>JACATO010001518.1:0-328568 GCA_018389105.1 Nautilus pompilius | reverse complement strand
ATAGCGAGTACGAAGAAACAGGTGAGAACGCATCCAAATCAAGCGGACTCGTTCAATTCAGCGATATCGATGAGGCGTGAAGACAACTTTTAGAAAAACTAATTAGATAAAGCAGGTTATTCAATTCAGGATTAGTTAATTTTCTGTCGATAGTGACTTTGTAAAAGTTTTTTAGAATACTAACGACGTGAGGATAAGGGAGCAGAAGAGAGAGAGAGGAAGAGAGAGAGGAGAGAGAGAGAGAGAGAGAGAGAGATGAGAGTAGCGAAGTATGAAATAAATATTTTAGTCTCGATTAGAGAAAACTTTCATACAATTCATTTTCCGCGTTATATTATTACCTTCTATTGTGTGGCTATCATTTCCCTCTATTGCTCACGTTAGTTGTTACGAGTTGACTCGATGCTTTGTTGGCTGACCCAAGTTTCAGGAAATATCTACCACCGCGGGTCACCGAGTTATTCACTCTGTCTCCATCAGCTGCCAACTTCGGAAATATATCTCGGTCATTTACTATTCCTCAGTAATATCCAGTCACAGTAAACACGTGTACACCACGTCTGAGGGACCTTTGCTGAACCCCGGGACCCTCAATCTAGTATACTTGTCCCCAGTTTCTATTAAGTGGAGCAGCCAGAATCATATCGAGTTTACCCACACATTAAACGTTTGTAGAATTCGACAGACCCCTTCAGATCTCCCCTTACAAAGGTCCAATCTAAGGCTGAAGGATCGAGTGTTAACTGTCTGTCTCTGTCTACACATCCTGTGCGAGACTCACCTACAATCACAGCAGCCCTCCTTCCCTCTGTACCAGCTCCACGTTGTTTGGTTGATATACATTTTTAGAAATCGTAAAGGTACTCCCATGTCTGCAGACGGCAATGAAGATGAGGATCAGCCGAAAACTTCTGTGACGGCGATAAACTAGCGGTTAGTAGCGGAAAGGGGTCCAAATGCTATAAACGAAAATGAATTTGCCCCATCATCAAGCCTGGCCAGCGGCTGGCTGGCAATACCCCAACTCTCCAGCAAACGACCTATATCCGTGAAATGATTATATATATATTTCTGAGAAGTAGGAAGGTGTGACTGAGAAATAGGTTGATTCCGGAGCGGAAATGAAATAAAGACGGTTCTTCTCTGTTTCGGTGGCTACAGCTAATGTTTTAACCTTCTCTAGCAGCTCGGCGGCATTCGTCAACCTGAAAGAAGCAGGATTTTGTTTACCTGTTCTAACCCACAGATTTGAAATTCCCTGGACAATGAGGACAGACGGTCTGGCCCCTGCGGTAGGAAGGGGAAGGTTTCCGTACAGAATTAACAATAAAAAATTAGAACAATTACCTCTTCATCTAACTCAATATAATATTAAATGGTTGATTGGAATATTAGTTCGTTACCTTCGTGTTTGTCTGTACTTCATTCCGCTGTTTCGAGTAGCGAAAATTAAAACAGGACATGAACTCGGCCGGCCATGACTTCATGAAGCGTGGGTGACTAGAAACTGGGCAATTGGAACCAACAGAATTAAAAATAACTAGAAACGACATTTTGCCAATTGGATTTTCCTTCTCCCTGCCTGGCAGTTCCCTTATACTGCAACTTTCAAAATTCCCGATCAAAATATATTATATATATACACCTTCTGATTCAATTAAGCACCATACCTGCTCTGACTTGTCGGTGTTCTATACAAGTTCCATTCCGGAGGAAAGTCGTCTTATATCAGATTTGTATTAATTATCATGTGTACGTGTGATTGATTTTTACTCTTTCTCTGCTCTCTATATCATTTTCTTCATGCATTTTGTATATATAAGCCATTTCTGTACCTTATAGGCAGTCACTTCCATATTCTTCCTGTAACATTCCTCCTAACTTTAAAGTAATGTAGATAACTTGGCAGACTGATTGCACATCGCATCAGTTTGTTTCAGTTCTCTCTCTTTCTCCTTCCTTTCCGCATCCTTGTGTATTAATGTTGCAGCAAAGACAAGAACCTGTGGGAACAAATCTTAGGTTAAGTACATAGAAATCGCATCACATCTTAACTGTGAGATACTTTGGTGTTTAATTGATCTGATAATTTGATAGTTTTACTTGCTATGTTGTTTCTGAAAGATGACGAAATACGGATTTCCGTGTAAGGCCACAGTTTGCAGTTGCTGTGAAATGAAACAAAACACGGAGGTAAAAATTCAGACCGGGATTTGGAAACGGAACGAGAAGAAAAGAGAATTTAAAAATAATCACAACAGAGAAGAAGCTGAAATTAGGTTATTTTCTATTTATTAATTATATTTACGACATCACAAGTAAATATACTATCGAGATCTTTAAGGATCTCCAGGATATTTCCGATAAAAAAGGAAAATAATAATAATAATACTAATGTAAACGAAAATCGGTTTAATGATAGGCCCCTAATTTTTGCACTTTCTTTTCCTAAACAGATCTGTTGCCCGCTGTCACATTCCTGTTTTGCGGCAGTCCACGTTTTCTGCGCTCCAGCCAGCACCACGGAAGGGGCAACAACTCCGCCGACGATAGGTAGCGCCAGTGGCCAGAAGCAACTGCTCCACGTCAGGGAGAGAATTACAGATCTGACAGAGACGACATCTCTCGCCATCCACTCCATGAACAGAACATTTAATTTCTTTGTAAGTGGACAAATAAACCTGCTTGTCTCTGTGGGAAGTTTACCTATTTCCATCTCTCTGCAAACCCATTATATAGAATAAAGGTGACATTTTGCTGGGCTGACGTCAGTAATCTGGCTTCCTGGATCTCCTCACAGTCCGACCGGTGATGGATGACGTCAGACGGCTGGATCAGTTCTTTTCCACCGGAAAATACATTTTCAAATAAGACAGAAAGCTGTGGTTCAGGGTTGAGTTCTGTGCTGTATTTCGATGATGACTCATTCAGTCTGAATGACGATTACCGGATATTTATTTGCTTGGTTTATCCAACTTAAATTTCTTGCCCGTTAATTAATTATTCCAACCTGGGGGACACCTTACAGGTCGGACAAGACAATTCCAAAATATATTTTATGGGTTTATTTAATCATTTGTATATATTTCTTGTTTTACCATGTTAAACAGATTATTCATGGCAGGGAGAATAAACAGAACGCTCCCTTTCACAGTGTCATGGGTTGACAATGGTTGACGTTATCATTGTCTCTTGATGTTCAAATGAATTTAATTCTCAGGATATAATCCCAAACCTTTCGCCTGCTTAATCTTAGACCGGCATTTTAAAAGTAAAACCAGGACTTTCATTAATGTGAACTTTCTTTGTTAACCCTACTGTTTCTGAACTGCCAGCAGGTGTCATTTTCCCAGCACTAATTCCATTAAAGCTGTACATCTGTAATGTACGGACTGGCAAACATTCACCTACGTCATAAATTGACTCTTGATATTGCGTGGTGATTCCTGTATGGTTAACGTATGTTTATTAAATTTTTTACAGTGCTCCAGCATTACTATACCATTCCCAGGCAGCTGTGAACAATTTATGAAGATGCTGATCTCCCAAATGCTGCAGTTCCCGGAGTTTGTTCCTGATCAGCTGACGGAGACTTCAGAGTGGAAGAAAGTGGAGGTGAGAAACAAAGAGATTGTTTGTGCATAAATAGATGAACATTCACATTAGACAGAGTGAGACTGACACCAGTTATGTCATTCACTGATCCAGTTTCTGTCAGTCAAGAATAGTTGAACCTTCACTGAAACTCTGATCTTTCTGTATTTTGATGTTTCTGTATTTATTTCATTAAGTTATTTATTGTTTCCTTGCAGAATACCGTGCTCTCAATGGCCAGCATTGCTCAACAGTACATGATGATCACAGCGATGCAGATTGATGTTGAGTGCAAAATCATCTGTCGACCAGCAGCTAGCATCGGTGTTCCATGCCGGTACAACTCCATGGCACTCCACGAAATCTGCCCTCTAGATTCCGGTTTTACGGCCATGTTTCTGTGTTCTTTGGAACGCAGCCGTCAGGAACTTAGCAATCTGCAGGTCTCTCTGAACGAGCTGGTAAGATGTTATATGAGAACGATACCTTTTGTAAACTTGTATTTATGCTTGATGTCGACTCCAGTCAGACCTGATGAAGGAAACTATGAATTACGTATGCGACCTTAGTTCGGACAATTTTCAAAAGATATACTCAAAAGCTGTCAATCCACTGATGGACATTCAATCTGAGGAAATCTGTTCCTTTACGGAGACGATATCAATATATTTGTAATTTTGGGCTTTTGTTTAAAAATAACAATCTAAATATGAATTGAAAAATTCAACGAATGGAACATTTTAGGTCATTTTTCTTGTTTAATACTAGGATTTTCGTTTAATTTACTTTGTCCTCTTTATGATAGTAAACCTGTAAATATGCTTGAATTTTAGTTTTTAAAATCAGGAAATTTATGTAAGTTATGTTTCACTTTCCAGGTACAAACGTTGAATCTCAAATTACCAACAGCAGCTTCTGAAGGTCTGCCCATCAGCGTTGAAACCTCGTCTAACTTTCGAGAGTGGTACGGCACAGCATCCCATCTGATGGCTGTCGAGCAGCTGCAGGGCATCAGGACAAGCCTGAACTTGTTGATCTCCCTTGGCAAAAGCAGATCTGCTTAAATGGTGGCTTATTTATTACAAACACATCATCCCTGTATCGGAAAACTGTTAGAGATGGTATCTCTAGATTTAAGTAAAGGCTATGTCTTTGGTTTATTTAATTGAATGAATGTTTATACTTTTCATGCATTACTATTACTATCTGTAATTAGTTATTTATTACACATTTGTAAACAATAAGATCTGCGTAAGTTCCTGCTCCATCCTTATCCACGGACAGAATTCGCTTCACACAAGGATAGAAACTTTTGATGAAACACTTCTAAAGTTTGGTTAATTTGTCGTGTATCTGGTATTTCGTAGTAGAGGGTTTACCTCGCTGTATTATATTTTATGCAAATAAAGATTCATATATTTATAAACTCTGATTATCGTCTATTAGATTATTCTTAAGAACGTTTGTCTCCTAATACGAAACTTGACTCCAACGGTTGCATTTGTTGGTTCCTAGAAGAATGGTCATGGATGGGGTTGATGATAAGATATCTGTAAGTCAGCAGCAATAGGTAACAAGAAATTTATAGTTAAAGAACCAGAATCGCTGCGGACAGCCTTCTGATTTATTACCATGTTCATCAACCACCGTCTGCCTCTCAGGTTGATTTATGCCTATGAAATGGCGGACTGGGACACCGAGAAACAGTTCTATCTCCATAAGCGGCCCCTTTCGATTTAATTCTTTAGGATTACACACTTAACGTCAGTACACGTATATCTTCGTAGAATAGGGAATGAAGTAAACGGGTTCTATTTATTGTGCATTGATATCAGAAAGTGCACAAATAACAAAGTAAGGAAAACAGATTTTATCAGATCAGTCGGCTTCTGCGGGTGATATCCGGATATTATCTCAAGTCATCACCCATACACTCCATCCGTCAATTTTCCGGAAAATCCTACGGAAGTCATCAGGTAGGAATGCCATCGAATCCTATGAAATGGCCACAGGTAGAAGCACAAACGTGAATTCAAGAAACTGTAGATTCTCGATGAGACAAAAGCTATTTTCCAGTCACCAGTTTTTCTTTGGAGTTAAATATTCTTTTTAAATCGAGGTCCTCACTTCATTTACTGTAAAGTTCATAGCGAAGAAGAGTCGCAGCATCTTCATTTCTCCATATCTTACGTAGTTTAGGCAGAAGGTCGTCATAGCAACAACTCGTCGGTCAATGCGAGGAGGTCAAATGGTTTTAATTTATCTTTGTGCTAAGCGGCTGTTAGTCCAGGAAAAGAACCTGCTCAACGTATTCGGTCTAACGTTTTGGAGGATAATATTTACTTTCACCGAGTTCTTCACATGAAAAAAACAAAACAAGCAACGACAAAGAATCTTGACGGACTAACTAATATATCCTCTAAGAGTTATTGTGTAAATGATTAACCCTCTCTACGCCATCTAGTCTAATCTTTGTTTTTCAGCACAGGCTTTGCAACAGGAAAAATATCCGTGTTTAAAGTAACCATGGTAACCATAGGCCCCTCTAACGCGCCATCCGTGAAAGGTACAGCCAGTTCAGCACAAATACTACCTGGAGCTTCTACGCAGGGCGGTTGAAGGGAGGTAAGGTCTAAAGTGATATGCGTAGGGTTAATTCGGAACTCGGGCTCAAGACTAATTAGATTCATCTTATCATTTATTTAGTTATCTATTTCTTTTGTCCGCTTAGGCAGAAAATAATTATTGGAGTAACAACAGCGGGAATAGGAAACAGCGAATAAAATCTAATATAGAAAAACAGAACAAAACCAAAGATTGTATGAGCTGGGCAGGAATCGGCAGGCACCGGGACTCGGTCCCTTCATCGTCGGTGACCACACGATTTCTCTCTGATAACCTGAATATTAATTTAATTCTTTCTTAGTTACTGGTAATTGTAAGTGAAATAATAGAAAAAAGGGCAAAGGGAAGACGTGAATATGTTTCTGTGTGGAATTATTCTAAAAAGAAGGAGAGAGAGAGAGATGGAGAGAGAGAGATTACTTCAGTACATTAGAGAGATAGGATTTAGAGAGAGAGGAGAGAGAGAGAGAGGAGAGAGAGTAAGATCTTCGAGAGAGCGAGAGCGATAATCTATGTTTTGGATACTCCGATCTTCCATAGTCAAGAGCCGAGCGAGAGAGAGAGAGAGAGATCGCGCTTCTTTCTCGAGGACGAGAGTTTTTAAATCGAAATTATGAAGTAAATATTTTATCTCTCGATTAGAGAAACACCTTCTACAATTCATTTCCGCGTTATATTATTACCTTCTATTGTGTGGCTATCTCATTTCCCTCTATTGCTCACGTTAGTTGTTACGAGTTGACTCGATGCTTTGTTGGCTGACCCAAGTTTTCAGGAAATATCTACCACCGCGGGTCACCGAGTTATTCACTCTGTCTCCATCAGCTGCCAACTTCGGAAATATATCTCGGTCATTTACTATTCCTCAGTAATATCCAGTCACAGTAAACACGTGTACACCACGTCTGAGGGACCTTTGCTGAACCCCGGGACCCTCAATCTAGTATACTTGTCCCCAGTTTCTATTAAGTGGAGCAGCCAGATCATATCGAGTTTACCCACACATTAAACGTTTGTAGAATTTGACAGACCCCTTCAGATCTCCCCTTACAAAGGTCCAATCTAAGGCTGAAGGATCGAGTGTTAACTGTCTGTCTCTGTCTACACATCCTGTGCGAGACTCACCTACAAACACAGCAGCCGTCCTTCCCTCTGTACCAGCTCCACGTTGTTTGGTTGATATACATTTTTAGAAATCGTAAAGGTACTCCCATGTCTGCAGACGGCAATGAAGATGAGGATCAGCCGAAGACTTCTGTGACGGCGATAAACTAGCGGTTAGTAGCGGAAAGGGGTCCAAATGCTATAAACGAAAATGAATTTGCCCCATCATCAAGCCTGGCCAGCGGCTGGCTGGCAATACCCCAACTCTCCAGCAAACGACCTATATCCGTGAAATGATTATATATATATTTCTGAGAAGTAGGAAGGTGTGACTGAGAAATAGGTTGATTCCGGAGCGGAAATGAAATAAAGACGGTTCTTCTGTTTCGGTGGCTACAGCTAATGTTTTACCTTCTCTAGCAGCTCGGCGGCATTCGTCAACCTGAAAGAAGCAGGATTTTGTTTACCTGTTCTACCCACAGATTTGAAATTCCCTGGACAATGAGGACAGACGGTCTGGCCCCTGCGGTAGGAAGGGGAAGGTTTCCGTACAGAATTAACAATAAAAAATTAGAACAATTACCTCTTCATCTAACTCAATATATATTAAATGGTTGATTGGAATATTAGTTCGTTACCTTCGTGTTTGTCTGTACTTCATTCCGCTGTTTCGAGTAGCGAAAATTAAAACAGGACATGAACTCGGCCGGCCATGACTTCATGAAGCGTGGGTGACTAGAAACTGGGCAATTGGAACCAACAGAATTAAAAATAACTAGAAACGACATTTTGCCAATTGGATTTTCCTTCTCCCTGCCTGGCAGTTCCCTTATACTGCAACTTTCAAAATTCCCGATCAAAATATATTATATATATATACACCTTCTGATTCAATTAAGCACCATACCTGCTCTGACTTGTCGGTGTTCTATACAAGTTCCATTCCGGAGGAAAGTCGTCTTATATCAGATTTGTATTAATTCATCATGTGTACGTGTGATTGATTTTTACTCTTTCTCTGCTCTCTATCATTTCATTCGTTCTTGTGCATTTTGTATATATAAGCCATTTCTGTACCTTATAGGCAGTCACTTCCATATTCTTCCTGTAACATTCCTCCTAACTTTAAAGTAATGTAGATAACTTGGCAGACTGATTGCACATCGCATCAGTTTGTTTCAGTTCTCTCTCTTTCTCCTTCCTTTCCGCATCCTTGTGTATTAATGTTGCAGCAAAGACAAGAACCTGTGGGAACAAATCTTATGTTAAGTACATAGAAATCGCATCACATCTTAACTGTGAGATACTTTGGTGTTTAATCTAATCTGATTTGATAGTTTTACTTGCTATGTTGTTTCTGAAAGATGACGAAATACGGATTTCCGTGTAAGGCCACAGTTTGCAGTTGCTGTGAAATGAAACAAAACACGGAGGTAAAAATTCAGACCGGGATTTGGAAACGGAACGAGAAGAAAAGAGAATTTAAAAATAATCACAACAGAGAAGAAGCTGAAATTAGGTTATTTTCCATTTATTAATTATATTTACGACATCACAAGTAAATATACTATCGAGATCTTTAAGGATCTCCCGGATATTTCCGATAAAAAAGGAAAATAATAATAATAATACTAATGTAAACGAAAGTCGGTTTAATGATAGGCCCCTAATTTTTGCACTGTTCTTTTCCTAAACAGATCTGTTGCCCGCTGTCACATTCCTGTTTGCGGCAGTCCACGTTTTCTGCGCTCCAGCCAGCACCACGGAAGGGGCAACAACTCCGCCGACGATAGGTAGCGCCAGTGGCCAGAAGCAACTGCTCCACGTCAGGGAGAGAAATTACAGATCTGACAGAGACGACATCTCTCGCCATCCACTCCATGAACAGAACATTTAATTTCTTTGTAAGTGGACAAATAAACCTGCTTGTCTCTGTGGGAAGTTTACCTATTTCCATCTCTCTGCAAACCCATTATATAGAATAAAGGTGACATTTTGCTGGGCTGACGTCAGTAATCTGGCTTCCTGGATCTCCTCACAGTCCGACCGGTGATGGATGACGTCAGACGGCTGGATCAGTTCTTTTCCACCGGAAAATACATTTTCAAATAAGACAGAAAGCTGTGGTTCAGGGTTGAGTTCTGTGCTGTATTCGATGATGACTCATTCAGTCTGAATGACGATTACCGGATATTTATTTGCTTGGTTTATCCAACTTAAATTTCTTGCCCGTTAATTAATTATTCCAACCTGGGGGACACCTTACAGGTCGGACAAGACAATTCCAAAATATATTTATGGGTTTATTTAATCATTTGTATATATTTCTTGTTTTACCATGTTAAACAGATTATTCATGGCAGGGAGAATAAACAGAACGCTCCCTTTCACAGTGTCATGGGTTGACAATGGTTGACGTTATCATTGTCTCTTGATGTTCAAATGAATTTAATTCTCAGGATATAATCCCAAACACTTTCGCCTGCTTAATCTTAGACCGGCATTTTAAAAGTAAAACCAGGACTTTCATTAATGTGAACTTTCTTTGTTAACCCTACTGTTTCTGAACTGCCAGCAGGTGTCATTTTCCCAGCACTAATTCCATTAAAGCTGTACATCTGTAATGTACGGACTGGCAAACATTCACCTACGTCATAAATTGACTCTTGATATTGCGTGGTGATTCCTGTATGGTTAACGTATGTTTATTAAATTTTTTACAGTGCTCCAACATAACTATACCATTCACAGGTAGTTGTGAACAATTTATGAAGATGCTGATCTCCCAAATGCTGCAGTTCCCGGAGTTTGTTCCTGATCAGCTGACGGAGACTTCAGAGTGGAAGAAAGTGGAGGTGAGAAACAAAGAGATTGTTTGTGCATAAATAGATGAACATTCACATTAGACAGAGCGAGACTGACACCAGTTATGTCATTCACTGATCCAGTTTCTGTCAGTCAAAAATAGTTGAACCTTCACTGAAACTCTGATCTTTCTGTATTTTGATGTTTCTGTATTCATTTCATTAAGTTATTTATTGTTTCCTTGCAGAATACCGTGCTCTCAATGGCCAGCATTGCTCAACAGTACATGATGATCACAGCGATGCAGATTGATGTTGAGTGCAAAATCATCTGTCGACCAGCAGCTAGCATCGGTGTTCCATGCCGGTACAACTCCATGGCACTCCACGAAATCTGCCCTCTAGATTCCGGTTTTACGGCCATGTTTCTGTGTTCTTTGGAACGCAGCCGTCAGGAACTTAGCAATCTGCAGGTCTCTCTGAACGAGCTGGTAAGATGTTATATGAGAACGATACCTTTTGTAAACTTGTATTTATGCTTGATGTCGACTCCAGTCAGACCTGATGAAGGAAACTATGAATTACGTAAGCGACCTTAGTTCGGACATTTTTCAAAAGATATACTCAAAAGCTGTCAATCCACTGATGGACATTCAACCTGAGGAAATCTGTTCCTTTACGGAGACGATATCGATATATTTGTAATTTTGGGATTTTGTTTAAAAATAACAATCTAAATATGAATTGAAAAATTCAACGAATGGAACATTTTAGGTCATTTTTCTTGTTTAATACTAGGATTTTCGTTTAATTTACTTTGTCCTCTTTATGATGGTAAACCTGTAAATATGCTTGAATTTTAGTTTTTAAAATCAGGAAATTTATGTAAGTTATGTTTCACTTTCCAGGTACAAACGTTGAATCTCAAATTACCAACAGCAGCTTCTGAAGGTCTGCCCATCAGCGTTGAAACCTCGTCTAACTTTCGAGAGTGGTACGGCACAGCATCCCATCTGATGGCTGTCGAGCAGCTGCAGGGCATCAGGACAAGCCTGAACTTGTTGATCTCCCTTGGCAAAAGCAGTTCTGCTTAAATGGTGGCTTATTTATTACAAACACATCATCCCTGTATCGGAAAACTGTTAGAGATGGTATCTCTAGATTTAAGTAAAGGCTATGTCTTTGGTTTATTTAATTGAATGATTGTTTATACTTTTCATGCATTACTATTACTATCTGTAATTAGTTATTTATTACACATTTGTAAACAATAAGATCTGCGTAAGTTCCTGCTCCATCCTTATCCACGGACAGAATTCGCTTCACACAAGGATAGAAACTTTTGATGAAACACTTCTAAAGTTTGGTTAATTTGTCGTGTATCTGGTATTTCGTAGTAGAGGGTTTACCTCGCTGTATTATATTTTATGCAAATAAAGATTCATATATTTATAAACTCTGATTATCGTCTATTAGATTATTCTTAAGAACGTTTGTCTCCTAATACGAAACTTGACTCCAACGGTTGCATTTGTTGGTTCCTAGAAGAATGGTCATGGATGGGGTTGATGATAAGATATCTGTAAGTCAGCAGCAATAGGTAACAAGAAATTTATAGTTAAAGAACCAGAATCGCTGCGGACAGCCTTCTGATTTATTACCATGTTCATCAACCACCGTCTCTCTCTCAGGTTGATTTATGCCTATGAAATGGCGGGCTGGAACACCCAGAAACAGTTCTATCTCCATAAGCGGCCCCTTTCGATTTAATTCTTTAGGATTACACACTTAACGTCAGTACACGTATATCTTCGTAGAATAGGGAATGAAGTAAACGGGTTCTATTTATTGTGCATTGATATCAGAAAGTGCATAAATAACAAAGTAAGGAAAACAGAATATATCAGATCAGTCGGCGTCTGTTCCGACAAAGATTCTGAATAATATTCAAAATATTTGAAGATCTACATAGTGGGCGGAGCGAGATGTGACTTCTTATTGTCGTAAAATTTTGGATCGCTCATTGAATGCTGTTATTTTGAGATGTGTTCTGTCTTATTTCTTATTAATCTTATCAACACAGGATAAACAATATCTGTTAGGTTTTAGGTTGCTGCATTAAATTCTAAAATCCATGAGACCTGATCCTTCATTTCCGCCTGCTAAAACTGGTTTATATTCTACTACAAGATATATTTTTTCGTCAGTATAGATTATGACGTCAGTACAGAGAGATGTGACGTCAGTACAGAGAGATGTGACGTCAGTAAGAGAGATGTGACGTCATTACAGAGAGATGTGACGTCAGTATATAGAGATATGACGTCAATACAGAGATAAAGATGTGACATCAATGCAGAGGTATGACGTCATTACAGAGAGAGATGTGACATCAATACAGAGAGATGTGACGTCAGTAAAGCGAGATATGACGTCAGTATATACAGATATGATGTCAATACAGAGATAGAGATATGACCTCAATACAGAGAGATATGACGTCAGTACAGATTGAGAGAGAGAGACGGCCTTTTTGAATACCGTTTGCCATCTTTAATATCTGTTGATCTCGAATTGTTGCAGCAACTTAGTTGTTTCAAATTAAGATGAAGTATCAGGTCAGTAGATAGTCTCACCTTTATACCACAGATTAAGGGGGAGGCCTGATCACACGAGGCTCAGCAGTTTGTATGGCTTTAGAAAGTGCAATGTTTGGAGCAAACTTGACGGGTTAGCAGAGAAGAGGGCACCGCAATTTCAAAGATCTGTGTATTCCCACCTGATGTTTTTCAGTTTAAACAGAGAGTAACAAAGTCAAGCTGTTTACCTGCACCAGACACTGTCGCCTTCGGTCTTGTTTCTGAATCTCTAACATTTTTGCCTGAAACTCTAGAGAAATTTTTTAAATCACAAGATGATTACCATAGCATCAAAAGAAAGCAAAACCGGAATCTATGCTAATTATCAACCGAATGATGTCGAGGAAGTCTGACGAACGTTTCTTTTTGATTGTCCTATTTGTCGGATGGCAACAACGTCACTGATTCTATATTTAAGAAATTAGAAAATGGCAATAATTGAAAAATCTTCAAAGAATTTGTTTTCATGATGACTTTGTCAGTCCAGATTTTGAGGAAGGATATAATTAAAGAATACTCTTTTTATTTAGTTAACCTAATAAACGAACAGTTTTTTAAAAAATGAAGCAAGGGAGATAAATCAAGGAGGACTGAAACAAAAGGTACACAGAAGAAGCACGTGTTTATGGGAGATAGTCTGAGAAAACAACAGATGACTTCTTTTACAAGGATTCCTCAGGAGCGTCCCTCGTCTGTCTAATGATGTTGTGGGCGCTGCTTGTAAGAACAGACTCGGAGATCGGCCAGCCCTGTAATATAGGCCAGGCCACCCTTGGACTGTCACGTGCCTGCAGAGCGACTTCCGCCTCGATCGGTTGACTGGAAAGCGACGAGTTTTCTAGAATGTGGCCCTGGCAGGCGTTTTGAGCGGGTATCGGCGGTCGTGTACCAGCATTGGTGTCGTCTGCGCTTGGAGCCACACGGCCCTTCTGTGTCGCCTGTCTGCTGCCGTACGTCGAGACCCCGGCGGCGCTGAAGGGTGGGCGAGTAGGGCGGAGAGTTCCCTCCTCGAAACAACGCCGGTCAGATGATGGCCGCTCTTGTGCACGGTGGGCGGAGACGGGGAAGCAGGATGCGGCTCCTCCGTCCGTGCTGCTGCGGATGTCGGGAGGTGGAGGGACTGGGAGCAGGCGTTTGCTGACCAGCTGGAAGGACTGTGAACCCCAGAGGTGATCCGTGCTGATGCAGCTTGAGATGATGAAATGGGAAAGGAAGGAATCGAACTGACCGGATCTGATGGCTTCCTCGGAAGTGTTGAAGTTTGCCCCCTCATCAGCCCGGCTCTGCTATTTACTCCTGTCATCAGTTCTGTGAAAACCCGTCGTGAGACAGAGAGAACAGACTGGAGGTGGTGGAAGATCAGCAGCAGCGGTCGGGGATGTGGATGGATTAAGGAGGAGGAGACGAACACGTCGCAGGAGATGGAGAAACAAACTATTTAGCAGTTCGAAGACAACGAACAGCCGACCTGTTTTATTTTTTCTAAACCGCGAATGAGGAAAAAAATTCGAGTTTAATTTGGATGAGAGGAAAGCGAGCAGGTGATGCACTTCCTCCCGTACCAGGAGTTGATGAAGGACGGATGAGATTCTGCGCACAAGGGATGATGTGGAGATAGCAGATCGGAGCTTGTTGCTGTGTTTTTCACTGAAAGCAACGTCATCTCAGGTATGTAGCAGATAGGTAATTACTGCGTTCACATCTTAAGTAAATATAACATTTATTATTGAAACATAATCATGTACGTTTTTTCTAAATGTTTTATTCGTATTTTACATTAGTTGTTTTGAAATTTCTTTGATTTGTTTATGCATACAATTTGCTTGCTTATCTGATGGTCTTAAAATGTTCTAATTGATAGTCAGGACCGCTTCCGTTAGAGAGGTCTGTCTGGCTGCTGAGTTGTTTGGCAAAGTGTCGCCTACTGTTTCCTTCCTCCTCATCCTCTAGAACACGCAGCACAACTTCGGCGTCTCGGTGGCTCCGATTTCCTGAAGAATATACCTTTAATGTTAGCATAATCCGGAGCACATCATCAGAAACGAGAATGTTATTTCTATAAGTAAACAAAAGAAATATATAAGTGGAAAACGAGTGAGAATCTGATTTCGATGAGCGCAGATCTGCTTCAGTACCAATCGCGTGGCACCAAGTTAACCGAGGACATCCGTCGGCTTGTTTCTATCTCTTTGTGTTATTTTCCCCGACAATGCGATCAACCGCAACAGAATTTAAAACGCATTACTAAAGGAAGACGTTCTATCCATCCTCGTCCCCATAAGTGAGTTTCCTCTGAACAGAGAACAAGAGCTGAAGCATTTGTGATGAAGAACCAAACATCTCACAGATGACGACAAGAGAGCCAAACAAATCGTGACTGAGATTAAAACACGAACATCCAGAGTATAAGATTTCTCACTGTAATGCTGTTTGGAATCCATCAGTGGCTGCTGAGGAGAGTCGAGCATTTACTTTAAACATGAATTTCCTTTTCCTTAAAGAAAATTAAGATTGTAGGAGAGAAGAAAACAGATGAGCGAATGTTAATACAACGTGAAACTTTGCTGTTTCTAGTGAACAACAACACAACCGATTAAATTACTAGTTGTCTATTCACACCAAATGACCCTTTTATACCCCTATTTACTTGTCAAGAACACAGAGATCCTTCTGCAGTTGTAAAAACTTATTTAGATCCGGCTGAGTTGCGAAAGTTTTCGGAATATTTTTTCTAGTGTAAAGTTTTCTGCAACATCACCTCTTCAACAGCATCCATTTCTTCCCACAGAAATCACCTGCCCGCCTTCACGTGGTTATTAGTTACCTTGTATCGAAAAAACGCTGAGAAATTGTCATTATCTGGTATCCAGAGTTCTGCTATCAGTAAGATGGTGAAGCGCGGCAGATGAACTGAGAGAGAGAGAGGGAGAGAGAGAGATGACGTCAATACATAGAGAGAGAGAGAGAGAGAGAGAGAGAGAGAGAGAAGAGAGAGAGAGAGAGAGAGAGAGAGAGAAGAGATGACGTCAATACAGAGAGAGAGAGAGAGAGAGAGAGAGAGAGAGGACGAGAGAGATGACGTCAATACAGAGAGAGAGAGAGAGAGAGAGAGAGAGAATGACGTCAGTACTGAGAGAGATGGAGAGAGAGAGAGAGGAGAGAGAGAGAGAGAGAGAGAGATGACGTCAATACAGAGAGAGAGGAGCAGAGAGAGATGGAGAGAGAGAGAGAGAGAGAGAGCGAGAGAGAGAGAGATGTTTTATCGAAATTATGAAATAAATATTTTAGTCTCGATTAGAGAAAACTTTCATACAATTCATTTTCGCGTTATATTATTACCTTCTATTGTGTGGCTATCATTTCCTTCTATTGCTCACGTTAGTTGTTACGAGTTGACTCGATGCTTTGTTGGCTGACCCAAGTTTTCAGGAAATATCTACCACCGCGGGTCACCGAGTTATTCACTCTGTCTCCATCAGCTGCCAACTTCGGAAATATATCTCGGTCATTTACTATTCCTCAGTAATATCCAGTCACAGTAAACACGTGTACACCACGTCTGAGGGACCTTTGCTGAACCCCTGGACCTTCAATCTAGTATACTTGACCCCAGTTTCTATTAAGTGGAGCAGCCAGATGATATGGAGTTTACCCACACATTAAACGTTTGTAGAATTTGACAGACCCCTTCAGATCTCCCCTTACAAAGGTCCAATCTAAGGCTGAAGGATCGAGTGTTAACTGTCTGTCTCTGTCTACACATCCTGTGTGAGACTCACCTACAATCACAGCAGCCGTCCTTCCCTCTGTACCAGCTCCACGTTGTTTGGTTGATATACATTTTTAGAAATCGTAAAGGTACTCCCATGTCTGCAGACGGCAAAGAAGATGAGGATCAGCCGAAGACTTCTGTGACGGCGATAAACTAGAGGTTAGTAGCGGAAAGGGGTCCAAATGCTATAAACGAAAATGAATTTGCCCCATCATCAAGCCTGGCCAGCGGCTGGCTGGCAATACCCCAACTACCTATATCCGTGAAAAGATTATATATATATTTCTGAGAAGTAGGAAGGTGTGACTGAGAAATAGGTTGATTCCGGAGCGGAAATTAAATAAAGACGGTTCTTCTGTTTCGGTGGCTACAGCTAATGTTTTACCTTCTCTAGCAGCTCGGCGGCATTCGTCAACCTGAAAGAAGCAGGATTTTGTTTACCTGTTCTACCCACAGATTTGAAATTCCCTGGGCGATGAGGACAGACGGTCTGGCCCCTGCGGTAGGAAGGGGAAGGTTTCCGTATAGAAGTAGCAAGAAAACTAAGAACAATTACATCTACATAAACCACATTTTAGAGTATACGCTATTTAAGCAGACAGAGTTTAAATTCGTCCATTGTGTGCTTATCTGGTCTACATTCTACTGTTTCGGACATGAAACTGAAAACAGAACAGGAACTCGATCAGCCCTGACTTATCGACACGTGGGTGATCTGAAACTGAAAAAAACGAATACCGCACATTTATGAAATAAATGAAAATTACCGATTATGTATAGGATTTTACAAAAATTTGTTATTTAAACAACTTTTCATTCATTCCATCCGTCATATCTGCTGAGAGTTACCTTTTTCTTATCAGAGTTGTCTTCTGAAAGAATCTTTTATATCAGATTTATATTAATTCATTATGTGTACGTATACTTATTTTCATTTATTTCTTTTCCTTTCTTAGCATTAGTTATTTGAAATTGTTTTTGATGTGTATATCTTAACAGACAGACATATACAGTAGAAAACCTGTTATCCGACCTTAATTGGGATGGGGCTGATCGGGTACCTGGGTGGTCTTTCCTCAAACAGGTGTAGCTCCCTCTAACAGCTTTCCTTTTCCTTGCTTGGGACCCTACTGTTGTTAGCATCATTGGTCGGCATATTGAAGGATTACAGCTGTCATCACCGATAGCAGGGTTGAATACAGCCGGCCATCAAGCAAAAAAGGTGTAATGGACGGTTACCACTTGACCAGAAGAGATCTGAGCATCCGCAGACAACGGACTTAGCCCACCCCACCCCCTGGTGGCCGACATGTAAACTACAGTGTTTAAGTAGTCGGAAGTCAACCGATCTCGGCTTCTACTGAAAAAGTTTAAGTAATTTTCTCACTTCCTATAGTCACCGAATTTTATTGTCTTATTTCAATACGAATATTTACTTTGAAACAAGGGAACTCATTTCATAGAATAGTAGAACAATATTTTAACCGGTGTTGGTATTATTATTGTTTCTTCCTTTCCTTGCATCAGGGTGATTGTGGTGGAAAGTGAGCTTGGAGAAGTATTCTCGATGGCACATCACCTGGCAGGGAGGTGGCTTCACGAACCTACGTCGGTTTGTGTGGGTGGAAGGTCATCCATCTAACTTCCAACTACTTTATTTCCAAAAAAAAAAAAAAAAAAAATGCAGAAAAATTACATTTCCCTTCGTGGATGCAGTTTCCAGATGCTGTGTGATGCAGATACAGCGCGGCATCAGAAAATTCAGACCGGGATTTGGAAACGGAACGAAAAGTGAAGCCAATTAAAAAAATAACGACAACAGAGAAGAAGCTGAAGTTATTTCACATTCTATTTGTGAACCCGTTCTCCAAGGTCGGAAGTTTATACAGATCTCCAGGATATTGTTATAAAATTAAATAATAATAATACTAATGTAAACGAAAATCGGTTTAATGATAGGCCCCTAATTTTTGCACTGTTCTTTTCCTAAACAGATCTGTTGCCCGCTGTCACATTCCTGTTTGCGGCAGTCCACGTTTTCTGCGCTCCAGCCAGCACCACGGAAGGGGCAACAACTCCGCCGACGATAGGTAGCGCCAGTGGCCAGAAGCAACTGCTCCACGTCAGGGAGAGAATTACAGATCTGACAGAGACGACATCTCTCGCCATCCACTCCATGAACAGAACATTTAATTTCTTTGTAAGTGGACAAATAAACCTGCTTGTCTCTGTGGGAAGTTTACCTATTTCCATCTCTCTGCAAACCCATTATATAGAATAAAGGTGACATTTTGCTGGGCTGACGTCAGTAATCTGGCTTCCTGGATCTCCTCACAGTCCGACCGGTGATGGATGACGTCAGACGGCTGGATCAGTTCTTTTCCACCGGAAAATACATTTTCAAATAAGACAGAAAGCTGTGGTTCAGGGTTGAGTTCTGTGCTGTATTTCGATGACCAACTTAAATTTCTTGCCCATTAATTAATTATTCCAACCTGAGGGACACCTTACAGGTCGGACAAGACAATTCCAAAATATATTTATGGGTTTATTTAATCATTTGTATATATTTCTTGTTTTACCATGTTAAACGGATTATTCATGGCAGGGAGAATAAACAGAAAGCTCCCTTTCACAGTGTCATGGGTTGACAATGGTTGACGTTATCATTGTCTCTTGATGTTCAAATGAATTTAATTCTCAGGATATAATCCCAGACACTTTCGCCTGCTTAATCTTAGACCGGCATTTTAAAAGTAAAACCAGGACTTTCATTAATGTAAACTTTCTTTGTTAACCCTACTGTTTCTGAACTGCCAGCAGGTGTAATTTTCCCAGCACTAATTCCATTAAAGCTGTACATCTGTAATGTACGGACTGGCAAACATTCACCTACGTCATAAATTGACTCTTGATATTGTGTGGTGATTCCTTTAAGGTTAATGTATCTTTATTAAATTTTTTACAGTGCTCCAACATAACTATACCATTCACAGGCAGCTGTGAACAATTTATGAAGATGCTGATCTCCCAAATGCTGCAGTTCCCAGAGTTTGTTCCTGATCAGCTGACGGAGACTTCAGAGTGGAAGACAGTGGAGGTGAGAAACTAAGAGATTGTTTGTGCATAAATAGATGAACATTCACATTAGACAGAGTGAGACTGACACCAGTTATGTCATTCACTGATCCAGTTTCTGTCAGTCAAGAATAGTTGAACCTTCACTGAAACTCTGATCTTTCTGTATTTTGATGTTTCTGTATTCATTTCATTAAGTTATTTATTGTTTCCTTGCAGAATACCGTGCTCTCAATGGCCAGCATTGTTCAACAGTACATGATGATCACAGCGATGCAGATTGATGTTGAGTGCAAAATCATCTGTCGACCAGCAGCTAGCATCGGTGTTCCATGCCGGTACAACTCCACGGCACTCCACGAAATCTGCCCTCTAGATTCCGGTTTTACGGCCATGTTTCTGTGTTCTTTGGAACGCAGCCGTCAGGAACTTAGCAATCTGCAGGTCTCTCTGAACGAGCTGGTAAGATGTTATATGAGAATGATTCTTCTTTTTTAAAAAATATTTTTACATTTGATGTTGATTAATTTGTGGTTGAAAAGAACTCAATGGACCTATTTGTATCAGATATTTGATGATAATATTTTTGAAAAAGACCTATGTGAAATATGTCGCTTAAAGAATGAATTCTTACATCCACTCAGAAGATTTCCCAATGGGGAAAACCATTAATCCCTCCACTTTTCTTCTATCTTGGATTATTAATCTAAATATGAACCTAAATATTTCACTGATGAAACATTTATTCGTTTTCTGGTAATTTTTATTGTAGGAAACCAATATCTTGTATTTAATTTGGAAATAGTTGTTTATGAAAATAAGTCTTTTACAATTTTTTTCAACTATAAAAACATTTTCAAAAATGTTGCATTCTTATTATTTTTATTTTTCCAGATCTGTAGGTTAAATATAAAATTGCCAACTCCAAACTCTCAAGATTTGCCAATCAATAATGGAACTTCATTTCCCTGCCGTGTGTGGTTTGGTACAGCATCCCATCTGATGGCTGTCAAGCAGCTGCAGGGCATCAGGACAAGCCTGAACATGTTGATCTCCCTTGGCAAAAGCAGTTCTGCTTAAATGGTGGCTTATTTATTACAAACACATCATCCCTGTATTGGAAAACTGTTGGAGATGGTATCTCTTGATCTAAGTAAAGGCTATGTCTTTGGTTTATCTATATAAATAAATTTGTTTGTACATAATTATACAATAGTGTTCATATCTATGGATTATTTAATTCATATGTAGTTTTTGAATGGCATTAGTATTTATAACCTCAAGCTGTCATTCCCTGTACTGTGAAATTCAATGTGAAAAAGATAAAAATGTTGCTTTTCTGATGAAGAAAGCAAAACGTCCTTCAATAATGGTGTACTCATTGTTTTGATATAGAAATTTTACATCATTGTAACTCATATTTTTTGTAAATAAACACACATATTTATACATTTCTGTCATTGAAGATTTTATTAGTAGTAAGATAGTTTGACTGTTCATTGTGAACCAAAAGATCTCTTTAATATAAATTCTGTACATCATTTACTGGGAGTGAGATGTCCTAATGCGTGCATACCTGTCAGCCTCTCTCCTAACCGGAAAAGTCCCTCAACCCTTTCCATCCAGGTGTTTTTAAACCAGTTATTCTAGATAGTGATACAAGTAATTTTAATTTCAATGTCAGAGCAAAGTTTTAATTAATTACCCTAAACAGTTTTCTTTTAATTTCTGTCGTCGATTAACTTGAGCGCTAGGGCTGAGCGACCCTTTTTTTTTAAAAAAAATGAGGATGAGAACAAGAGAACAGAGCAGCGGACCAAGGGAGATAATTACGCAGAGCTCCAATCCGCCCAACACCGGTAATATACTGTAATTTGTGAATCCCTCGTAGATTAATGTAAACGGAAGAGGATATGAAGAAAGCTTAGCAGTTCTCCTGCAATGCGGGAAATCGCACTATTTCACCTTTCGTTTCCAAAATCTGCTCGAGGACTTTCACCTCTGAAGTTTTCCCCTGGGAGGAAGAACCTCACCGCCCTCGTTTTCGAATATTTCGGCAGGTGAACGGGAAAATCCGGAGGAGGCGATTATTAATAGAAAAGACATTCTATTTAAAGAACAAAGGGACAACGTGTGTGCAGCATGGAAGCAAGTGCGCTTAACACGACGAGATTTCTAATACTCAGATTTAAATATGTTGATTTTGTACTTCACAGGAGTAGGAAAGTGAAAGTAGGAATTAGGACGCACCACGCTAAAAAAAAAAAAAAACATAATAGTATAAGGACAATACCTTTGACTCCCAGCTAATCCTATTTGTATTGTTTACCAGCCGTATAGAAGTGAAAGTGTCAGGTGGCTTTGATAACAGAATCACTACCTCCGTTCATCACAGAGAGAAAGTAAATACTAGTGAAGAAAACAAGCGACATGATGGCTGGTGTGTGTGTGAACGTTAATTAATTCGTCTGTTGTGCGTTTATCCGGTCTATATTCCTCCCTTTGACCGCCACATGAAACCTGGGGAACTCGACCAGCCGTGACATGACGCGATATACGTGGACGACCGCCACAGACCCCCGTTTCGAAGAACGGCCTCTCCGACGACCATCTTCTATTGAGATCCGCAGAAACCGTTGGCCCCGCAACACGACTACATTCTACCTTTCAAAATTTTCCGACCAAAGGGGATATTTACACCCCACCTCGTTTGTTTCACGCCTGAGGTGTCTCGCCGTTCATCCTTTGCCCGAGGAGAATCCTTTCTATATCATGTTTTCATTAACTCTCTACACGTGTAGGTGCCATTCTCTCTCTTCTCTCTCTCGCTCTCCCGCTCTCCATCTCTTTCCATCTCCTCTCTCTCTCCCTGTCGATCTCCTCTCGCTCTCTCCTCCATCTCTCTCTCCGCGCCATCTCTCTCTCTCTCGCTCCATCTCCTCTCTCTCTCCATCTCCCCTCTCTCCCTCCATCTCCTGTCTCTCCCTCTCCATCTCCTCTCTCTGCTCCCATCTCCTCTCTCTCCCTCTCCATCTCTCTCTCTCTCCATCTCCTGTCTCTCCCTCTCCATCTCCTCTCTCTCTCCCTCTCCATCTCCTCTCTCTCTCCATCTCCTGTCTCTCCCTCCCATCTCCTCCTCTCTCTCTCCATCTCCTCTCTCATCTCTTTCCATCTCTCTCTCTCTCCTCCTCTTCCTCTCTCTCCCTGTCGATCTCCTCTCTCCCCCTCCCTCTCTCCATCTCTCTTCTCTTCTTTTGTCAGCATCACTTATTTTTTAAACTATTTCTTCAAATATCTCCTGTATTTATTATCCCTATACGCGTCACGCACTTCTAAAACTTTACTGGGTTTTGTTTTGTTTTTTTTCCAATGACCGAATCAGGTTTTCCATCGATGTTCATTGTTAGCCCCGACTGACTGCACATTTCGCCCAGTGTCTGTTGTTCAGACCTCTGCCAGGGAAAAAAAAAAAAAAAACGAAATTAAAAATTCGGGATTTCATTTATAAACGAAACGAAACGGAACGAGGGGGGGGACCTGGAGACCTCAGATAATCACAGCGATAGAAAAATCTGAAACTAGTTTACATTTTTTTGTACTTTAAACTCGATAGACTTGGAAAATCAAAAAAAAGGGGGGTGAATAGTATTATTGTATTGTTATTATTGGAGGTTTTGTGGTGGTTGTTCCCTCAGTATGTTGGAAAATACGGCCATAATTTTTACACTGTTTTATTCCCGGACAGATCTGCTGCCCGCCTGCCACACTCCTCGTTTTCAGCGCTCCCCGCAGAAGGGGCGACAACTCCGTCGACAGCAGGTGGCGCCAGTGGACAAGAACGACCGGCCGGTCTAACGGGACGGAGGCGACATACCTCCCCCTCTCCTCCATCAGCAGGACATCCCATTCGTTTGCGAGTTGAGAAGGGTATTAAGTTTGGAAGGTAAGCGAGGTTACCGGATGAGGGTCCACGAGATGTAGAATGGGGACGCAGACGTTTAGTTAGTGTTCAAGTGAAGGCAGAAAGGATTCAAATTATCTGAGGCTGAGACAGAGCAGGTGCTGGCTATAGGGGCCGTCCGCTGGGGGCCCTCATTGTTATTGTAGGGCTGGCTGGCTGGCTGTGTGGGCATTGTTATTGTAGGGCTGGGTGGCTGGCTGTGTGGGCATTGTTATTGTAGGGCTGGCTGGCTGGCTGGCTGTGTGGGTATTGTCATTGTAGGGCTGGCTGGCTGTGTGTGTGGGTATTGTCATTGTAGGGCTGGCTGGCTGTGTGTGTGGGTATTGTCATTGTAGGGCTGGCTGGCTGTGTGGGCATTGTTATTGTAGGGCTGGCTGGCTGTGTGTGTGGGTATTGTCATTGTAGGGCTGGCTGGCTGGCTGTGTGGGTATTGTCATTGTAGGGCTGGCTGGCTGGCTGTGTGGGTATTGTCATTGTAGGGCTGGCTGGCTGGCTGTGTGGGTATTGTCATTGTAGGGCTGGCTGGCTGTGTGTGTGGGTATTGTCATTGTAGGGCTGGCTGGCTGGCTGTGTGGGCATTGTTATTGTAGGGCTGGCTGGCTGGCTGTGTGGGTATTGTCATTGTAGGGCTGGCTGGCTGTGTGTGTGGGTATTGTCATTGTAGGGCTGGCTGGCTGTGTGTATTGTCATTGTAGGGCTGGCTGGCTGTGTGTGTGGGTATTGTCATTGTAGGGCTGGCTGGCTGTGTGTGTGGGTATTGTCATTGTAGGGCTGGCTGGCTGTGTGTGTGGGTATTGTCATTGTAGGGCTGGCTGGCTGTGTGTGTGGGTATTGTCATTGTAGGGCTGGCTGGCTGTGTGGGCATTGTTATTGTAGGGCTGGCTGGCTGGCTGTGTGGGCATTGTCATTGTAGGGCTGGCTGGCTGGCTGTGTGGGCATTGTTATTGTAGGGCTGGCTAGCTGGCTGTGTGGGCATTGTTATTGTAGGGCTGGCTGGCTGGCTGTGTGGGTATTGTTATGGTAGGGCTGGCTGGCTGTGAGGGCATTGTTATTGTAGGGCTGGCTGTGAGGGCATTGTTATTGTAGGGCTGGCTGGCTGGCTGTGTGGGCATTGTTATTGTAGGGCTGGCTGGCTGGCTGTGTGGGCATTGTTATTGTAGGGCTGGCTGGCTGGCTGTGAGGGCATTGTTATTATAGTGCTGGCTGGCTGTGTGGGCATTGTTATTGTAGGGCTGGCTGGCTGTGAGGGCATTGTTATTATAGTGCTGGCTGGCTGTGTGGGCATTGTTATTATAGTGCTGGCTGGCTGTGTGGGCATTGTTATTGTAGGGCTGGCTGGCTGTGAGGGCATTGTTATTGTAGGGCTGGCTGGCTGTGTGTGTGGGTATTGTTATTGTAGGGCTGGCTGGCTGTGTGGGCATTGCTATTGTAGGGCTGGCTAGCTGTGTGGGCATTGTTATTATAGGGTTAGCTCAGTGGTGGGATTCAAATAATTTAACAACCGGTTCTCTCACAAGAAGCATGTCAGTTTGGTCCGATACAGGTCCAGAGGCTGGTCTCTTGACTGCCGGCCTGTGCCGCGGTCTACAGTTTAGCAAATCAAATTATTAATTATAATTATTTCCCAAATTAAAAAAATGTCTAAACAATGGTTAAAACATCACTCTAATAACATCAAAGAGACTATATAGTTAATGAACTAAGTATAACGAAGATATATATATGTATATGCATGTTTGATCGTTTGTGCTTTTTGAATTATTATTACTATTATTATTAATTATACATATTACTGTTTATAAATTTTATGATTTTATGTATTCAGTTTTCTGAGCTAGGTAAAATAAAAAACACTTTACTGTAGTGTTTGCTACATTTCCATTGAATGTTACCATTTTGGCAAAAAAAATAACAAAAATTCTTTACCCAAGTCTTTTATTAATTTAACATTTGTAATCTTTCACTTTAAAAATTTCCAAATAGCCACTTGATTGTCATCAATGTCTTTAGCTTTCTTTTGTTTGACCCTGTTGTCACCAGCAGAGTGGTTTTTACCTAAGCCATGTTTTGACCGAAGGAGTGGCATCCCATGAGTCCAATCAGATTAATTGTCATAAGGTCTGCTACATTCTCAACTGTAAGGCGGCTTCTTTTATCTGAATGTATAATATTCATTCTTGAAAAACCTCTTTCTGCCTCTGTAGAACTGACAGCAATAGTACTGACAATATTTTTAGCCTTTTGTACACTTTGAAGAATTGCAGGGTTGTGGGAATTTTGTAGGACGTTTTCCACATAGTCACGGAAATCATTAATGCTGATTTCATGATGGAAAACTTCACCGAATTCACTCAGATTTTCTTCTGCAGCTTTCCTGGGTACAACAACTTCCTCAGTATTCCACGAATTTGGCTCAAGCAAGTTTATCAGTTCATGAATTTTGTTGTCATTTTCTTGTTCATTGTTCTTTGATGTTAAATGATCACAGTCCATCAACCTGTTTTTCATATTTTCTATCACTGCCTCCAGTAGCTTTTGAGGAGGAAGGCTAACAACTTTGTTGTTTTCCATGAACTGAATATCCTTAAAGGCATCTGAAGCAACTCTGACATCAATTTCCTTTTCAAAGGTTCCCTTGCTTTCTTTGAGCATTTCAAATGCCTTAATGGACCTTTTTATTAGTTTTTCAGCTCTTTGAAAAGTTAAACTTCTAGCTTGAAGGGCATTAGAAAGTAAGGAAATTTCTTGCAATATGTCTATCATCAGTGCCAAATCATCCAAGAAATGCTTGTTGCAAAGACAGGCACCTATCCATGAATGTTTTGTCTCACTAGAGAAATATTTGTACAATGCTGGATAAGCACGCCACACATCAAGTGCAGATCTTAGAGTGAAAGCAGCCCATCTTGGTCCCAGAACTCTACCTGTCTTCAGAATTTGTTGTCCAAGTTCTTCTGAAATTTTGAAGAGTTGTATTTGGTTTTTGTTTGATTGGTGAAAGATTGTAGATTTTATCCATGAATATTTTGAAGTGATTCACTTGTTTTATATCATTGACAGAATCGTCCAAAACAAGTTGCAAACAATGATTTAAACAATGACAATGTTAGGAAAATCATTTTCAAGTCTAATGCCTACCCCAGAATTGCGGCCAAGCATTACACTTGCCTCATCTGAACAGAAAGCAATCAAATTATTTCTCAAATACTCATTATCAAATCCACCATCATGCAAACTCTTTAACAAAGATGCGTATATTGTTTCTGCTTCCTGCTCCCTGTCCAATTCGACCAAATCAAAGAAAATTGTTGGTGATAGATCACAATCTTCAAAATAAATTATAACCACAGGCTTACTAGATATGGTTGAAGCTTCATCCACGATGACAGATTTTTAAATTTTGGTAAATAATTTTGGTAAATATTTAATTTTTTATCTCCTTTCAATGTGATCAACTATTTCACAGCAGTTTTGCGAGAATGAAGTCTAACACCCATGTCAACTCCATTTTTTATTTGAAGCTCAATCTCATCTTCAGCATCAGAAAATAGCCTCCTCCTTTTTGCTAAACTGTAGACCGTATTGAAAACTCTGCATGTAGAGGCAAAATGTTTCTGGTTCATTTTATCAATGCATTTTGTAATCGCATCATCTGCACGATCCTGTAGTTGCTTTACACAAACACTATGCCTTTGATGAAAAATGCTCTTTAATTTTTTTCCTGAGAGATGCTTGCTGGATGGTTTTATCCTTCCCTGAGGCTTCAACACTGCAGCTTTCCCATTCAATTGACACGTGAATTCCCTTCATGTTTAAGGAATCAAATTTGGCACAGTGATCACAACCAAGTTTCTTGCTATGAACAATCAATCCATCATATTGTTTTTGGAACTCCTCATATTGCTTCATACTCCAGCAGTCTGGAGGAGATGATGCGGCATCTGCCTCATCTGTAGGTGGCACAGTATCAGAAGCAGAAGTTTCATCAGTATCATTCATCAAAGATGGCTGTGTAACTGTTACGTCCTCACTGGCCTCTTCCTTTGAACTTTCAGTTCTTGGGATTTTTTGCATGAACTCTAGTATACTTTGTTGCCGCTTCATTTTAAGGGCTGAAGTCTGAAATGTAAAAAATTGCTTCACTAGGTACTGGGATTGCTACGATATTTTCACTGCGGAATGTAAAATACAGTGTTTTCCTTCAATGGTAATTACGAGAATAATTTTCATAATCAGAAGGTAGTAGCATATAAACATCTACAACCATATCTAACAAATATTATTTTAGATACTCTTGTAATAGGAGTAGGAATTACAAATTAAATATGCAAAAATGAATAACTAAAAAATTATTATTAATGGCCTAGTACTATAATGCGGGTAATGAAAACATTTGTAAGTGTAACTGGTAGTGTTCACCACTTCACATAATTATAAGAATACTTTTTAACATTTAAAGTCTTGAAATTATAAGAATTAATAATTTCTTACAGGTTATCACGCAAGAACTGCTCAATCTGCAACGTCGAACCAGCAGATACAATGGCAAATTACAAGCTCAAAACTAATTTTCTCCATTGTTCAGCATAAAAAATACTGTGACTTTTAAAATAATAAAACTTCGTATTTTTGAAAATTAAAAAAATGCTGAATGTTTTAAAATACTAAGTCAACTGTTTTAGCTCTAAGTGCTTTAAAAGTCCAATGTGCTCAAAGGTATCGGATAAACTAACAGATTTTCTGCAGCGAACCAATGATAAATATGATTAGCAGATGATAAACTCATTTGAAATGGGCCGTAGAAAGCAGCCGACCATTGATTATGTTGCCAAAATTTGATTTTTTTCATTTATTTTTGATTTCATATTCGAAGACTAATGGAGGGGGCTGCCCCTCCCTTATGGACCCATGGGGGGGTCCAAGCCCACCCCCCCCCCATTGGTCCGCTAGTGGCTGTGCATAATTATAAGACATTTCACTTACTAATAAGGGATGTTTTATCTATTTTCTGCAGCCATAGAAAGTTACTGTAGGTATTTCTAAAACCAAGATGAATCATGCAATATGTAGCAAGAATAATTGGACTGATGCCTTATATTTTGATGATAAAATAAGTTAAGAGCTAACAACCGGTTCGCGGAACTCATGAAATTCCAAGAACAGGTTCGCACAAACCGGTGCGAACTGGCTAAATCCCACCACTGGGCTAGCTGTGTGGGCAATGTATGTTGTTTATCATTGCTTTGTGGGCATTGTTATTATGTTTATCATTGTTATTGTTGGGTTAGTTTATGATGATGTCATGGAGGACTTTGTAGCAAAGGCCAGGAAAGCGAAACTGTAAATTGAGTTATTCTCAATATCTTGTCATTTAGTGCTGCTAAATCTCTGTTGTAAAAATAGAAATAACTATGCCACCAGTGATCTAGTGTTATGTATATGAGAAATAATACTATAAATAATAGCTGAACATTTTCGTTAGCATTGTTAACTTAGCCTCAGATTAGCACGAGTAAAACTAGCAATATTTCCTTATTAAGGCATGACGCATAAGAAAGAGGGGCCAACTTCATTATTATGTATATAGTTCTTTTAAAAATTTTGTTCTTTATTACATATTTATTGTTATTCATCATCTTTGTTTTTTAAGATCTGTTGTTATATCTAATTATTTGTTGCATTAGTTTATTAGTTAAATGTATTATGTATCACTACGTTAATACTATATTTGTGTGCACTTTTCATGTTACTAGTTTTATTGCTGTAATTAAATGCCATCTGTTTCTTTGCCCAATTTTTTAAGGTAGATGCGTGTATGTTGGGAGAGTGTTTTTATTATGTGGGTTTTAGGGGCTGCCAGTGATGAGGTTCATCCAGGGCTCCACATGGGCTTCAGATGACTCTGGGCTGAGAGCTATGGTTAGTTACCTACCTATTTATAAAGAAGTGATTAAGTACATAGGGAAAAAATGAGGGTTTTGGTTTGTAATGCTAATGGTTGAGAGTTATAGTTATTTACATATAATTAAGTGTAAAGGTTAAACACATAATGTGGGAAAAGAAAATCTACCTTTTTTGATATATTTAAGGAGAAATCCTCAAAAATAAAAATTTGTTCGAGGGTCTTTGTAACTTGTCACTGTCTTTAATTCTTCAACTCTCTGCATATTACTTTCACTTTCTTCATGTGATTTCAGGAGTGGTCTGTTAGGGTTAATGAAATATGGCTTTTAAAAATATGTCAGACAAAACCAATTTATTCCCTTCAGTCGCAAAATCCAAAGTTCCCTTTTAAGAACGAGAAGTAACCATGTGATCACTAATGAATGGGCCATTGACATAGTTTATCAGCAATG
The DNA here is from genome assembly GCA_018389105.1 of Nautilus pompilius. NCBI lineage: Eukaryota > Metazoa > Mollusca > Cephalopoda > Nautilida > Nautilidae > Nautilus > Nautilus pompilius. Next base: position 298,635 of record JACATO010001518.1, on the reverse strand, counting down.
TGATGATGTGAACCCTTGTTTTCTATATATGTAATGTCTACTATTCTTGAGTTTACAATTTAACATAGCATAGTTTTTAGGTCTTTATGCTCTCTCCTCGGATGTCAGTAGTCTGGCTGCCTGTAGATCTTTGCTGTCGGACAGGTAAAGGATGACATTAGACTAGCCCATTCAGTTTCCTGCCAGCCCTAAAAAATAAATAATTATGATGATATTTATTGCTCTGATTTTTGGTTCATTTCTGTTTATCATTGTTGTTAATGTTGCTTTTAATGTTGGAATGATTACTCTTAATACCTTGGATTATCCAAATTAATATTTCTTTAATTGATTGAACAAGCTTGAAGGATAATTGATGATTGACAAAAGATTTTCAAAATGTATTTAGTATACAAAGTCTGTCAAAAAAGTATTCAACTTTAATTTTTCCTGTGGGAAGTAATGATGTTAGGGAGGCAAAAGTCTGCATAGTGGAGCTGCATGCCTTCATGCGCATGCGTGGTTTTTGGCGGGCTTGCTGGATGCGTCAGTCGCTGTCAGGCAATCAGTGTGTGAGGTGCTGTACTACTTACTCGTCGCATTTTCATTTCGCCTGTGATGATGGAACGTGTGGAGCAACGATCTTGCATCAAGTTTTACCAAGCAGAAAAAATTCGCAAAATTCAACAGGCTTTTGGTGACAATGCCATGGGTGTTACCCAAATAAAAGAATGGTACAACAGGTTCAAAGATGGCTGCACATCGATGGAGAGTGACCAGCATTCCACGAGGTCATCAACAAGCCCCAATACAGTTGTTATAGAGAAAGTGTGGACCTTGATAATGAAGGATAGTCGTTTGACGGTGTGGGAAATTGGTGATGAGGTTGGGATCAGTAAAGATTCTGCACATTTGATTTTAAAGGAGGATTTGGGCTTGTGCAGAGTGGCAGCGAAATTTGTGCCCAAGCTGCTTTCTCAGGAACAATAACTTCGTCTTAAGGTTGCGCAGGGAATACCGTGATAACTGGAGATGAGACGTGGGTGTATGGGTACGACCTGGAAACCAAAGCTCAGTTGTCGCAGTGGAAGCACCCAACGTTGCCAAGGCTCAAAAAAGCACGTCAGATCCGAAGCAAAATTAAGGTGATGCTGACTGTTTTCTTTGACTACTGAGGCGTTGTGCATCATGAATATGCACCAGAAGGACAAACAGTTATCAGGAAGTCCTCTGATGTCTTCATGATGCAGTTCGCTGCAAGAGACCAGATCTGTGGGTCTCGGAAAACTGGCAGCTGCATCATGACAACGCCCTGGCTCATTCGTCGCAGCTGATCCAAAGTTTCTTGGCAAAGAAAGGCATTTCGCTCATTTGCCAGGCTCCCTACTCTCCATACATGGCTCCTTCTGACTTCTGGTTGTTCCCAAAAATGAAGATGCCACTGAAAGGCTCCCGCTTTGAGAGCTGAGAAGACATCATGTGGAATGCGATGGTGGAGCTAAGATCCATTCCGGAAGAAGCATTCCAGACGTGCTTCGAACAGTGGAAGGATCACTGGGCTGTGTGTGTGGAGGCACAAGGGGCCTACTTCGAAGGGGATTAGCAATTGAACCCCAGCAAGTACGTAATATTTTTTTTTCCCAGCCTAAGGTTGGATACTTTTTCGACAGACCTCATAGACTGAAACAAAATACCTATAATGGCAAAGTTTTATTCCAGGTAGCTGTGTCTTGGGGACTTTTTTGTGTTTATCATTATTCTATTTTCTCTGTTTATCAATGGTAGTGAAACAGTTGTAATTCTGTTTGTTCTCAGTAGGCAAACTGTAATCTTCTCCTGTTTCATTGTATTACTAAGGTAGTAAAAAGGATTGAAGAGTCTTCAGATTTTGCTGGAGGGTTTGTGTGCAGGTTAGAGTTATGTCTTCACTGTGTATTCTGAAGCTGCCAAATTTTCCAAGGCCAATCCTTGTTTTTTTGTCTTTATTCTAGCTTACATTATATACTCTATATAAAGGATTAAAGGTTTCTTTGTTTGATTTATTAATTTTTCCCAACAGTAAAACGTTAATGCTGCGATGTGGTGACTCTCAATCGTTTAAGTAAGTTTTAAATTAACTGATAGATATTCTTCATCCATTTTGTTACAGTTCAACGATGACGACGACGACATCGACATCGTACCGTTCCCAGGCAGCAGTGAAAGCTACTTAAATGTTCTGATCTGCTTTCTGTTTGCAGGGTTTGTTTCTGGACGGCTGAGGGTGTGTGCACGTAGCCAGTTAGGCTCACCAGACACACTACAACTAACAACAAGCATATCAGTCGTGCTTATCACCTGGTTGTGTGCCCCTCTTGTTTCTACCACTAAAACATTTTTTCCAGAAAGCTGAAACTTGTTTATTTTTTTTTAAAAAATAATACATTAAAAAATAAACATGTTCAGTTCTCTCCTCTGTTGGTCATCATTGTTTAAATTAGAGTAACCGTAAAGGTTTTCTTGAACATGAAGGGCATTCGTCTTACAAAGACACTGCAACAAAATTTAGTGACAATTCTTAAAGAATTTGAAAACATCTAACTTTTCTGCTGATAGCTGGAGCTCAAATTCTTCGTTATTTCTATCCATTATCTCACAATAAAGTTTGTGGCTGCATCTGAATGTTTTGTTTTTTTGAAAGGGAATCTTTAAAGAGAATTGTCAGACTTACACTGCTATTTTATGTATTTTGATGTTTGTATTTCTTTATTGTTTCCTTGCAGAATACTACACTTACAATGGCCAGCATTGTACGCAACGATCACAGCAAAGCAGATTGATGTTGAGTGCAAAATCATCTGTCGACCAGCAGCTAGCAAGACACTAGGTGAACTCTGCCCTCTGGATTCCAGTTGTTCAGCCATCTTCTTTGGAATGTAGCCGTCAAGCAATCTGCAAGCCTCCGAACTGGCTGGTAAGATGTTAGACAAGAATGTGTTTGTTTTTTTTTAAGTTGTTCATATGCTCAATAGTGATGTAAGTGAGACATAGTAGAGGGGGCTGCTGAATAAAACTAGCTTGACCTCTGTAACTGATGACATTGTTGATACAATTTACAAAAAGTCGTATGCTAAGTTTGAACTGATGAATTCCTATTAAATCCTTCAAAAGCATCTACCAAAAGAGAAGGCGACCTTTAATCATTCAAGTTTTCCATTGTCTTGTATTATTTATCTAAATGTGAATCTATAAATTCTAGAGATGAAACATTTTTACTGTAGGAAAACAGACCTAAAATGAAATATCTTGTATATAGTAATTCTTTTAAAGCTCTTTAACTTTAATTTATCAATGTTACATTTCATTTTCAAGGCCCAGCAGTTGAATTTAGAGTTGCTAACTCTGGTTTGCCATCTGATGGCTGTCAGGCAGCTGCAGGGCATTAGGACAACTCTGAACATGTGCATCTCCCTCATCAGAGCAGTTCTGTTTAAATGCTAACACATTCATTGCAAGCACATCATCCCTGTATCAGATAACTGTTAGAGATGGTATCTCTAGATTTAAGTAAAGGCTATGCCTTTTATTTATTTATTGAAAGGTTTGTAAATTAGTATTCATATCTGTGGATTATTTAATTTTTATGTATAATCTCAGGCTGTTGTCCTCCAAGATGGAAATGACTTTTATTTTGAAGAAGTTTTTTTACCTCATTGTAACATTCTTTTTGTACTTTTATAGATTCTTGCTGTTTTATTTGGTTTAAAGTTTACCATTAACAAACGCACTATTATAAAACTCCTATTTGTTCATTCTGTAAACAATGGTTTATGGATGAGATAAGTAATCCCATGTGAAGTTAGGACTAGAAAATGTATGCCCATTCAAAAAAAAAAATAAGCAATCTGAATACAATTCAGTTGGTAGATGAGCTAGATGGAACTAATGTTCAGACTGTTAGTGCTGCAGACAAGATCGTGCAGAGCAGAGCCAGAAATTAATTGATTGAAAGTTCTTTGCATGGTTTAACAACAAGTACCTGCTATTTTTTATTTAGTGACTGTTTTGTAGTTGCATTTCATGTGTAACACAGTAAGTAGCTCAGCCAGCATTGATAAGAATATCAAAGGCCTAGAAATTGGAGAAATCACGATTCTCCATAGACTGATGGGAAGAAAGGTTTATATGAGATATTGCAACATTGGGAGAAAAATCCTGGGTTTGCTGCACAGATTATAGATTCCAGTGCAGCGTTAATTGACTGGTATTAGACTGAAATGGTTGTAATTGAAAATGACAATTTGGTTGGCAGCTACTTCATTTCAGTAACGGCTATAACTGACCTAACTTTGTCAACACATTTTAGAAAGTTCAAGGTCATAATTATGCATTAGTATATAGGATATCTGTTGTGGTGACGAGGTAGAAGAGGTGCTTGAGATGACAAAAAAAAAAAAAAATTTATGCCTTGGAAATACCTTTTTTTCAAAAAGAAGGGGGACTAAGCAACAAAATGATTTTATAAATTAATATTGTTTAATTTTATGCTGGGGATGTGTCTACAGAAAAAAGAAAATCAGGTTAGGTAACTGCTAATTATTTTGATCTTTTAAAACATTCTGATAGTATTAGTAACTACAATCATGACAACCTGTCACTATCCATATGCACAGTATCCTTAATCTATAAAAAATACCACCACTATCTCAGACACTGGCTCCCACTGGCCTTAAAAAATATGATATTTTGTGACTTCTTAGTTCGGGGTCGTGAACGCACAATGAGAAATAGGCAACTCTGACCTGTTTAGTTTTCTAGTGCGTACATAATGACCAAAACTAGGTAACTAATATTTCTAGGTTTATCAGGATATTCCAAATATTGAAACCAGGTAACATTCTTGTGAGCCTACGATGAACTACACCTGCAAAGAATAAGATGTGGATTAACTATTTACTAAGGAGATAGAATGTTAACCCTAATTAATCAAAATAGTTTTATTCTATTAGCTTTAGCACCGATAATAACTTACAGATCTTCTTTTTTTTTCTTTCAATGTTTCAGAAAACTACGCAACGGTGGGAAATATACCAAAGGCCAAATGTGGATGAGTCTAACAGTTGAGCCAGTATCCACGCTGTTAAAACGGCGTGTAAAGCAGGTGGCGCAACTAGAAATGTTTCCAGGGAGGCAGAAAAACTAGACTACTTTGTTTTATTCATCGAGACATTCACAAACAAGTTTAATCTTTGTTTGTAGAGCACAGCGGGCAATGCATTTCCAACTTTTTCTTCCTTATCTAATAACAAGTATTCCAAATTATACAGCACATTATTTAGTAGTTTCAGCGGTCTAGTTACCTACATGTGTCATAGTAATTTGTTACTCTTACAGTTTGCATTTGCATTTTAAATTAAATACAGATGATAATTAATTGTTCGTGTAAGAAAAAAAGAATTGCAATGGCGGCGAGTAAATTACAATAGATAGAAATTTTTAAGATCTTTACCTTACCACAAATTTTAAACAACAGGTGAAATGAACAAATTTAGTAAATGTGTTACAAGATTATATTTTGCAATATAGTAAGAAATAAGATTAAATTATAAGGTCTAGCTTATAGACTTATACTACTGCTTTGCTTTTAAGTAAGATTGGTAAATCTGGTGCAGAAATGCAATAAATCTTGGAAAATCCATCAGGATGATGCTACTAAATGTTATTATCAGAAATGTACTTGCCACGAAGCCCATGGCACGTGCTGATAGTCTTTCATCAGGTGCACTGATGTACTTCCGCTTGAAAGATGTCAGGTTCTTTTTGTCCAGTTTAAGTTCTTTTTCTATCTTCTTTAATATTTCATCTTTTGTCTTGTTCTCCTTTGCTTCCTCTGATGCATTGTTGTAGTACTTGACTGTACAAGAACATGGGCATAGTAAGGCTGCAGCTGGACTGGACATGGTCGCGCCAGCTTCTCCCATCGACTCAGTGGGTGGAGAGACTGCATCTAGTGCAGTACTTCCTGGTTTGTCACCTTGTAGAGGTGATGAAGTCGTCCTGGTGGCACCCTGGCTGGTTTTCAAAGTGGCCTCAAGTGTTGTCTGATGACCCACAGACGAGCTTCTGGTTGACAAACTGAGTTCTTAAAAAGAAACCTAACATCAATACTTTTGTAGGATGAAGTAGGATTTTCATCAATTAGTTGGGTGGTTACAAGGCAGGAAGTTAACTTTTAACAATTATGATCCCTAACCTTAGTAATTGTAGGTAGTTGTAGCTGAAAAATTAATTTCCTGTACACCTGCTCAAAGCCTTCCTCCAGAAATTGCCTTAGTTTCTTTGCACCTCTGGAAAACAAAGGGTTCTCTAGAGATTTCACTCATGGACCTCCTCCCACCCTCCATGCCGAGAAGCAGTAGCTCAAACCACTTGGTTTCTGAGCACACAACTCTTCCTAGCCCCTAAAACCAGGGAAGCATAACCTAAATATTCCAGTAGATCTATCCTATTTGTTCACATGATGCTTTCCCAGGAAGTTCTTTACTGAACGCCACGTGCAATGGTAGATAAACCCAGAGAAGTTTCGTGGTGACATTTCTGCACTTCTGTCTTCTCAGTGGAGAAGAAAATCGGGTCTCCCTTTGGTAGCTGGCAGACTGAAGAGTGAGAAGAAACTGTGCTGCTGGAGGTTTGCTGAACCAGGTCTGTCCCCAACAGGTCGGTATGTGGCTATCGGCTGACAAGAAACGCCCACAAACCTAACCATGAAGGAATGCGGTCAATAAGCGTGTGTGTGTGTAAACACACAGAATGTAGTTTTTTTTACACACAAGAATTACACACACACACTCGAAGTTCACTTCCAATTTCAGTAATCTGCTGAAAAATCTTTATCTATTTTGTTTCTGCAAGCCTGACACCGAGAACCTGGAAGCTCTGGTGCGGACAGAATAGGGGTCCCACAGAAACAATTCATGGCATCCCTGGTCCGCCCCCTTGGCTATTGCTGATTCAAATGAGAGGAACAGCCAGCCAGTGTTCTTGCAACACAGTTAGCTTACAACAGCTTTTAGCATCTTTGTTGGGTTTGTTTAAAGGGCAGAAGGTGCATGTGTGGAAATAGATGATTAAATTAAAATAGTGCAGTACCTGCCACTTCAGGAGGAGATAAGATGCAGCATTGGAGCACACCATCTGCTGGCTTAACTCAGTGATTCGTAAATTTAAGTTGTCAAATTGAAAGTAAATGGGAATAAGGGAAAAAGGGTCTGGCTACTTACCCAGAGTACTGGCTTCTTGGGTAGATGTCACCTTTAGGGATGCAGTAGATGTCTCAAGTTTAGAGTTGGTGCAGTTGATAAATTTATTTATGTCAATGCTGTCTCCGTTAGCCACTGATGCTGCTGAGCTTGTATCCTCAGAAACTGAAAAGATACCGGAGGGGAGAACTTGGGCACACACATGATGGAAAAACAGCTAATGCCAGATCTTTAGATACATGCACATCATAAATTACTGAAGAATTTGATCGCGTGACTATGTGAATACCATTTTTTTTTCAAATCCTGTATTAAAAAATAAAACAAAAACGAACTTAAACTGACTCCAGGTTGTTGACCAGTTGCCAATAAGGGAAGTGAGTACTGATCATCCCGCATAGGATTAGCTAATAGTGCGCAGTTACCGTCATAATGAATAAGGAAACTTCAAGTTGTGGATGTCGTGTAATTAGAAATATCGTTGGTACAGAAATGTCACACTTCATCAACTCTTTGATTCGTGTTAAAAAAAAGAGAGTTCAGGAGGAATTCTGGCAAATTTAATATTGGCTTTGCATGGATCTTGGTAAAAGGAATAGATTGTTTTACTGAAATGAGAATTTTCCACCTGTAGACTGAAAGCTTACACCCACTCGCACATGCGTGCAGTGGCATTTGATGGAGACTCTAACAACAGCAGGAAGACTTACCTGTAACGCAGTTCTTCAGATGCAGGGTTTTTGATGATGGTGATGATGATGATAAGTCCATTTTTAGGTTGTTTCTGGTAAAATCAAAAAAAATCTGGCACATTTCATTATGGTACTCAAATGCCCAACATTCCATCTCATTCTGAGAATCTGTTAAGCATCTTCTCTTGCATGCAGATTCGTCATTCACGCTGAATGTGCGGTTAGGTTTAGAAAAAATTCCCTTTTTGGTAATTGGTTCAAAAGTGCAATCTCCTGTAAGAATAAAAACACGTGAATCATTCCCCTGCTATGTATAACTGTATTTATTCTTCAGATGTGGTTCATCTATGTCTTAAAAAAATGTCAGACAGATTTAACAGAATGTTAAAAAACAAAGAAAAATTTAAAAAATATTAGTGCTGAGTTTACTTGATAATGTGTCTAGGGTGTAAGTGTGCTGTCCAGAACAAACTTTTGGATATCTGCAGTTGACAATACTAAGAATCGTAACTAGTAACAGGATGGAATAAAAGAGTAATAATGTAAATCATTTCAAAACACTATATTATTGGTCAGAATTTCCATTTCCCCAAGAGCTGTGCATATGCAGAGATCCCAATACATGGAAAAGTTACAAATGTTGCATCCTTTTTTTTTTAAAAAAAAGGGGTGATAAAAGCATCCTGGTAATTAGGGGCTGGTTTAATGACACAGTAATCTACGGGTAGACCACTGGACTGCTAAGGTTGAGGGTTTGAGTTCAAATTCTAAGGAATAGAACAGTTTGGGACACTGTAGACTTATCCAAGTTGGGGGGTAAATACTGCTTATTTAGACTTCAGTATGGTTTTTAATATAAAAGACTAATAAAAACAAAAAGGATAAAAGAATAGAAGTGTGCTGTGCACTTTTACTATGGATAGAGTACAGGAATATACTGATTAATCAGAAGATAATCTGTAATTGGCTCAATCGGCCATTTTGCTGAATAATTAACCTGCCAATTGTTAGGCTTCATAACAGCCAGTGGAAAACTTAAAATTTTTTTATCCAGAGAGAGAGAGAGCTAAAATATTGCTCCCTCTTCTCTATATTATGCCAACTTTTATCGACAAATCAACTTATTCAGATTAACACAACCAGCAGCACTGATCTGGCTTGAAGTTGATGGAGGCGGGATGGTAATTCCTCAGGCATACATGGAGTTTAATAGAGCCAATTATCTCAGCCATTTTGATAACTGGCACATCCCTAATAGAGAAGTTTTTGTGAGAGGATGATGCCACTGTATGGTTTCAGAATTTGGACAATCAGTAAAAATGAATGGAGTTGAGGATATTATGGACAGTATATGTGAAAATGATAAGGTGTTTCAAAGATCCAAGGCCATTAGGTAACCTGTTAAAGTAATACTCAAGCAGCAGCTACAGTTCTTCAGACATGTGATGAGGGAGGAAGGTGTAGGAAACATTGTAACAACAGAAAAGTGGAGAGAAAGAGGCAAACAAGGAAAAATTCTAATGATGACAGCTGGCAGGATGAACTAGAGAGCCATGGAAGACAGCATCTCGAGGGAACATGGCACTGAAAACGTAAGAGAAGCTTCTAGAAAAAAAAGAAATGGAAGTATTATCTTCGTATCAACAAATCTCTAATGGTGGGCCACAGGTTGATGTGCTATCTTCTATATGGATAAGTGATATCAAGGCGCAGTAGACGTTAATAAAGAGCTTGCAGAAAGAGAATTGTAATAGTCTTCAGGTAAATCTGAATAATTTATTAGGGTAAAAGCTAAAATTTAATGTTAAAAGAAACGTAAAAGTATCTAAACAGGCAACAAATGATTTTAAAGAGGATTCAGGGTTGGTTGGTTGGTTGGTGTAAACCGGAATCACAGCAAATGTGAAGGTGGTTTACTTCACATGCAAACAAGGTAGTAAAATTTAGGAGTAACTAACTTAGAGCCTCGAACAAAAGGTTTTGTTGAGCCATATGCGGAATATTCAGTGCAAGTGTGAAGCATAACTCTGAATAATTAAGAAAATGCCAGATCTACAAAGTTTTAAAAAAATCTTTAGCAATCTTTTCCAGACCAACTTTATTTTTTAACCCTCCCCCCTCCCCATGTATACCACCTGGGGTACATTTGCATCTTAAAATCTGCATTACTCAGCACAGGTTAAACCATAGGGGCTGTGATACATTAATATAACCTAATGAAAGATCTATAGGCCTATCGCTCCAACCGTGTTACAAGTATGTTGACTTAGTGCTCGGCTGAGGCGGTATAAGGGACAAAAACTGGTGTACAGAGGGTTAGAACCAACAGTACCTTTGTCAGTGTGTGTAAGGCGTTCAGTATCTAGCCACGTCTAACGTTTGTGGATATCTTTCTTTACCTGGAAATTCTAAATACTGCAGAGACTGTTGGTGACTCTACCTGGCAAAAATTGAGACCACCCCAGATGATTAATTGAAAATTGCCAACTTATCTTCATTTCTTAATTGATTAAAAGCTTACAGGGGTCTGTAGCTGTCTAGTGGTCTGGGGGTAGGCTACTGGACTGCCACGTTCGAGGGCCCAAGCTTGAATCCTGGTTGCGGGGGCCACTTGACTTGCCATCCCTCCCTGACATAGTTTCTTCTTGCTCTTCTACCAGCTGAGTTCCAGTAGAGGGAAGGGATGGGGTTTCTCCAGGTAAACTCCTGACTGGCTTGCGCTCTGACCGCCATTTGAGAAGCCTTAACTGTACCCAGGTAACTTACTTCCCCACACCTTCCCCCTTCCAGCTCACCGACCACAAAAAAATTATGTCCATTAACTACAATTAAAGGAGTATTTAAATGTTAATTATTACCCTATTCTTATACAGATACTACTGCTTCTGCTTTATATGCAGTTCTAAGCAGATTTTATCACCCCACAGAGATTTATATTATAAGTAAACAAATTTACATCAGTACACATATAGAAAACCAAGCTTGTTCAACATTGTCTTCAGAGTTCCTTTTACTTGAGACTCATACCTGATCTAATAAATCTCCTTTATCTGATTCCATGTTTAAGTATTTTACATCCTTATACCCATCACATAAATACCTTAAATGGAATGTCAGACAACCACTTAAGACCGCATACTTTTTAAATTTTTGTATGGACGATTACATAAAGGAAAATGAGTGGTATCTTAGCAACCGAATATCCAGTCTGAGACTTGTTTTCTTTACAATAAGTGAAAATGCTAGTACACTGCGGGACTTACCTCCATACTTTTCACAGACAAAGGGAAATGAATCTCTGCAGTTCTTTGTTTTCCAGTCGCTTTTCCTGTGGTCTACCCGTATACAGTGATCGGTGTCCAGGTTATTGGGCTCTGAGGGAGGCTTCCAGTTTGTGAATTCTTCCAATTGAGTGCAGTCCACCCAGAGGAACTGCAAGTTTTCTGCTTTTGAAGCATGAAATAATCCAAACCAGTAGTCTTCTCTGAAAATGGAAACCTCTCGCTCTAAGCAATGTTAGCTATTTACTGTGGAGAAAAAGTTACATTTAAATTTGTTTTCATTTTAATGAAAGTTCCCTTTCTCTCATTCTCCCTCATCCCTAAGCTACTGTTAGTATTTTTTTTTAAAAAAGGGAATGATGTCCGAGTTTTCATTTAGTTGTTTTTCTTGCTGTACATCCATTCCATTTATCAGATAAAATACCAGCAGCCATTTCTGTTTATAATGTGTGATGATCCAGGTCCATTTCTAAAACGTTTACTAACTGAATGCGCAACACATTTTATTTAGATGAATGGACCATCAACTATTTTGCTGTCTGGGAAGCTGGAAGCCTGTTGGAATCTTGGGTAAATGTAGTTCGAATATAAGTGTTTTCAGAGTAAAAATATTCTGTACTCTCCATCATGGATTTATGGATCAGTGAATAAGTAAATCGAGATGTTGAATGTTTTTCCACTTCATATACATATATGCTGAAAAGGCTTCCTTTAGTTGGCATGCGAAATTATAAACTTGTGATAAATGGACGGTGTTCATGCTATCCGCATGCATAACCTGTCCACAAGTGAAAAATTTCAGTTATTTTCTGAATATAATGTGAAAACTCTCTGATGTAGTGACAGAGTAAAGATGCAGTTATGCCCCCCTGGTTAGACTTAAGCACCTGCCAAATATTTCAGAGAGATGCCCTGCTTGGGTAATTTTTGTACAGTCTCGACAAAAACTTAAAGGTATCAGATATTTTCTAAAAGCTTCACCCTCCCAGGCCATAAAAATAAGAAAAGAAAAATTTTGACGTATAAAGCTATATTTTTGAAGTATGATTTGCGGTACACACCTCAAATCTAAAGTAACTGTGGGATAATCATGCTGGAGTTTTTGATTTGATGCAGAATGACCCAGGTATTCAAAAACAAATAGGCTTATTAATGAGAGGCATAACTGCGTGTATAGCGGCACCTGTCTGCAGAAAAGAAAAGGAGAGTGGTGTTGGTTGTTATTACGTGATATGTAAACTGTGCAGGGAACGGTTTACTTCGGTGAATTTCTCGCGCGTCTTCAATGTGAGGAGCTGCTGGTTGCCTTGCCAGCAGGTTCTGACTGCTCCATACCATGACGTCTTGTGTCTGTACCAGACGAGTGCTGTGGCCTGGGATGGGAACAGTGTTCCTCCAGCAAACACTGAAATCACAAAACAAATCTCGGAGGAGGAAATTTTCAGGGTGGAAAGGCAGACAACTGGTATGGAAATCACGAGAGCTGATGGCCAACGTTAAGTTAGTTTGTTACCTTTGAAAAGAAAGGTCGTAGGATGCGTATGTACACAACAATGGTTTTAAAAGTTACTAATGGCAAAAATACTTTTTAAAAAATTAAGATGACATCCTTATGCTTTGTAAAAACAGTTTGATTAATCTTTGTAGAAACAGAAGTGTATAATGCTTTGTATGATGGCTGATTTTGATAAGGAAAAAAATTTAATCAGTTTTTCCCAGAGCACATCAAATGCCAATACTTATGCTAATTACATAACAATGGATTAAAATTTTAAAAATCTGTGGTGACCAAATTCATTTTTGTTAATCCCTTAGGACTCAAAAGAATTTTTCATGACAACTTGATAAAACAAGTGGAATTCCAGGCTCGTACAATAAATAGATAATATGTATGTTGCATAATGTCGATGCTAGCGATTCCCCAATGTACGAGAAATAACTCTTCATAAACCCCTATGTCAAGATCCAATTTTGAGTATTACATAAGAGGCCTTCTGTGTCACTATTGCTATGAAGAGAATAAAACAACTCAGCTGGTGTGAAAAGGATTACAAACCAGATCTTTAGTAACGGCTTACCAAACAAGCTCTCTCCCTTCATCAGCAAGCCGGCCACCATGACTAAGAGTAATGCCTGAAAGTCAAAAAAGGATAATAATTTACATACATCGTACATAAACAACACTATACCAGAGTTGTTGGAAGAATCCCATGTGGGTAGCAAACCGGAATGGAAAAGGGAGAAAGCTAAAGGCAGGTGACATTGTCGCGCGAATAGGGCTTTCTCCAGGGTGCCAAGAATGCTAGCTACAGCTATGGGTACCACAACACCAGACAGCCTAAACCACGACAATAGGTACACACCTGACAGTGCTTCAGTGCCCAGATAGTTTCAGTGGTAGTCTACTCCAAGACACCAGCTCTTTGAGTTTATAAGTTGCAGCAAAAAGTGAAAAAAGAATGCTTGCTGTGAGGGAGAATTGTTGCTGCAAACACGTAGTGATAGAAAGAGAGGGGTGGGGTAGACAAAATAGTAAAGTCCAACCATCATCAATAGGCCAACTAACAGAGAGACATTCAATGCAGGGGAATCCAGACCCATTTAGCCATTCCTTGCAAAGAATGGACTATGGCAGTAAGAAACCACTGTGTACCAACATGATGAAAAGATGCCTCTGGTGTAAGGAACACAAACATTGGATTAGGGAGAAAAATGATGTGGCCTGATGAGTCACACTTGACCCTTTTTTGCACAGATAGGAAAAAAACCAGATTCAGAGATAGCCACACAAATCACCCGACCCCTCTTGTGTGGGCCCCAGTTGTCAGGGCCTCTGGTGGCAGAGCCATGATTCAAGGTGTTTTGCTGGTATATTCTAGACTCCTTGATCCCTTTAGAAGACGAAAATGCCAAAATTTTCTAATCAAGTGCATCCAGTGATGCTTGATGTGTATCCTGATGGAAATGGCTACTTCTAAGACGACAATATTCTTGTCCACTGTGTCTACATTGTATGTTTATGCTTTGAAAAACAGGAATGAGATTTCGGTCATCTCCAGTGGCTAGCACAATCCCTGAATCTTAATCCAATCGAGCATCTGTGGGATGAACTTGAAAGATACATTTGCCATCAAAATCCTCTGCCCACCTCACTCCATACACTGTGGACAAAATTAATAACTGAATGGGTGAATATTCCTCATCCAGCACCTTGTGGATTCTATGCAAGTGTTACAACCAACCTGTGATCAGGTACAGATCCTAATAAAGTGACCAATCAGTGTATGTAATAAATTCCACAAATGATGGTGAATTGTATGGTTGGGTTGACATTAACAATAATGCTAAGAGAAGGCTACGTGATATTGAAGATTTAGTAAATATGCCAAGCGAATGGCAAATTAAATTTAATGTTTCTAAGTGCAAATGTTTTAATCTCAAATTTGTTTAAATATACTAAATATGATGTAAATTATGCAACAGTTAAATTAGTAAAAGAAAAGTATATTAGAAATTATAATAATTAACATCACTAAAGGTCAGAAGCAGTGTAAGAAATGTCCCTAAGCTGATCGCTCTAACACTGTCATACGAGGTCTGTTGAAAAAGTATCCAACTTTAATTTTTCCCGTGGGAAGTAATGATGTTAGGGAGGCAAAAGTCTGCATAGTGGAGCCGCATGCCTTCATGCGCATGCATGGTTTTTGGCGGGCTTGCTGGATGTGTCAGTCGCTGTCAGGCAATCAGTGTGTGAGGTGCTGTACTACTTACTCGTCGCATTTTCATTTCGCCTGTGATGATGGAACGTGTGGAGCAACGATCTTGCATCAAGTTTTGCCAAGCAGAAAAAATTCGCAAAATTCAACAGGCTTTTGGTGACAATGCCATGGGTGTTACCCAAATAAAAGAATGGTACAACAGGTTCAAAGATGGCTGCACATTGGTGGAGAGTGACCAGCATTCCACGAGGTCATCAACAAGCCGCAATACTGTTGTTATTGAGAAAGTGTGGACCTTGATAATGAAGGATAGTAGTTTGACGGTGTGGGAAATTGGTGATGAGGTTGGGATCAGTAAAGATTCTGCACATTTGATTTTAAAGGAGGATTTGGGCTTGTGCAGAGTGGCAGCGAAATTTGTGCCCAAGCTGCTTTCTCAGGAACAACAACAACTTCATCTTCAGGTTGCGCAGGACCTGCTGGATACTGCCAATAGGGATCCTGAGTTCCAGAATACTGTGATAACTAGAGATGAGACGTGGGTGTACGGGTACGACCTGGAAACCAAAGCTCAGTTGTCGCAGTGGAACCACCCAACATCGCCAAGGCCCAAAATAGCACATCAGGTCCAAAGCAAAATCAAGGTGATGCTGACTGTTTTCTTCGACTACCGAGGCGTTGTGCATCACGAATATGCACCAGAAGGACAAACAGTTACAAAGGAGTACTATCAGGAAGTCCTCCTCCGTCTTCGTGATGCAGTTCGGCGCACCAGATTTGTGGGCCTTGCAAAACTGGCAGCTGCATCATGACAACGCCCTGGCTCATTCATCACAGCTGATCCAAGGTTTCTTGGCAAAGAAAGGCATTTCGTTCATTCGCCAGGCTCCCTACTCTCCAGACATGGCTCCTTCTGACTTCTGGTTGTTCCCAAAAATGAAGATGCCACTGAAAGGCTCCCACTTTGAGAGCCGAGAGGACATCATGTGGAATGCGACGGTGGAGCTAAGAGCCATTCTGGAAGAAGCATTCCAGATGTGCTTTGAACAGTGGAAGGATCACTGGGCTGTGTGTGCGGAGGCACAAGGGGCCTACTTTGAAGGGGATTAGCAATTGAACCCCAGCAAGTATGTAATATTTTTCCCAGCCTAAGGTCGGATACTTTTTCGACAGACCTCATATATCAGTAGTAAAACTTCCAAATTTCTAGTTCCTACATAAATTTGTTTGTTTGATAGCATGGAACCTACAGATTAAAGATACAGCCTTGGAAAAAGTTTTGAAGATTCGCTGGAATCATTCCTTCTCTGAGTTTATCGTCTATAACGGCAGATACCCAATAAGGTAGCATAGTAGCACCACCATCCCTGTTGCCCATGGAGCCTTTTCAACAAGAACTGACAAAACCTTCTGGAACTCTTCCATTTAGCTGTGGAGTCTGGTATGCCTGCACTTGGCAATCCACCATCCATAAATATATATACAGGTGCATCTCAAAAAAATTTGAATATCGTGGAAGAGTTCATTTTTTTCTGTAATTTAATTCAAACAGTGAAACTTTCATATATTCTAGATTCATTACACATAAAGTGAAATATTTCAAGCCTTTTTTTGTTTTAATTTTGATGATTACGGCCTACAGCTCATGAAAATAAAAATCCACTATCTCAAAATATTAGAATGTTTCATAAGATCAATATAAAAAAAGGATTTATAATATACAAATGTTGAACTTCTGAAAAGTATGTTAATTTATGCACTCAATATTTGGTCTGGGCTCCTTTTGCATGAATCACTGCATCAATGTGGTGTGACATGGAGGCGATCAACCTCACTGCTGAGCTGTTATGGAAGCCCAGGTTGCTTTGATAGCGGCCTTCAGCTTGTCTGTATTGTTGGGTCTGATGTCTCTCATCTTCCTCTTGACAATACCCCATAGATTCTCTATGGGGTTCAGGTCAGTGAGTTAGTTGGCTGGCCAATCAAGCACAGTAATACCATGGTCAGCAAACCAGTTACTAGTAGTTTTGGCACTCGGCAGGTGCCAAGTCCTGCTGGAAAAGGAAATCAGCATCTCCATAAAGCTTGTCAGCAGACGGAAGCATGAAGTGCTCTAAACTCTCCTGGTAGACGGTTGCACTGACTTTGGACTTGATAAAACACAGTGGACCAACACCAGCAGATGACATGGCACCCCAAATCATCACTGACTGTGGAAACTTCACACTGGACTTCAAGCAACTTAGATTCTGTGCCTCTCCACTCTTCCTCCAGACTGTGGGGCCTTGATTTCCAAATGAAATGCAAAATTTACTTTCATCTGAAAAGAGGACTTTGGACCACTGAGCAACAGTCCAGTTTTTTGTGTCCTTAGTTTAGGTAAGACGCTTCTGACATTGTCTCTGGTTCAGGAGTGGCTTGACACTAGGAATGCGACACTTGTAGCCCATTTCCTGGACACGTCTGTGTGTGGTGGCTCTTGATGAACTGACTCCAGCATCAGTCCACTCTTTGTGAAGCTCCCCCACATTCTCGAATCAGCTTTGCTTGACAATCCTCTCAAGGCTGCGGTCATCCCTCTTGCTTGTGCACCTTTTCCTACCACACTTTTCCTTTCCATTCAACTTTTCATGAATATGCTTTGATACAGCACTCCACGAACAGCCAGCCCTCTCAGAAATGACCTGTGGCTTACCCTCCTTATGGAGGGTGTCATTGAGTGTCTTCTGGACAACTGTCAAGTCAACAGTCTTCCCCATGATTGTGGTTGTGCGTACTGAACCAGACTGAGAGATTCATGGTATTTATACTGCATAAATAGTGATTTACTCAAACCCGAAATGGAATATTATAATATTTTGAGATACGTTTTTTATATTTTTTGAGCTGTAGCCGTAATTATCAAAATTAAAATTAAAAAATGCTTGAAACAATTTAGTTTACATGTAATGAGTCTAGAATATATATACAATTTTCACTTTCTGAAATAACTGACAAAAAATATTGAACTCTTCCACGATATTCTAATTTTTTGAGATGCACCTGTATTATATTGCAGTTGCAGTAAAAAAAGAAAGAAGCTACATTTTATAAGATACAAAAAAATTTGATTAAATAGAAAATATTTGTTCAGTAGAACGATTTGTCAAACCAGGCGGAGTAAGAATATAACTTTTAAATAGACTAGACATGTACTATTTGGTGAAACTTCCTTCCCTTCTGACATTCTACTGTTATAAGATACCAAAATAGTGTTTAAAAAAAACAAGCAATTAAATATTTCAAACTACACCTTAGTTCATTATCATTGTTCATCATTTGTGGTTTCCTTGACAAGAGAGCTATGGCATGCACATGTTGTTTCAACACACCAAAAGTTAAAATTAACAATACAGAAAAGTAGACATATACAGTTTTAATTTTACAGAGAAAATTATCTGTTGATTAATCAAATCATTCAATGAAGAATTAAGATTGCAATTTAGCAGTGTTATCAAAGTTGATAATTTCAGAAGGCAAATATATTTTTTACATTAACTGATCATCTGGAGAAACAGATATGATGTAAGAAAAATTTTATACTCTCAACAACAAAACAGTACTTATCATCAAACGCTTGCTCCTCTTTCCATCAATCCCTCAAACTACCCCGTGTCACCCATCACTCTCTATCAATCTTTCTTCATCTCTCCCAATCTAGCTCATTTTCATTCAATCTCTTTTCTCTCTCAATCTCCCACTCTTTTCTTTCTCTCTTTCAACATAGCTCTTTCTCAGTTTTGCTTCGTCTCTCCCAATCTTTCTTCTCTCTCTCTCTCACACACACCCACACATAGAAAAAAACAACAGAAGCATACTTTTTTGTTGCCTCTTCTAAATTCACATTTCAACAGTCATTACTTTTCTGATAGCAACCTTTTATGTATTATATGAGCAAATTTTTCCTTTTAAAAGCCAGTCTAATAATTCATCTTCAACGTGACATTTTGCGAATGCATGGCACAATAACTGCAGAAGTTTCGGTATTAGTAAACAAAAAAAAAAAGCTCTTTTGTTCCTAAAAATACTAAGTTATCTCCAAGAGAATATCATAGTAATAAATGAATGGCCGATCATCCAGCCTCGGTGGCATTGATGAATGCAAACTGAATTTTTGTTGTAATGACAAATTAAAGGCTGAAACAGCATTTTCCTGCGTGGATTATGGTAGGGAACCAGATGGTAAATTAAAGCTTTTCGTTTTTCTCTCTTCAATCGCCGTCTTTACGATAGAATTATTCACAAGATCTCTCCGCTCATCTGTTTAGCCCTAAATGGAGAGAGAGAGAGAGAGAGAGAGAGGGGGGAGACGAAATCCTTTTTCTTTCAACAAAATAAATATGGATACGTTTGTGAAAGGCGCCTTATGCATTAAACGTCACAAAGGAATCTCACGACTAACTACACAACAGCAACATAGCTGAATTAATGCACGGCAAACAAACAAAATTTGCGTGCAGTTCCCCTCCGCCGCACGCACACACATCTCTGAAATTTTCACTACAGGTTTTTTTTTCCTTTGTTGTGAGCTGTTAATAATACAATTATCAAATTTTCAAAAATGCCTAACACTGGTATCATAATGACCGCTTGTAATTGGCAAGCTGAGCAGTCTCGTGTAATGAGGTGGTGCGAATGGTCTTGGCAACCAGGGTAAGCCATCAATATTCCTTTATGTGTAAAGACTCAATGGAAAGCTGATAACTGACACCAAGTGCGTATAGGTATGATTATTCATTCAACAAAATCCTTGCAGGTACATGTTTGCTTTGTTTGGGGGGGGTTTCTTATATTTCCTTGTGGTTTGTTGTGGCGATATCGGAAGGTAATTATCTGCTTTAATTGTACCAAGCTACTCAAGGGCTGTGTTCATTCATGCACGCACAATGGCTTTAGTTAACAGCAATTAAAACGCACATTGTATCATATTACTCAGTTTATGGTGAAATTAAATTACCCAGCACACTTACAATGTGGACATTAAATTATAACCAAAATAAAGGCTTCATAGAAATAACTAATAGGGGATTCTGGGCTCCTTGTACCATTAAAGTAATGCTATTTCAATACCAAACAGCAGCAGTGACTGGCTGGTTTCAGGTAACATAGATGTTCCTTAACCCTTTTCATTACAACTGAATATTTTTAAACACTGAGAATATTAAAAATAAAGTTTGTTTAATTTTAGGTGGTAAACACTGATACTCAGAAAGAATAAATACTGCAGTAGGTATTAAACTAGGGTTACTAATGATACTTGGTTTCACTTCGTCTATATATATTATAGATTTATGAATATTCTATTTATTAACAAATGGATTTAAATAATAAATAATAGGAAGAGTTTACACAAGCCTGATTTACTTCCTAAAACAAGTTGCCATGACTACTGGACTGGTAGGTTTGAGGGATAGCATGGGTTTGCAAAATGGCTGTTTGATATACTTCTCCAGTGTGGGCTCTTCTCACTCTTTCGCAAGGTGTTCTCTGGATGATCCAGTTTCCTCCAGCTAAAGATGAATATTTCTAGTCTTGTAGTGGCATCCTTACTGAAATACTTCAACCTGGGGTCATTCTGGGCCCGACAATTGCAACCACCTCTTTCTGGGATCTCGCCAGAGCAGTTGTTATTGCACTCATGGCTGCAGATGCTGCAAATGTTTCATGGAGAAACCCAGGCACATGTTGGAGTATCAAGAACATGAACTGGCCTCAATGAAAACAATCTTTATAAAGCCAAACAAAACTGGGTTCCTTGCTGGAAGATTCTTTCCTTGATCTTCACTAAGATATTCTCAAATTTCTTTTTAATTGCTATATTGTGGCCATAATTTCAGTGAATTTCACTATTGATGGTTTCTGTGATTTGGCCATGGCTAAAAAAAAAAAAGATGCAGATAGCAGAAGAGCAGGTTTATTCTAGCTCTACTCTACCGTACACTGTGTAGATACTTGTGGGAGATCAAAACCTCTGCTTTGTCAGGTGTAATATGTCAAGTATTACAAAAGTTCAAACCTGCATCTGAATAAATCATTATTATACCTATTCTTAATCAGAGCAGAATTTATTTTAATAAAATTAATCTTCACATGTACTATATTCAAAGACTGTTTAGCTAATGTGCAATATCATACTTTTTAAGATACTAGGAATGGTAAAATGAAACTCAACTGAAAAAAAATATATATATATATGTTTTCGGTATCTCTGGTAACGTTGATGCTTGGATTTGAACCGGGGAATAGCGCACATGGGCTAGTAATGGAGTTTTCTGGTTCAAATCCCAGTATCGGCATTAGCTGTCTACAGTATCAAACCAGAGATACTGAAAACATATATACACCCGTACATGTGATAAAAGTACTACCACAGTTACAGATATTGCAGTGAGTTCTGCAGCAAAACACCCATCACTTGAAATACCATCTCCATAACTACATCTGAACATCCATAGTACCATTAATTCTTGTATAAGTTTGTTTCCTTGCTAATTTGTATTTCTTTCTTCTTTAGTATGTTCAAGGCTTATTAGATATTGGTGCTTAAAAACATTAAATTTGCTAATTTTTTTAGAATAATCTACTAAGTAATTTGGTATTACCTCAACTTTCATAATGTTGTGAGAGATTCCAGAGTCAGTACCATATGTTTACAAGAGACTGTTATTGTTTTAAAAGGTAAACACTGTTCTTAAGCTTCACTTTAATTAGTGTCGATTTTCTGATATGCATCTAAAAACATTTGAGATAAGCTTATTTTAAAAGTAAAATTTGTCATCTCATTGTTTATGCTTTTGCTCAGCTGTTGTTAATCCTGGACTTGAACAAAGAAAGTTAAATATAATTGGCAGTGAAGACACCTTCCTTAATTAAAAAAAAAATCATCTAGGGAAGACTGGGCTAGTATTTACAGACGTATACTGTTACAGCAATAGTAATTTCTAATTAAATGTATAGATGAGGCTATAATCAACATCAACACTCTGATTATACTGTTGTAGCTACTTTTCTCTGAAGCAACAAGCCCCAACTTCCCTATTTGGTAATTTTTAAACATTGGAACACTTAACGTACATGGTAATCAGCTATGACCTGGACAGTGTTTTTCTGTCCCTGTTGTCACATCTGAGACTTCTCAGTGACTTGGTACCGACATTTCTTAAGTGCCATATCTTTATTTCCAATTACTCTGATTCACTACAAACAAACTTTATTACTTGTTATAATATATGTATTTTTTTTAATTTACAATTTCCACTAATTAGACTTTATGAGCAATATGCTATCCCCCCCCCAGGTAGAATATGATAACTGAAAAATGCTAGAGTTAGTGACGCTGATTTTGACACTTCGTAAATACAGGATTATCTCCTCCTCTGGTTCAGAGAGGTCAGAGTTCAAGACGTCACATTGGAGAAACACTGCCACAATTACCAGTAAAGAGAAGTATCTCTTAGATTCCAAATTCTGTTTTAGTGATACTAATCTTTCAAAATAAAAAAAATCTATTTTCTATCCAATGCTTCTTTTCCAATGAAAATGGAGAATATAAATCTTATTACTGTTCTAAAATATTTACCTATATACAAGGAATACATTTAATTTCTTCTACTATTTTCACAATGGAAAACAACAAAGAAAGATTTCTTTTCTACTTACCATTATCAGCTGAATTGCGATTTTCAGCAGAAAACCAATTTCGAAAGCCTGTACTGAGCTGTAGAGAATCTTCTTAAATCTCAAAAGAGAGATTTAAAGCTTACACCTAAGTGCAGAAAGAAAGAAATTCATCCGGCGCATCTACAAAAAAATTGTCATATGGTGGGCAGTTGGGATTTCCAAAATCCTTAAAATTTATAATTTCTTTTTTTTAAGTGTTTTCTATGACACATCATCCATGTATACATGCATTCTCTTGTGGCAGTCATTCCATAGCTTACATATTTTTTTCTTTTCTTCTTCCTCACAAATGGTCCTAAACTTTGGTCACATCAGCATCTTTTCAATCATTCAGAAAATTCTCTCTCTCTTCATCTCTCCCCTTCCTCTTTCTTCTCTCTCTCTCTCATCTCTCTCTCTCTCTCTCTCATCTCTCTCTCTCTCTCTCTCACCATCTCTCTCTCTCTCTCTCTCACCATCTCTCTCTCTCTCTCTCACCATCTCTCTCTCTCTCTCTCACCATCTCTCTCTCTCTCTCTCACCATCTCTCTCTCTCTCTCTCTCTCACCATCTCTCTCTCTCTAGATGAATAACTTTCTAATTGCTTACTGCCAGTTTTCTTCATGGAAAAATCTTCACATCAAATGACCGGCAAGATTTGTGCTTCTCTCAGCTATTTTTTGCCTTTTGTCCAGCAATGCTGGTTCTTTCCTCTAGACATTGCATCTCTCTCTAAGCCAGTGATCTCTTTTCAGTCTATCCACATCTTTTATACAGATTCTCTTGTTGAACTATGAACATTCAAAGTTATCAATCTAACTTCCTCTTGCTATCTGCAACATCACTATGAATGAAATCAATTAATACGTATGCAGCATAAAAATAAACAGTATAGGAATTATCAATATTTCATACAATGTTATCACAACAATTGATAATAATCATGGTAATGGAAAAAAACACATTATATTACACAAAAAAAATTTGCATTCAGATGATTTTTAATGACAGCAATCAAAATAGAATTTCTCAATTAAAAATTGACAATGGCTATAAAAAACCTCAAAATATTAGTAAATCAGATATAGCAACTCTGCCTGATTTGAAGTCAATATAGATAGCTTGATGAATGAAAAACAATTACACACACATCTGAAAATTTTAGGGTACATCCTGGCTAATAAAATATAAGGTAGAAATGCAATCCTTCAGCCAGGCAGGGTTATGCTTATAACGGCTCTCTGTGAGTGTAATTATTTGCAATAATAAAATTTCTCTATCTTGGAACTGGTTTATCTTTCATAAAAGGGCCAAATTTTCCAACAATGTAGAATTCCACAGCCTGGATGGAACTCTGAGATTGGCAGCATAAATTTAGTGTCGTGGTCAGAGTGTTAGGGTTATATGCTGCAAACCAAATCCTTCTAGCACTCAACGGGGCTAGCCTATGGAAATTCTCGGCCAAACTCCTTAACATTAACGGTTGGGAGATGTGGAGGTTGGATGGAATTAAAAATTGGTTCCTAAGCCAGTTGCTCTGCTGGACAGAGTCCAGGCCATTAGGCTGAACCAAATGAAGCTCTGAAAATAAGCAAATCATTACCATTGTAATCTTGAATCTAATGAAGCTGATTTGTTGGCCAATTTTTCCATGATCCTTTTATGTTAAAGTAAAATTCTTTGGCACTTTGCTCACCTCTATCAAGAACTTTGTCAATTTCTTCTCTAAGGTTTCATCAGTACCCGTGTTAGTCCTAATTAAAGACCCCATTTCTACTACCATCCACAGATCAGAAGTTTGGCATCAACCTCAATAGGTCAATACACAAAAGAAACTCAAGTTGGAAGAACATTAATTAAATTTAAAAAAAACAAAAACAAAAAAAACACACTGGTGTCTGTTATATGGCTTTCATCTCTTGACAAAGACTGCATCGCACCCAATAATGAGAAAGCCCGATATTTTTAAAATTTATTTATTTCACCTGGCTTCTTCAGCTGTTTTAAAGAGAACAAGAAACTTGACGAGATGGCCTCACAAAAGCCTTCTGCTGAGTGACTGACAGTGTCGTCACCATTAAAACACGATGATGTCATTCGTAAGTGTTCGGGTGAAAAACTTGCCCGATATAATCCATGCATTCCATTTCTCTTTGGCTATTGTTCTTGCATTTGGAGAAGCTGTTCCAAACATAGGAGCCTCTTTTACATCCTAAAGATTAACCGTGAGTAGCCACATTCTATAAGTATATTCTTATGGGCAGGACAATTTAAATGCACATAATCACTTATCAGTTGTCGAGACTCTAGGTGATCCAGCCAAGCAGGACCTCAGGGATTTCAGAAATAGTAATCAGAGGTTAACCCATTACATTCTAGAAATTAAAACAAACCTATGCTCTGTCGGAAATAAATATGAAATCATTTCACAAAACCTCAGTATCATTTCCAGTGTCCTCTGAAGCAGAGGGCATGACCAGGTGTTTTACTGAATACTGTACTGCATAAATTGATATTTAGCTGTTGGGTGTCTCATTTACTGAATTCTGTTTATGCTTGGTTACTGGTCAAGCTTGTGATGGAAGGAACAGAAATAAAAATGGCTGCCCTGATTAGGTACAACAGGAAATCCATGCTGAAAAGGAGGCTAAGAAGGACCACAACTCTGCATAGACACTAAGGATGATGAGTGAACGCAATAATAACTTCCTGGACTAGGTTATCTCGTAAAATAATCTGTCTGTCTATAACATTTCTTGCAAAATAACTAACTTTCAAAATTTGACTGCCCTCCCATCTTAGTCAACAGACAGGTGAAGAAAGAAAGAGGAAAAATAAAAAAAAACAAACAAGAAAGTTACACTACAATGAAGATTCCTAATCCATATAAAGACAGACAGCATAGAGTGCTGTACACCTGTCTAACATCCCATGGACTTGTGCTTTTGGATCCTTTTCTCTCAGCACCAAGAGATATAATGATGCAATTAGTAAAAAGAAAAAGCTATAAAATTCTTTTTTTTTTGTAAATTTTGGATGCACACCGATGTTTACAGGAAGACAACCCTGTTGACGTGAGCATAGTACTACGGTTATCCACTAGAGGGCATTTCCTGCACCACAAGGACCTGGCACTTTTGACTGAAGAAGAAAAGGAAGAAGAAACAAAGCTGGAAAGGTATTCCGAACTGAGCTAACCCTGGCCAGAAACTGAAATTGTGGCCTCAGCCTTGGTAATCCAATAATCCGACCATTAGGCCACCTGCCACCGCCTTATATAAGGAAAAATTCCTTAATGTAAGATTTTAAAAAGTCCTGTTACTATCCCCTTCACGCCTTCATTAAGGCATAATTGTTTCAGTGCTCCAGTTACATAAATTATTGTGCTAAGTTTTCAAAAAGACGAATTTTTCCAGAAAAAATCTAAATAATCCAAAATGTGCTTTTTTTCTTCCACATTTGTTTGTCAATTTATATATTTAGAGAAAGGAAACAACAACAATATTTTCCTTTGAACAGAATTTCATCAATTTAATTTTTAAAAACCTTAATCCGCACATACAGGCAAGATCTCACAAAAACCGAGAATGTGTGCGACTGTGAAGTTTTTAAAAAAACACTAACTAATAACAAGACTACTGATCACCCCATATACATATATATATCCTTCAAAAACATGAGAAAACATAATAGAAATGAAGTATAGTGTATCTTTAAAAAACTAACTAAATTTCATGGCGACACTACAAGGATTCACAGATAAAAGCTGCTATGCTTTTATGACTCATCAGTTCATCAGCGTTAATTCGTGTCTATATTTAATAAATGAGAAAATGCCGCTCCCCCATTCCATTATATTTCTTAAATGAGATTCTTCTTTGTTTGGATCAAATATAATAATAAATGCTTTAATGCTGAATGGTCTGGTGGCTGCATGGTTAATGTGCTGACAATATGCAAATGGATATTTTGCAAGGATGTTGGAGTATGGAGAAAATATGATGCACAGCATGTACTCTGCTGATTTCCAAACATGAAAAGGTCCATCTTCTCAGACATGTTATCTTTACAATGCATTGACCCATTATGAATTACCACACCCCTTACTGGATGGGGGGGGGGAGAGGGAGTGGCAATCCCTTCTAGTTATTACTAAAATATATTAATGAAAAGCTAGTTTTATTTACAGGCCTAAAGCTAATGGCAAGATGATGATATTTCTTCTTTTTTTTTAAATATTTTTTTTGAAAGAACACAAAACAAATAAATTTAACAATTCGGTATTTAAAATCTTAATTTTGTTTAACTAAAGCGCAGGAATGCTACTTTTGAAAAGGAAAAGTTATAAAAACTGACACATCATCATCATTCTGGATGACAGCAGCTGTCGTGATGTCAGCGAGAACCATAGCAAGGGAGACAACCAGAGTTTGGTCTTCCCTAATGACATCGTGTCAAGAAGTGTTATAACTGCAACGTTCTCAAGATGACAGCGATAATAACATCACATCTTCAATTACTCGTATTTTCTAGCTTCTTTTCAATGAATTATTTTTTTTAAAAAAAGGTCCTATTAGGAACAATTGTTTTCATAACAGCTGCTTTGTTAGAATAGCCAAAGTTCTGCATATATTAAATTTGGTGCACAGGCACAGTCTCTATTATTCCAGCCAGAACATTACCTCTTTGAAATAAATGTGACATTATTTCTAAGGCCATGAAGATAACTGTTCAGCAAGAAAAAATATATATTTATGGCACCATTATGTTCTCTAATTTTAAATTTCATTAACTCCTCAAAATTTAGATAAAATAAAAACAAATGCCAATGTTTCTATAAAGAGCTTCTACCCCAACACTGTATAATAACGAATAGGTAAGAAAAAAAGGGCTGCTTTTCGGTTTTCATTTATCTTAATTAGCTATTAACAGTTTTATCACCAAGTTAAAATAAATTTGTAATTAAAATAATTCTTCGATAAATTAGCCATTTAAGACAAGGCCAATCCGTAATCAGGAGAAGTTTACTGCATAAGACAGTTCTGTCCAGTCTCACAACTGATACAGCCTGTTATCAAGACAAAGTTCTACTGTATGTATATGTCCTATATAAATGTAACATTTCAGTGAAGAGATTGAAAATTAATTCCAGACCATACTAACTTTAAACTCTTCATGGTTTTAACTATTGATTACATTACATAGCAAAAGATAAGGTAACCAACCAATGTTTTATGAGTTGCTAAGTGGCAGGTGTTGTAGTCACAAAGTTCAAACACTAGAGAATCGAGAAATACACATAAACAATAACATCATCAGATATTGATTTCTAATGAAACACTGGTGCATTGGCGCAGGTTTGTGTAATAACTATTTGCTGTTAATAATACACATTATTTACTGAAAGAATCTTCCAGTTACCTATGGCAACAGGTGTATTTATTCTGTCAAACCATTCTCATGGCATGGCATCCACATTTATCATTTTAGAAGGATAATAAGCAGTGATGTAATTAGGGGGGAGCAGTTGCTCCCCCTGAGTACATTCTTCAAAAATGGCGCCTTTTCAACAATTTTTTAACTCTTTAGTTCCCTTGTGCGATAAAAGTCAAACCTCATTATTTTTTAAATTGGTATAGTGGGGGTATGCTAGAACAAACATACTTGGTTCTATTACCTCGTTCATAATAGCATTCGTTCGTTCTAGCATCCATTGAAATACATGCATTTAGAGGTAATCTGCCAAGACCAAAGTTGCCACCCAACACAACCACTTAAACACGAGAAATATAATATAGAATCATAAATATAAATGTGAACATAATAGAAAATTAAATTATTTAACTGCTGTATACAGTACCTGTTAATTAAAAATAATAAACTAGATACAAAAACACCCCACTGTATTTTTTATTTTTTACTTTATTGCATGACCTTGGAAGAACTTTCTGGATTCATTACTTTATTTGACCAACCTCCCGGTGTCTTGAACTGTGTGCTCAGTCTCCCATGATGCACTGGTGACCGCTGGCATCTAGGGAACCAAAACAAACCATGATATCACCACCTTCTCTCCGATGCTGGATGATCCCGTGGAACTTCATTTTTTTCATGTCACAACACCAGATATATGTAAGTTTCATGTATAATGACTATTACTGAAATTTGGAATTTATGAATGTAGGATACAATTATGTATATTATAGCTAGGTAACAAAATATTTTGCGTAATGTAAGAGAAATGAGCATACGTTTACACAACTTGTTTTTAAAACTATTTGGTATGCGTCGTGGTGCCTTTTTAATGTGCTCGCTCCCCCAACTTTAGAACCTGGCTACGCCCCTGGTAATAAGACCATGCTCTTAATGTAAGACATTTTTGTAATATTATTAACTTCAAAACAAATTCAGTGAATTTAAACTTTCAAATGTAGATGGAAATAGCATAATCCTCCTATCAAGGAAGTGAAAAGGAGCTTGGTGCATGTCACGTGACATTTGCACCATACATTTGCAAGTTAGTGCATTGAGAGACGTTCATCTGGATTCCGAACATCAGTTTTTCTACCTACACTTCAAAAGAGCTAAAAAAAAAAAAAAAAATACAAGATAGCATCCTTCAAAATGTCATGTGTTATCAAATGGACACTTGTAATTAGTAAATTTAGCATCTAGCCCTAACCAAAACTAGTGATGACGTGTTAAACATGTGTAACTACAGTGACCCTCATGAATACCAATGCATCAAAAACATTTAAACGTGAAGTAATATCTAAAGATGCAGAAGTTGCCTCCGGTGGGGAAAATATTTTCTAATTTTTTCTTAATTTGAAATTTTCGCTAATATCTTTCCCTTGTCTAACCCCTGTCAGGACTTGAGGGGTCTGGGGACGTCTCACAGCAGGGTGACCGAGCGAGACCTAGGTATGGTTGGGAAATGTTGATTAGTGGTCAAAATGCAAGCCGGTCAAGAGCCAGTGGCAGAATTTTCTCCAATGGTACCCGGAAAACTCTACTGTAGCTCTTCATTTTTAGATGTGAGGAAAAAAACTGGGACCAGTGAAGGAGAAACTGCTCCAGGAATGCATGCAAGGCCAAGCAGAGTCCAGCAGCCCAATCACCCACCATCCTCCACTAATGTATACTGCTGTAAGTTACATTTTAAAAGCTTTAATAAAATGTCACTCATTAAATACACACACACACAAACAATGGTTTGTGAAGTGGACGTGAGAATCTTGTTAAAAACAAGCGAGTACTTTGTTTTCTTTTAATCCCCGTCACCATCTCTTGAGGTTCCCACAAATTCTGAGTTGTAAATATTCTGCTGATACCAAACTGGACCAGATTATTGCATGAAATCTAGAGGTCTACCATAGCCTCCCCTTTTTGCTTTAGAACACAGCACAAACGGTTCTGGAAATATGATGAGATGGCAAGAAGTAATTCCTGACACCTGCTTATCTAAGCCACGATGGTGACTTAAGAGTGTGCTGGCTTCTACTTGTCTATTGATTAAAGGACTTCCTCCAATAGAATCCATTTTCATTTCCGAATTCTGATGCCATGTGACTAGTTAAACACTGGTATTTATGAATATGCTGACATAAAACCACAATAATCCAAAGTGAATAAGGGTCATGATCATTATGATTATCCAAATGATGAATTGTTGCTTAAATAAATCCAACAGCACTTGTGCTCTCTACTGACCCCTAATTTGTTCAGTCACAATCAGCTACTCAGCTTTTCCATTTCAAATTTAGTTTAACCTCAGTCATCTGGACATGGTGTGGCCTTATCCAGTGAGTCTAAGTTTTAGCAATTCCTCTCTGGAGGTCGCACCTTGGTTACAAGAAGACTTAATGAAGACTTCAACTCAGACGTCTTTATCTTAAGATTAGGCATGCAGACGAGAGTGCCGTGGTGTGGGATGTGAGGAGGCATCGTAAAATGGGAGAACTTAATAAAACGACAGAATCTTTTGCATTACAACTAAACTTACTATTGCTACTGATGAAGCCAGAGTCACACATATAACATTTCCACGGAAAAACTGTCCAATCTGGTTGCCTTGTTTACCTTATGAATTTTTTCATTTTATTTTTCTGAATCACACGTCATTGCAGCTAAGCATAGGTTTGGTACAGTGAAATGCTTAAATCGCCACTTCTGTTACTGTCAAACGTACATCTATCTTCTTTCACCATTTGCACATCCTTTCAAACACATGGCATGCGAAAAATCTATAATTGACATCGCTTCCAACAATGGCATCAGGATGGCAGCAATGGGATTATTTATTGTCTCCTTTTTCAAATAGTACATCCATTTATTACTTTAATCATAATGGAAATCTGCAAAATATTATTTTCTGCAATGCGCTTAAGTAGGACTTTAAAAATAAACTATCACCTCAACCATGGCATGTGAAATGCTGCTTAGAAAAATGCAAATTTCTCATGAATCCATGCACCATATATAATGGATATCTTGTAGATGTTTTCATGTTTTAAAATATGGTCACTAAGTGGCTACAGAACCAACACACAACTATCCATGTATTGCCTTAGCTTCCAGTCTGCATTATCACCATAGCCAGATTATAAGTTCAAGGCTAAACCTGGTCCAGCTATGTCAAGCACCAACCACTTATCTATCCCATTTTATCCAGTCAATTTTAGCATTAATTCAGAAAAACTGCTGCTCACAGGTTGTCATAAAATGTTGTGGTAATCCTCCTTGCACATTAATTTCACACAAATAACCCACTTGATTTGCCCCTAAACATCATGTACAAACTTGTCCTTCACCGTAGCATTAACACGTCGATCAGCCAAACATTCTCTACCAAAACTCTAATTCACAAGTCCATAATATCTTGTTCCACACTGTTGCTTGTTTACTGAAAAGTTCCTCTCTTATTTTTAATCCTATGTAGCACTTATTTTCCTCACCTGTTCAGACTTTTAAAAAATCTGGGAAACCTTTTTTGCTGTTGTTAAAACACTGGTGACATTTGGCTTAGCTGTAAATTGGAGGCTGTAAGTTATATGCTTCATCCCCTACTCTAGATTCTTCTCTGTTGTTGTTTTTTTTTCCCCTTGCAATGTGTAATGAGCACCTGTTGGATATTAAAAGTTTTTTTTTTTTCCTCGCTATTTTTCTTCCAGTCAGGCTTTCCGTTCTCGAAGTGCAAATAACAGGAAGAGTTTCCAAAGAAACCTGCTCTCTTAAGACCATCCTCGCTCACAACTTGTAGTTAACCACGCCATTTAGCCATGACTTCTGGATGGTTCATGAGCTGCTGCTATGTCCATGCTGGCGAAGTTACCTGTCTGGCTTATTTTTAACAGGACAAGGTGACGCCAAGGTGTCCTTGGAGTGGTTTTAGCACCAATTTTTTTTTTTTTTTTGCCAATTCAGCAATTCTAGCCAAAATTCCAATACTTACAGGATCTTTCCTCCGGTGCTCCAAACTTTTGGTTGGCAGTGTATTTTAATTTAAAAAAAAAAACAATAAAGGAATGTTGTGATAAGGCCTCTTTACATCAAATAACTTGCTAAATGTGTTAGACCAAAGTCATAAGTAGATAAAAGGATCGTTACTACATCAAAGATAAAGGCCGTAAAGATTTAAAAGGTTAAGTGAATGCAGCAGCTTAAGGAGCCTCTTCTGATCAATAACCACGCAAAGAATCTGGAATGGAAGCGCCACCTTATGCTTGCTTTTGGAAACACGAAGACTTCCAACTCTATATTTACTAATTCAAAACTAGTACTGTGTTAGCATAAATTGGTAAGATCTTCAACAAAACGACATGGAAGTCCACCTGGGTTTTAACTTGTATCACTGCTAGTCACAGCATACGAAACGACGACACCTAGCTGTTATTTTCAATTTGGTTTCAATGCAAAAAAAATTGCCAATGAAAAATTACCCACAATGCACTGCTGTGCATCATACAGCGTTGTACAACTCTAACCCAGCCATACATGACTCAAAAGTATCAAAGGGTCAGACTTAAAGCTGGAGAAACAAAATTTAAACTGGAAGAAGAAAAAAATCTAAATAAAAAAAAAGAAGTTACAAATGGCAGTTAACAAAAGGCCTACTCTGAAGAAAATGAATTTTGGAGATTCTCAAATTAAACAAAGATTAGTAAACAACCGAAGATAGATTCAAACTAATGCCATTCTAAAGGGAAGGCCCACCACTGCCTGGTATGCCACTGCCTGGTATGCAGATCTGTTTCAAAACATGAGATGCAATAATTTTGGCAAACACTGTATATAACTCAAATTTTATCTTTCCTTTTGTTTAGTTTTGATAATTAAGTTTATCTATTTTCTCTAATGGAAATGGTTTAAACAAAATGGGAACACATCCCACCACAACCAGTTGCTAACGGGGATTGTACAAGTACCTTTCATAATGAAGCAACCAATCAATTTAATCTTGCTGTTATCAATACTTTCATGCATAAAACATCGATGGATAGGGCATTTCTGCCTTTTTGTAAATTAATGATACTGAAAATAAATCAACAAAAACAGATGAGAGCAAACAGTTCTCAGAGAACAAAAGCAGCTTCATTATTATTAATACTATTAATGATAGTCTCAGTCCTGGTTATTGTCTTTTTTTCCCCACACCTCCCTTGCCTTTTGATTGATTACAGGAATCGAAGTACTCAATTCATCAAAGAAACTTACTGATTGCATAGCATAAAATGTCCGTCCTAGTTATTACTTCCCTGTTCTTAATACAAAATAAATTGTACCAGAAACTAGTACGAGAGAGAAAAAAAAAGCATAGATCATTCAGTAATCTACATCCTTCCACTGCTGGCTGCAGCTACTAATGCTCACATCTCAGAAAAAAATTTAAACACTGAAACGTCTGATCAGAACAAAACCACTAATATAAATAATCAGTTCTATTAAATTCTTGATTGCTTTGGTTGTTGCTTTATCTTGCATTCCAAAAATGTTACTTGAGAAGTTTTAATTTATTCATAAACAAACAGTTTTTTTTTTTTAAGTGTTTGCGGTGCATAATTTTATATTAAAAATCTGTCAAGAAAATAAGCTGTTCAATTTTCAATGACTCTAATAATGAGGCATAGAACGACAGCGAGAGCTGCTGAACATAATAATCAAGGCATCGTGTCTTTGGCTCTTTGCATGATGCTAGATGAAATGCATAATTAACATTGACAGGTAAAATACTGGCATAAAATCATCACCTGTGGCACTTGCTGCTTGGCAATTAAATGCAGAAGGTGTGCATTGAATTCATTTGAAATTTCTCCAATAGGTATCCATTATTAATACAGCAACAAAAGATATAGAAAAGGAAGAGATAAATGACTTTTTTTAATCAAGTCAGTTTAGCACATTGTTGGTTAAATCCTGCTGGCTATATGAAGGAAAGTACAGGTGGAACCAAAGTCTGTCACTTCATGCTTCACTGCTTCCATAAATGTCCAAATATGCATTATAAGCATTTGGAACATATCAAACTTACCATAAAAAGGTAACAAAACTATTAAATAAGACAAGAGAGAACTTTACATTAAAAAATTTTTTAAAATTTCTTTAAACCCATTTCCCTTCTTAAGCTTCACAGAAGCCAGTAGAGTTAGTGATGGAACATGTGCTGTTTATGACAGACAGACAGATAGCACTTTAAACATCCCTGCGAAACGAGTAGAAAGTAGTCCAAGTTGAATTAAACTACTGTCAATGGTGTAAAGTGTTTCAAAAATGATTTTTTGGGAGATTTTTAAAATGTTTTAATTATAATCAGCAAGCCTTGAAATCAATTTAATATACACCAATTTACTTTCTGTTCACTTCTACGGCCATACCTATTCGAACATTTTCTTTTAGTCTCATTGTTCTGTGAAGTCTCTTTCAATACACGGGCCAATGGTTGAGCCAAACATGGAGATCAAAAACCTTGAGGAGACCTATACTCTGTCATTCTGATTGTTTGGTTTCCTGAATGAATACAAGAAAAATTCATCAAAAGGTTCCAAAGTCAAACATTGTTCTTTTGTACAACCAGCCAAAGATTCAGAGAATTTGAGTCACTGTTGGATGTTGATCTAGGATAGTTTTAAAGGCTTCAAGCCTCTCATTTTTAAAATATTGCCACATGGTCAAAGGGGCAAACTTTTCTGCTTCTGAAGATATAATGCAATTTTGTGCATTCCTGATTGTCTTTTCTTGACCTCAGTTTCCAAAACTATTTGATTAATTTTTGGGAGACCAGAAATGATTCATTTTGAATGTAGAAATCATTATGCAAATCATATTTCCACAAGCACAGTGTTGATGTGGATTCTCAAATGTTTCTGCAATAAACCTATAGGAAATTGGGTTTTCCAAACCTTCAACATCAGTTTTTTTGGATAATTGCTTGTTGACATTTTTTAACCATTTCACCACATATTTGATGTGCCAAAAGCCAAGAACAGTGTACACAATCTCATCCTTCACTTAAATCAACACCATTTTGAAGCAAAAAAAAGATGCTTGGCAGAGCAGTAACTGATGAAAAATGTAGTAATGATGAATAGAAATGACATAGTCAATGCTGAAACATGAAAATTAGCTTACATAGTTCGGACTTTTTCTATTGAGAATTAATTTTCTGATCAAATCCTAAAAAAAAACAACAACAAACAACACAAATCTTTTTAAATACCTTTTATGGAAAAACCAGTTACCTCAGGGAAATCAGGAGCAACACAAAATCCAAATAGCAATTTCTCCAGATCTTTACTATACTTCGGAAGCATGGTGCTCACAAAACAATTCTCCTGGTGAGGGAACCACAAAATAAAAAAAAAACATTTTATTCTTAAATAAACCCCTGATGACAATTAAATCAGCTTGCTGCATAGAGAAATATGACGACCACACGCATGATTATTACGGGAAATCAGCGTGAATTTTTCATTAAAAAAATCAGATTTTAAAAATTTGAATTTTAGACATTTAAGAGGCTTGTAGGGGATTTAAAAGCACTTGCGGTTTTGAGTAAGTGGAGAAAAGAGAATCTTGTTAATTCTCCACTGCTGCTAACACCAGGGTAATAATTACAGGTTGGCTAAGATTTCAACAATGGCTACAAATCAGAAAATACTTTACTTCAGTAATGGATCTGTTAATACGTGGAGTAGAAAGCAAAGCAAGCAATCGTGTTGATGGCCATTTCTGTTTCTCTGGATACTTTGCATTAGCCGTGGCAGATTCCCACCTCTTTGTGGGAACTAAACTACATTTAATAAACAAGTTATCTGCATAGTCAAAAAAAAAAAAATACTATTTGAACCACTGGTTGTGTGAATGCATCTAGATACCTAAAATTTTTCCTCTATAATTAATTTAATGAAAAATAAAAGGTACAAAACTAGAAGAATGATATTTAAATATTTCTTCTTTGTATTAGCATACAACGGATAAAAAGTCAAACGATTCGCTATATTGATGAACCCATTTAGTCGTAAATTCTGGAAAGGTTACATGTCAACTTTGCATTTATTTTCCTAAAAAAAAAAACATGGAAAAATGTCAAAATTTGATTAAGGCTGAAAGACAAACAAAGCACTGAAATTTACTGTTATGGTTTCTAAACGTTTTTATTTGGCTTTTAAGCCCATCTGTCACCTACATAACAACCGCATCAGCAGTTTTTCTAAATTTTCATCAGCTGCCAAATTTTACTTTGGATCAAGTGGAACAAAAGTATCTGCTTGGGTTTATTTTGGAGTACTGTTTCCATCAACAGAACAGATATATTGCTGGTTTACCGGATAATCATCTGTAAGGTACTTGCTTATTTTATATTTCCTAAAACAATGTGCATAGTGACATACTTTAAGAACACTTATCTTGATTATCTAGTAACATATGAAAAAAGGGGCCAATGGTTATGCCTACAAAAGATTCCCCACCGAGTGCCTTTGCCACAGCGTTGCTTAACAACACAGCTATCTGATTTCTTTTTGGGCTTATTACCTAAATTCAATCTTGAATAAGTCTTTCATTTAAAACAAAGTGAC
The DNA here is from genome assembly GCA_018389105.1 of Nautilus pompilius. Taxonomy (NCBI): domain Eukaryota; kingdom Metazoa; phylum Mollusca; class Cephalopoda; order Nautilida; family Nautilidae; genus Nautilus; species Nautilus pompilius. The sequence goes on along the minus strand of JACATO010001518.1, from coordinate 261,953 downwards.
TTTTAAAGGAAAGGATATTGCATTCCCCACATGGTCAGCTTAGCTATAAGTTTACTGATGCTAATCAAGCCCTCATTGTCTTCTAATCCACCATAAGCTTATTTATGTACCTACAGAAACAAGATTGAGAATCAACGATCTGAAACATATGTCCGAAGGTCTGATGTAAGTCATGGCCACGTCAATTCCAAGCTTTATTGAAAACTTTTAAAAGCAACTGTATGACCACCACTTTTATCCTTTAACGTGCACGCTTAGAATTTCCCCTTTAACCAATTTCCGAGAACAGGGGAACTATTTTGTTTAGCCACACTAAAAAAAAATTGAAATATTACTGATGTTTTTGAGTTGTGGTGCGGGTAGAAATGCATCAACAGTCTAAAAAAACAAATAGCGGTGACAGTGCGTGTGCCGCAAAGACCGTCTTTATGTGCGAAACAGTCGTTGGGGGAACCGATAAAGACGGGCAGGTGGTTTTGGCTTTGAGAGGAGTAAGGTAAGGGCACCTGTTTAACATCTGGCCATTAAGATCCATGATTTCAGATTAAAATCTTCAAAATTCAGTTTTCTCTGGGTTCCAGAATTAGAATTCTCACAGAAATCATCACCCCTCCAACATCCATTGGCAGAATTTAAAACAACACAAACAAACATAGAAAATAACTAGATGATTAATCACAATTAAGTTATAAGCAACTCTATTAGATGAACTTGGGGACTTTGTTCTAGCTGTGTGAATCCTGTGTCCTTGTAGCTATTATGTGCCATCCTACAGGGTGTAACATAGTACTGTGGGTAACATCAGACGCTAAGTCAAATTGAAGTATAATGTAAATTGTAAAATTCATTGCAGATCTCTACACAAACAAAACAGATTGATATATTATTATTATTATTATTATTAATGCATAGAGTTATTTTAGCATGTTTTCTTCACACGGCGTTGTGTACGCGCATTGGTTTCTAGTCTCAATCAATCAATCCGCTCTGTCCTGCCCCTAGCCAGTGATACATACACTCTTGTTCTTTACCTGTACTTGCCCCATTTCTTGTGATTTCATGGGTTATCTGCCACTATTAACCAGGAGATTTCTAGATACTTCCCACCCCTGCTGGAGCCAGTGATATTTCACCTGGCTGTGGACGGTCAAGCATGTTTTTTATACACTTATAGAACCACACTAATTTTTGGTCATCAGCAAAGAAAAAACACATTGCTGTTCCACGAATTTGGTTTTACCAGAAGTCAATAACAGTAGAAGTCTGCCTTCTCTATTGATCCACTAACAGATACTGTGACATTGGACACAACTTTACTTTATCAGTTTTTATCCATCATTGTACTAAGAAACAATCAGCAAAAACAGAAGAAAAAAAAAAAAAACAACAAAAAATGGTTGCCAAGCAACAACTTTTTAACGAGTCACTATCATTCTTATAAAGATGGCGGAACTAAACCTTGCAATTATGCAAATCAATATTTATTTGTTAACATTTTCAAAGTTTAGAAAGAAGGGGATCTCATGTGAGATCATAACATTAAAGCGCACAACCCGTCTGTGAGAACCTAACCAACTGAGTTGATAACCAGAAAAGAGTGCAGGGTTAACTCAGACCCCGCAGATTGAGTTCTAATGTCTTTTGACAATGTTTACCTTCATTTACTATCATTAAAATTCTTTAAAAAATAATAACCCTAGCTCTTTCCAAAACAAGGTCCATTTTTCCTCCTCATTTTGCATTTTATAAATACACAATACATAATTTGGAAACCGAGGGGATGTGTGCAGAAGTCAGGAATATACAATTCCTTCTTCCCATTTGCATCCTTTCATTGAAGTTCAAACACTTCCCCTTAATTATCGTAAAGGGGTTTCCTGGCAGAGTTTTAAGATGAAAGAAAGAAAGACAAAAAAACCCTATCGAAATACCTCCCTGACAGCGACTTGTTCTTAAGCTAATGCTAAGTATATGCAAATTTTACAAACCGTTTTAAACTCTGGGGGGGGGCAGATTTTGAAGTATTAGTAATTTTCCACCTGTCATCACAGTTTTAATACTCGTAAAATAAAAGAATAGTTTTGGCACAAAAAAACCCCAACTAAATTTAGGAGATGATGTACAGTCACAGGCAAGATAAGTACGTCGGTAGTTATGTCACTATCTTGCGAGACCCCTCCTAGCTTTTAAGGTAGCTAACTACAATATTTTTTTTATATTTTCTTTTTGTAAGAGTACACACAATTATAGTATCTATAATAAAATGTAACATTGATACAGGTCAATGGGAAGTGGTGGGGGAGGGGAGAAGAAAGAATTGTAAAAGAAACAAAACAAACAAGTGGGGGCCCCCTCACCCTAATATTCTGGCTTTCGCAATCTAACTCCTTGCTGAAAACTGAATTATTATTATTATTATTATTATTATTATTATTATTATTATATTATTATTGTGGTGACTTCATTTTAAAAGAGTTATTGTTATCATACAACAATAATAAAGCCTATACTGAAAACTAACATCTACAGTGTTGTAAAGATTGACTTTCCTTTAGCAATTAATATACTTTTTAACTTAGTAAACCTATTTCCTTAGCAAATTGATAAATAGTAAAGGTGCTTGGTCATAAAATTTTGTTCAGTATTATAAACATGAAGCATATACTAGAGTTCCCTATATATATCTACTAAAAATACATTTATCTTTTTTTTTTTTCAAACCTGGAGTTGAAATAAACTTTCTCCAGCTCTCTCTCTCTCACACAATATATATATATATATGTATATTCCCACTCCTTTCTCACCTATCTCTCTCTCTCACACAAATATATATATATATGTATATTCCCATCCTCTCTCCACCTACTCTCTCTCTCTCTCACACACAACATATATATATATATATGTATATTCCCACTCCTTTCTTCACCTATCTCTCTCTCTCACACACAATATATATATATATGTATATTCCCACTCCTCTCTCCACCTATCTCTCTCTCTCTCACACACAATATATATATATATATATGTATATTCCCACTCCTTTCTTCACCTATCTCTCTCTCTCTCACACACAATATATATATATATATATATATATATATATATATATATGTATTTCCCACTCCTTTCTTCACCTATCTCTCTCTCTCTCACACACAATATATATATATTATATATATATATATATATATATATATATATATGTATATTCCCACTCCTTTCTCCACCCTATCTCTCTCTCTCTCACATACAATATATATATATATATGTATATTCCCACTCCTTTCTTCACCTATCTCTCTCACACACAATATATATATATATATATGTTTATTCCCACTTCTCTCTCCACTATCTCTCTCTCACACCCACACAATATATACATACAGTTGTCCCCCGGTATTCACGGGGGTTACGTTCCTAGAGCACCCATGAAGAGTGAAAAACCGCGAATATTGGACGTGGTCCATAAAAATGCCTATAAATGTCAAAATATAACGTTAAATATAATAAAAAAATATAAGTAAATATATAATAATAATTTAATAAAAAATACAACACTCAGAGAAACACTCGAGATAGCTACAGTGGTAAACTGGGATGATGCAGGTCTGCTGGGCTGCATCTGCCTGAGACAGCGCCTCGTGGGCAGCAGCCAATCAGCAGCGAGGAGAAATGAATAACGCTCTCGGATTGGCTACTTTCAAACCTCCAGCCAATATCGTTTATTTTATATTGATATGCTTTGTAACAATTAGTTAGAATTACGTTAGTTTAATTATATTACAAAATAATAAATTATATTGTTATTAATAATTTAGCATTAAAAGCGTGAAAAAAATATATATTGCCTCGAAAAAAGCCATAAAAAATCGCGGAAGATATTTGCAATTCCGGAAATATGCGGGGGTTTCCACAAACAATTATTAGTTAGGTTCTAAGGAAAATTCCGTGAATGCCAAATCGCGATTATGCAGGGGTCGACTGTATAAATATTCCCACTCAACCTTCTGTCAAGCAGAATAGGGAGACTGGAGCTGGTTGTTACAGAATTAAGTTGTTTCACTGGTACTTCCTATAGCCTCATCTATATATTTAAATTATAAATTATAATAGTTAACTCTGCACAACAACCAGTCCTAGTGTCCCCTAGGGAATGCAGTTCATCTAGTTTAATAAGTTTTGGACGTTCTAGTTTTCGCAAAGTATTTGCTTCTATTGTGCACATGTGAAACGCTTTGCATAAAACATACATATGGAAGCCATAAATAGTGGCGCACAATTGTCATTCTATTGTTAAAAGCAGCTTTTGTTACCATGTACTGGCTGCCTGAATGGTTTAAAGTACAAGTCATTTATATCCATGTGGAACAAGAAAAGGAAATGCACAAAAGATGAAAACAATAACACAGGTATATTTAACAATGACACAGTTGTCAATAAGAGTGGGAAACAGGTTATTAGGTGGCGCATAACTAGAGAGAAGTAGAATTTATACTCCCCCCCCCCCCGGGGGAAAGGGGGTAATTAATTTCACACTAAGCAAAAAAAACATTATAACACACAAACTTAATCTCCCTAACTGCAAGTATCTGATCCTAATTCTCCTATATACCATATCAGTTTTTTTACTTATACCACCTGGGATGCATTTGCACCCAAGACCAGAAGCACTAGTTAATATTTATGTTGAGTTGGCTGTATATTCAGTCAAATAGATGGTATTAATGCAAGGGGCTGAAGTAATATATTGAATTGTCATAACAAAGAGTTGTACTGATGAGAAATTCAGTGTCATACCCCTATGGCTCAACCTGAGCTGAATAGTATAGACTTCAAGGGTCCCAGATGTCACACAGTGGATTAAAAAGCTTGTTGGACAAAGTAAGAATACATATCCTAAAAATGAGTGGCACCTAAAATCCCAGACTCTCTCTCAATTCTCTTCATAAGTCATTTGTTAGACCTTTTCTGGAGAATGAATCCCTGTTACAGACAGAAAAAAGTAGACATTTCATTAATAAGTTCAGAAAGTGTTCTAGCATCTCTGCCCCGGTATCTTTAAATGTGTGCAAATTTATAAAACGAAGTTCATCAGAGAGGAAAATACTTTTTTTTTTTTTTCAAAAAACTCAGAATTTTTGTCTTAATATGAGATAAGCTAAAGGGGGACTTATTTCAAGAACATAGGGTGTTCCCATGAAAGTAAGTTATAAAACGAACAAGCAAACAAAGACGACAAGTGATTGTAGGGTAACATTCATATACAGGGCAAAAGCATATCAAAAGTACTGCAAGGGCCAAAGGGTAGCAAAATCATTCCTCCTCTCCACTTGCTCTTCTTGGTGTTTTGGCCATTCTACAGTACACACAGCCGCTGGTAGCTATAAATATTTATAAAACAAACAAAGGTTTAATCACCGAGAGAGGATCTGGAACTTACCACAAATTGCACAATAGTTATCACAAAGATCAAACAAACCATGATGAAGGCACCTAGTCATAACCCTCATGTGGCGAGATTTTAAAGTAGCAAATCTGATTCTTGGTTCAGAGAGGAAAGAAAATCCAGATGTTTCCTGAACAGCATTTAAAAATAAAAATATATTTCTTTATTTTACCATCATGATTTGACAAGAAGATTCATGTAATTACAGGTTGAGAATCTCCTTATCCGAAATCCTTGTGGCCGAATGTGTTTCAGATTCCGGAACTTTTCAGATTTTGGAATATAGATATACTGGCATAATTTGGTAGCTGACCCACTGGGGGGAGGGGACTGGGCACAAGTTCATTTACAACATTATAACTGCAAATGGATACATATAGAAGCCTACAGGTAGTTTTATGCAATATTTTAAAATCATTTTGTGCATGAAACCATAAGAAAAAAGATGTACATTTAACCAACAGAAAGGTAAGCTATCACTACAGTAGGACTACCGGTACTGTAGGGGTATTTGCAGGCCTTTTTGACATTTTCAGAGTATATTCGCACCAACAACAAAGCACAAAAATTACGGTGAGTAATTTCTGTACGTCGAGTGAGTTGGGACCCACGTGTTGCCCAGGAACCTTCTGGAATTTTCCACTTAAGGCGCTCCAAAAATATTTCGGATTTTGGAGCTTTTCGGTTTTCAGAATTTCGGATTAAGGGATTCTCGACCTGTACTTCAAAGTCATCTTTGAATCTGGTGGGGATTTTCAACCCCCCCCTCTTTTTTTTTTATTGTGGCTGGATGCTAAAGTTTGAACAGAAACTATCTGCATCTGCTATATTTCGATTAATGGAGCTAAATCAACATTCTTTATTCACTGTATTAAACCACCTGTATACGCAATGACAGTTACTTTCTGTCTTCAGATAATATAGAAAGAAACCTTCCAACAATGCAAAAACCACAAAAAGCGGGTTCACGGATGCTCTTTTACCGTCACTTTCCTCTGGCCAAGTTTCTTTCAACACGATATTTTCCTCCCTCCCCCCGGGACGACTTCTAGTTCTTTTCTTCAAGTCTGCCGCTTTACCTGCCAAGTTAGTTTGACAGGAAAATGTCCAGAAGTAATAAGCAGTGGTCAGAACCTAATTGCAAGCCTTTTGTTTCTATATTAATAAAAGGTGACTGGTTTTTCCCATTTTCTACTAGAATACACTTCTCTTTAACTAAGTAATAATAACAATATCAAAATACTTTTTTTTAAAGTTTAGTCCAGAATAAAGATCAGATTATTTCATTTTCTTGTTGACGTTAAGTAATGGTACAAAAACGGAAAACCCCCCGATTATTTTAGTTTAGTTCCCATTGTAATAAAAATATCAGAATAATTTGCTTTTCTTGGTTAATTTATAAACAAATTTTATTTCACTTCTTCAATGAATAGTTATCAACATATTTTTTTTAATAAAACATGGTAGTAAAACAACAAGACATTTTCTTTATTTAATTCCTATAGCATATATTCCTGGCCAATATTCCATAAATTAGTTTTTTTTTTTGTTTTAGTTGATGAGGAAAGAGATTGAGCCCCTTAACTTATTTGTTCTTTAAGCAGTGATTCGACGGTTATTTTGCAATGATGTAAGCTTCCTTTTAGATGACAACACCATACAGTTTGCAATACAAATGGCTTTTAATCCACCATTGTCTAAATTATGAAGAAATAAAGGCATTGTGCAATAATTACCTTTTGCTCAAAAAGGTGGGAGATAAACTTTCAAGGTGAAAAAGAGGAATTTGTAGATGACATTTGGTTTTAACACAATAGCGACTGGTTATAGTTAAAAGTAATAGTAGTAATCATAATGCACGCAGTTGTATAAAAAGGTTTACTAGCAAATTCAGAAATGTGGTCTCATTTGCAACAAGAATGGTTGTAACTTAGAAAGATGTCAATGGATGTTTTCAGGTGAGAAACATGCATCAGGCATGCTAATTTTGGATGAGCAGAGAAACCGAAAAGAGCACCTTGCACTGCCAACTATGACGACCTGAACAGTAATATCGTCCACTCACCATTACTTTCACTTTAGTCCAATCCCAGCTGCTGTAGTCTTTCCTGGTAATTATAATGCCTCCTACCTCTCAAAAAGGGGTCTTCTTAGAAGCTTCTTCAGTCAAGCTACAGACCATAGTGACAAGGACTCCATGTTTGACTGTATCTCATGTTCTGTGTACTGGAACTAGAACTTCTGCCATTAACATACCTACCACCAAAGTGTAGCCTTCTTGCATTAAGTATAACACTGCAGAAAAGTCTAACAAACTGGTAATGCAAGATTTTCCTAATCTGAACACAGGTTGACTAAGTTGTTTGTATCTAGATGAAGGACAAGGTGGATGACTCAAGCATTCCTCCCCCGCCCACTATGGCTACAATTACCAGATTATAGTTGTTACTGGACCTTATTGATGATCTCAGCCTCCTGTGTGCTGCCAGTACTTTCATCGTATTAATGATTTCTGAAATATCTTATCGATGAGATGGAAAACGTGTTCAAAGACTGGTTTTAATATTTAGCATCAGAACCTAACAGATTCTGGTTTCTCACTCATGCCATTTTATCCTGTCAAATCATTAATTACCTAAGTGGAATATTTCATCTAGCACAATGGCTGTGTGATATAGTACATATACAATATATAGGATATATTAGCAAACAGTTTATAATTTTTTTTTAAATACTATAAATTCAATGTGTGCAAAACGATATCAGAACACTTACTAACATTCAACCACTCGAACTGTCAGATATTTATCATATCGTCCATACACAATCGCTCTTCACAGTTTAAGGTCATAAATATGATCTGAACAAAGATCACTGGTTTCGATTCATCTACTTAGCTTCATCTGACCATGTACAGGAAAATAGTTATCCTACTGTACGCTTGAAAACATCATAGAGTCAGTAAACTACAGAAACTGTTAGCTTATTTTATTCCAGCTTGAATAGGGTTAAGATATTTGCATATCTAATGATTTTCAGGCAGAACAGTAGTACTGAGGAAGCATGCAAAGACAGAAAAAAAGGGGATGGTGTGTATAAACCGCCATCATATCATCACCTGAGATACCTGTAAACTAATATACAACGTAAAGTGTGGTAATCACAGATTTTTATACGCAAAAACAGGGAATTGTCACATTGGTTTTTTTATGGATGCACTGAAAAAAAAAACCCCTTAAAATTATTTTAATATCTTATAAAACACAGAACTCTCATCCCCGAGAGTGCCCGCAGCTCTGGAGCCAAGCACCAACACTGGGGTGACGGGATGGATGGCAGCATGCTGGAACTGCTCAATTTCATTGTTATCCTGTTTTGCTTCAATTATTTTTTGTTTTGTTTACAGGAACTCGGTGACCCTGCTGCCTCCAGGTAGAAATTTTTAAAAATTCACAAGCCAATAAATTGTTTTTTTTTAAAATTAATCAGTACAACCAGCTCAAAAGATGATATCAGCCCTGGGATGGATGAAAATATCTTGCCTGATCATCTTTGCAAAAATGGCCGAGTTAAAGCCGGCTAGCATAAACGAACCTGAAATCCTGCGTCCAGAGAGGGTGAGATTTTCTAGCTTTCTCTCTTTCTCTCCTGATCCTCCCACCGGTTTACTGAAGATGGCTCGAGCCCTTCCCTTCTAACACTCTGTTGTGAAGTAAACCAACAAATTCACTTACATTTCTTAAATAAAGCAAAAGTCCAAGAGACAGGACGATTTAAAAAAAAAAAAAAAAACCTGTCAGCTTTATAAGCCTTTCTAAAACTCTAATCACTAAGTGTTAATTACTTTTGCAAGTTTCACATTTATTGTTGTGGGATAAATAGTTTGCTATACTAAAGTTCATTCTATTTGTTTTTTTGCTTCATATGAGAGATTTAAAGTACGATCTTGGTGTAATTAAAGTTTATCAACTATTAAAATACTACATTCTCAAATCCTCCAAACAGTAAGCTTATTTCAGATTGTGTAAAAGCATTTTAATAAAAGCAACAGTTGACTGACTGCCTAGTGCTACAACACGCAGACTGCATTAAAATTTTTAAACCCAGCTATGGGCACACTATTAAGCATCTCTCATATGGACTGCATCAACTGCAGTCCACTCTGATTTCGGCAATCATGAACTAATTCACGTTCTCTGTGGCTTCAGTATTCGGGGAATCGAGATCACTTGCTGATCTACCAGCGAAGATTCCTATGCACACTTCTTTCGTTCAGGCAGTCTTCATCGTAGCATAAGCTATATTTAATGGGAGCGGACGCACGCAAGTCAGCAAATAATGAATCTAATTTGAATTTATGATATTTCTTAAATTATAACATTCATGCATGCGAGTGACACAGCATAAAAAGAATGCTTCTACCTATCACAGCCACTCTGGTTTTACAGTATTTTGATTATTATCCAACCAAGGATTATCCCCCTACTGAAAAATGTGTGTGCAAGAAATCAAACAAACTACATAGCTGATCCAAAAAAAAAATAAAAATTGATATAAAGTGAAGTTAGAAATAATTTAAAGTTTATGTAATTATATTTAATAAAATATTTTAAAAAAAATGAAAATAAACAACATGAAAATGATCAAGATATTCTTTCTGTATAACATGAGTGGCCTTTGAAGAAGCCATTTGTTTTTTGAAACTTAAAATAAACAAATAAAATTCATTTCTGCACCCTAAATTAACCCTGTCTCCTCACTTTTCCATATACCGCAATCTTTATCTTCCCTCTCTTTTTTTGCCAAATTTCCCTGTCCTGTGAAAATTACCAAGATTGTTGGAATCTAAAATTGCTTTTCTTTACCAGCAACCATCAAAATTACCATTTAACTGCTCGGGAAGAGCCATTTTATAATGAGAACTGCTTGATTTTTTTTAATTCTTAGTCTTTAAAAGCATCTTTAACAACTCTGTTGTGTATATTTGAAATTCATACCCAGCCAATGACAGCATCAGCTTACTACCACACATTTACACTTAACTTTACTGGCTTTTCTGAGAGGTACTGACTGCCTGAAAGATCAATCAAACATCCATTCCATCACCAACTGTCTGATCACAACATTATCAGCACATTTATTGAATGCTGAGTCTCAAATTAAGCAAATATAACTTACCTGATGCATCTTTAAGATGAAAATACTGAAAAGGCTTTTTCAAATGTATCTCCAGACATGATGTGAGGAACTGCAGAAGATGGGGAAAAAAGTCAATCAGAAGACCATAAAATATTTTACATAGGCAAAGGGATAAGTATAACCACATGTATTCCAAAATAATCTTTTGTCTCAGTTGCTGATGTTGGTGAACATTTTGGATTTGGTTTAATAGCTATATTTTTTGTAATAGCCATTTAGAATCTGCAACAATCTTAACAATAAGATCACGCCTCCATAAAGCCAGAGCACATTGATTGGGGAAAAAGTCATAGTTCGATTTCCGTTAGCATTTTCTTCATCTGTTCTCCATTAAGTTTTTGCTTGACACTAAGCTATCAGCAGATCCACTGAAGCCACTTTCTGAGCTGTCTGCTATGCTGATATCTAGAAAAGAATTATAATTCCATTTTAAATCCATGTTGACATAGCAAAACTTGCAAGCGATTTCTTTGCCATACATGAAAATTGCTAAAGTTGATGGCAGAGATAGCTGTGGTGCAAAAAAAAGTGACTACCAAATAAGGAAGTTAGGGACGTAAAAATTTATGGTTGTAAATATTTTGAGATATGCAGATGTTCAGGGAAAGAAATGTAAAACAAATATCAATGTCAAGAAGCAATCCATTTTTCACAATTGATTTCTGCGTAACAATGTATCTGTTAGTAAAATTTTAAAAAAAATTGGTCTTAATGAAATGGCTATGAACTAACACCCTGTCTGACCCACCGGAAAAATCCATTTTCCAATATTTATCTATTGCCTTTCCTCCTCATAGAATAACATCCCTTAAGATCAATATTGGGGGGAAAAAATAATAATAAAAGAACAATGGGGAGGGGAGGGTTAAGCGAACTGTCCCTTTCTAGTAGTTGGTGTCAGCAAAAGATGCGTGTGTGTGTATATATACATCAATAACCCCTCCTTTACTTTTCTGTCTATCCATGTTTTACAGTATTTAGATTATGAAAGTGAGTATCCTTCATATACTGAAGCATATACGTCCAAGAAATCAACCACACTTCCTGTTACCACCACAATCATGCCTCAGGTAAGCTGAAAATATATCAAAACATAGTTGTTTTTTTAAAAAAAAAAAAAAAAGTTAGCTTCCCTTCCTTGCCTCTGTTGCATTACAGGATAGTGTTTGTTTAGTAACATCTTACTGGTTTTCCTTTTATGGATCCCGAAACAGCCAACGTACATGTTAATCTTTGTTTCTCTGATCATCAACAACCACTGACTGCAGTTACATGCTGCTTCACCACCAGAGAAGAGCCATTCATTTCCTACCCACCTTACATCGGGACTCCCCTCTTCGCCACAATGCCCTTCTTTTGGCCTTGGAATCAACAGATCCAAAGAGCTTTGGCTATATAACAAATGGTTTTTCTTTGCTTCCCTTTGTCCTAAGCATTACTGAAACCCCGATAAAGCAACCTATTTAGGATAACAGCAGTCCCATGTTCACTAGGCTATGCAAATTTGTTTTATTTGTTTTTTTACGTCTTGCGTGAAGCACGAGACCATATACTACGAATGAGAATGGCTACAGATTTTCACGGAGAATGTAAATGAAGGACCATGAGATAAATGTCTTGAAGAGCTACTGCAAAGTTTCAAGAGTCCACAGCTAGAACAAACAGAGAAGAGAGTGCTTTTCCACCCACGTGTGTCCATCACCACCAAAAGTTGCCTTGTGTCCCACTGTAAAGCTAGAGGCAACACAAAATATACAATCAGGAATAACAAAAGCTGCTATCCATCTACCGAATCACTACTCAACAGTGACTAAGCCACTAGTTCTGAATCAGAATCTGAAAGCTTGGCAACATATGAACATGAGTTTGGTTCTCTGACACAATCTATCTAGCAAGACAATGACCACTTCTAGGATGACAAAGCCATGTTTGACAGGTCATCCCAGTTTCCTGATCTCAATAGTAAAAAGACCAAGGGTATAATCTTCATCAGTATAATGTTGTACCAGAAACCAGTTAACATTTTGCCACAGCATAACAACACACGTAGAAAGACATTCTTGCTGCCAGGGTACATAATACCTATGCAAATCCATGAGACAGCTTTTATGCGCCATATGTAACCACGTCAAATGTTAACTTGCAGGAACTTTGGTATCATCGTATACTATTATGTCGTTCAAAGAAGTGAAAATTAAATAACGAATTGTATTTCGTGGATGTTAAATAATTTTCAAACTTTTTCTGCCAATAGTGTAATAAAGGTATTGTGTTTATAAAGTTATTGAATGTGTAGGTTTAACATACTTAATTCTGGTTCTGCCTGCAGTGCAATGGAAATGAGAAATAGCTGGTAAAATACCTCTGACTTCATAGCAGTCTCAAGCATAATGCAAAAAAGTACCAGATTAAAAAGAAATAGTGTACACAAATTCAAAGGCTTTCACAATGTGTACACAAGTACGTGGCAGCAACAGCAGACAACAAACCGTCACCGCCAGAATCGCTGCCACCGACCCCAAGGCTACACTCACCCTCTGGACAGCCTGGTGTGCAAAACCAGATTTACCTGACGTCACCCAACCGGGATCCCAATAAAACCCTACCCAATTCTCGCTATGTCACTCAACAACAACAACAACAACAGCAGCAGCACATTTTTTAATTCTATCATTATGCACTTTGTATCCATAATCGTGGAAGTACCAAAAATATCACTCATCTTGCATAAAACAGGAAATTTTGATGAAAAGTCTAGCATGACTTTCTTATGCACAGATTTCACAATAGTCAAGTCACCAAATCTGTGAACTTACCCATTTCATGAAACAGGCAGGTGTCCTGCAGGAAATGTTTACTGATGTTCACATACTTCTAAAAGTGCTATGCACACACATATTACTAATACTCATCTCATGAATTGGACTAGTCAGCTTTATATTTCGTGAAATATAGAACTTTCAAATGCCATTTTTATCTTATCCTATGTTTAGATTTAAGTGGAATAAATAAATTATGGCTTAATTCTACCTTTAAGATATATAATGTTTAAAATATAAAATGAAATAGAAGAGAGATGAGATGAACCATAAACACAGAGCTATTCTTTGAAATTATATACTGTGTAATACCAGTAACTTATCAATAACTTAGAACTCAAAAAATAGTAACCCATAATTACATTCTCTAAGAAAACCTAATATAGCTCACAATAGTAAATTATAACTGTATTAATCACTGTCTACCTCTGCACATGTTGTGATTATGATGCTGTTTCTTCTTAAACCAGCTTTCAGATAGGAGTACTGCTTGGTAAGGTAGGCATTCCTACAAGAACACTTTGTGAAGCTGTCCCTGCCCCTCCCACACAAAACTCCGGTCTTGTACTATCTCCTGGATATCAAGCTGCTCTGGTAGTACATCTTTAGCCTTCAGACCAAATTCCAACTGGTTCTGAGGGACTTTTTCTTTGACGACTCTGCTCCTTGTGCCAGTCACATAACCAGATGGTTCGACTGGCTATAATTATTCTAATTACATTTGGTGGATTGCCTTTTCTGCAGCCAAAATGGAAAATTGGCACAGCAACATTGTCACCTTTTCGTAGAGTTCTAAGAGTACTGCAAGATACCATTCTGTTGGCCTGGCTAACAATTCCCTGTTGGGTTCCCTTCCTCTTCCACTTTGTGTGTTTGTTGATAGAGAGTCTAAAGTAGGTATTTATGATTTCACTGGAGCCAACAATAGATATGTTGGCACTAGAGCACTGTCATCCTGAAGTGCAAACACTAGAGCTTGCTGTTAACAGAGAGAAAGGGATATCCATGCTATCCAGTACCTCTGACCAGGTGGGATTCTTTGGTCAAACAGGAGTCCTTTTGCTAAAGACAGTCCCTTCCAACACTATTACACTGGTATGTATAGTTGAATGATGACACACAGTGCAATACTGAAATTCACAGCAATGTCAACCTGCCCAACCATTGCACCCAGGGGCGTAGCTAGCGTTTGTGCCGCCCGGGGCGGTCGTAGAATTTGCCGCCCTCTAAATAACGTAGAATTTCAAAACCTCCAAAAAATTCATTTTTTATTTATTTATTTATTGAAAAAAAAGTACTATTAGAAAATAAAAATTATCAAATATATAATGAGAAAATATTGATATTCAATTCAAAATTAATTAGAAGTGACTCACTTCAAGTGAGCAAATTTCTTTTACAGCAAATTTTAGAAAAACTTTCTTCCTTTCAAAAAACTACCATTAAAAATTGAACGAAAAATTCAGGAAAAAAATAATATCTGGAAAAATAGAACGAAAAAATACATTATATATGTAACATACTGTCTGTCCTGAACTGAATTTGACAACCAAAAAATGCCGCCCCCCCCAAACGTGCCGCCCGGGGCGGACCGCCCCTGCCGCCCCCCCATTAGCTACGCCCCTGATTTAAAAAGAGTCTCTATTCACATGACAGGTCTGCAACTAACTGCTGATTTTACTGCACAGCTCATGTTCTCTACACTGTACCCACCTTTAACGTGTCGATAAATAGTCATGTAATTCAAAATGCATCATGTAATTCTCGAGACAAGATATATGCTGTCGATGCATCTCCTCCACATGTTTCCGACATTAGATTTTAGACCTGAGCTGAGAACACCCAAACCTGAAGGTAGTCTAGTTGGTTATTCACAATAACTTTTGTAAAATCCACCCTAAACTGCATTATCCTGAAATTTTTGCAGCAGGTATGTATGTGGGCACAAACAAACAAAGAAAAATTATAGTTCCTTTAGCCTCACCAGCAAAGAGTCAACACAATCGTGGAATAGTGACAGGTCAAAACATACTTGGTACATCGAATATTAGCAACCAACAGGTCATGGGATTCCAGACCAATTCACATTACTTGCAGAATCAAAAAAGTAAGAGCAGTCATTGGCAATAATCCTTGTTGATTGCCATCAAGAAAAACTGCTGAAATGTAGGTTCATTAGTTAGTTCCGTTACTGTTGATGAGATGGAGGAAAGTGCTTGAACTAACCCCCGCTTTAACTTTCTGAAAATGCCTTTTAACATTTCAGACCACCACTACGACAGAACCGGCTAATGAGGTGAGTCACCAGTTTGATCCAATTACACTACTTTTCTAGTGACATCTGAAGAAAATCCACACAAACAGAGAGTCTGGGTTAAAAATAGCACTGATTAGAGAAATCTGCAACAGGCCAGATTTAAACTTCATCACATACATGCAACACATGCTCTCATCACTTACATCTCTATCTAGCCAATCTGATGACCTGTAGCCAGTATCCTCTATTCCATGATAGCTTATAAGCAATAATACATAAATAATAAGCTTGGTATTGACAGAATACACAAAAAGTAAAGATGACAAAAAAAGAGAAAGACAAAGACATGTGTGAAATCCACACCTAACATATTTAAGTTATCAATAAATTATTTTCAAGAAAGAAAATTAACAAAACCATCTTTCAAAAAGCAGCTTATACAAGTGGATATATAATACAGTACTCTCTTGATTTACATGGGGGCACGATGCATTCCTATAAAACGGTATGCAAATCAAATTCATATATTTCAAACCTATTGTTACACAGTAAGCAGGGGGTTATCTCCCATACTGTTAGATAATTTGAGTATTTTTGAGTCCTCACTGGAAGAAAACTATGATCTTGCTACCACATGGTTGTGGTGGTCGAGCAGACTCAAGACCCATCATCCCAGCCTGCAAGCTGACCTGCTACTGGGGGCTCACAATGTGTTCTTTATTTTATCTTCTCATCCTAATCCTGTACAATAACTAGGAAACTAAAAATCTACACCAAGGCTGGCGCCAGCTAAGCATCTAATTCTTTGTATGAATTTTTTTTTTTATTAAGAAAAGTTTAAAAGAAAGAAACTTACACACGAGACCATTGAACACAAGGTAACGTTATCATAAAGATCGGGTTCATGCCATCTAGTGGCGATCAGCTGTCGTGACGACCACTCGAGAAAAATGATGTCGTGCATCTCCCTGCCTTGCATAAAACATTTTTGGCATAAATAAGTTCGCAACTTCAAACCTGCGTATATTATGGATGTGTGAAACAAGGGAATATTGTAGTGTGACTACTGTAAGTGTGTAAATAAATAGGTGGCAGCTTGCATGTTCATTCAAAGAAAGATGTATCTTATGAGGGAAAACTATACTTCGTTGTTCGAGTAAGAAAAAGACAAATTTTCACACTGCTTCAACAGAAACTAATTATCTTAATGTATATATATAGCCATGCAATTAACTGTACCAATAAGTAGATGAGTGAAAAATAAACCACAACTCTCCCTTCAAAGCCATGACTTTCTGCTTGCTTGTGGAACCTAAACATGAGAGTTCTTGAAACTTTCTTGGGGGTTGGTGATTACTTGTGTAACGGCTTTAGCTGACTCTGTGCGCGGGTTTGTCAGAGTGTGTGAAAGTCAAAAACTAAGTTCTCCCATCATGCATAGGTAAGTTGACAGTTTCCTTAATGGAATTAATGTGCTGTTTTAAAATCAACATTTCTAACCAGGTGTTTATGCTGTCAGATAGTTTTTCTATGCTCCTTATCACTGCAGCAGCATCCAATTTACAAAAAAAAAAAATAAACAAAGAGCTTGAATAACAATATCTCTATCAAAAGTGAAGTTTCCCAGCACGAAGCATCTTCAGGATTTGCTGGCCATGCTTTAAATGCCTTGGCTGAAGTGTATTCTTCAATTTCTTGGGCAGAAAAGAGAACCTGTATGTTTTTGCCGCTTAGGGGCAAGTCTCAGGTTAATAATGGTAAAGAATACCCATATTTCCATTTACCATGCCTGTCAGATGTCAGGGCTCTGGGTAACACAATACGCGCGCGCGCACACAATTTGTGAAAGCGTAACCAAAAGACATTGGCTTATCACTCATATCCACAACTGGCTGCTCCAGAACTTCTCGCACCAGATATGTACAGCTTGCCCAAAAAAACAGTTTGTAGCTGCCAGCCTTTTGCAAAAGAAAAATAAAAATCAATGCCTAGTCTTGTTCCTGCATGCTGTCCATGATAAAAAGAAATGCCATTTGAGTTTCTGCTTTGAACATATCCACTGCCAGACTAATCATGCCCAACACCAAAACAGAAGACATCCCTTTTATAAATTTGTAATTTGATTTTTTGATCACCCCCATCTCATGATATCTCATACATGCAAACACAATTGCTGCAGTCACTGTGTATCCCTTTATATTTACATTTGCACTACAAATAAATGTACCTTTACCTTAAAACACTAATATTTTTCTCTCTCTCTCTCATTTTTTTTGTTCCTATCTAACAGGTTACTGAAGGAGAATTCACATTTGTTCCCTATAAGCAAAACAATCTGTTTGCTATGTTTTCCACATCTACGGTAAGTAAGGGGTTTTCTTACATTTGTTTGAAGGCTGAATATTTTTCCAGGAGAGTAATTAATGTGTTTGGAGGAGGGGAAGGGAGATAACCTAGAAATGACAAGCAATTCCTATAGAACTCACTCCTTCCTAGGAAAAGATCTTTAAGGATTCCTATCAAAAAACATTAGATAATTGTTGACAATATAAATGTAGAATTATCAAATTTCAGGGAGCCAGTCTTCATCTGCTCCGCTGTGCAATACCAGTTTAGAAAAATATTGTGCTGCCTTCAAGATAATATTCGATTATTTTAAGAAAGTAACTTCACTCTCTCTCTCTCTCCCATACCCTTTCCCCCTCTCTTTTCTCTCCCATACCCTTCCTCCCTCCCTTCTCTCTCCCACACCCTTCCTCCCTCCCTCTCTCTCTCTCTCCCCCATCCTCCTCCCTCTCTCCCATACCCTTTCCCCCTCTCTCTTCTCTCCTCCCCCATCCTCCTCCCTCTCCCCTCCCCCATCTCCTCCCTCTCTTTTCTCTCCCCCATCCTCCCACCTCTCTCCCACACCCTTCCTCCCTCTCTCTCCTCTCCCCCATCCTCCCACCTCTCTCCCACACCCTTCCTCCCTCCCTCTCTCTCTCTTAATCGTTCAAACAAAATTGCATTCTGAATTACCAGAAAATTTTCATTTTTATATTTGTGAAGAGCGCAACTACAGCAGGATCCACCACAGCCACTGAGCCGACCACCACAACCACTGAGCCGACCACCACAACCACGACCACTGAGCCAACCACCACAACCACGACCACTGAGCCAACCACCACAACCACGACCACTGAGCCGACCACCACAACCACGACCACTGAGCCGACCACTGAACCAACCACCACAACCACGACCACTGAGCCAACCACTGAGCCGACCACCACAACCACGACAACTGAGCCGACCACCACAACCACGACAACTGAGCCGACCACCACAACCACGACAACTGAGCCAACCACCACAACCACAACAACTGAGCCGACCACCACAACCACGACAACTGAGCCGACCACCACAACCACAACTGAGCCAACCACCACAACCACGACAACTGAGCCAGCCACCACAACCACGACAACTGAGCCAACCACCACAACCACGACAACTGAGCCAGTCACCATAGTCATGTCCACTGAGCCAACCACCACAACCACGACAACTGAGCCAGTCACCATAGTCATGTCCACTGAGCCAACCACCACAACCACGACAACTGAGCCAGCCACCATAGTCATGTCCACTGAGCCAACCACCACAACCACGACAACTGAGCCAACCACCACAACCACGACAACTGAGCCAGCCACCATAGTCATGTCCACTGAGCCAACCACCACAACCACGACAACTGAGCCAGCCACCATAGTCATGTCCACTGAGCCAACCACCACAACCACGACAACTGAGCCAACCACCACAACTGTGCCCCAAACAGTAAGTTATTTATGATCTGCACACTCTGAAGAAATTTTTTGTATACAGAATAATGTCAAGTAGGAAACGCTTAATGCTCCAGCCAAAGGGAGGGAGAGAGTGGGGTGGGGTGGGCTGGGGTGGGCTACCCAGAGATGACTCGCACAGGAGTGAGGGTGGTCTGCTGGTGACTGTTCTGTGGTCACCGTTGAAGTGTTGGGAAAGCTAAAGTCTGTATACCAGTATGAAAACTAATGGTCACTGTTCTAATTTAAACCAACAGTGCAGTTCACACACACAATGCTACTGATGATCTGATAAAAGAGTCGATAAACATGTAATACCACGACTGGCACTGATTTAACCAAGCAAGCAGCATATTAAAACAGGACTGTCTAAGCCAGGTTCTTCATTTTACCCAAATGTCCACTGATTCCCCAAACTTCAGGCTCCGTTTCAATCCTAACAAACTACAGATTCAGCTATTTATCAGCACAGTTCTTCAAATGTTGCTTGTCCAATACTGATTATGTTCCAAGTTGTGTTTCGTTAATTCTTCTTGGAATAATTTTAAACACTGAAGTCTGATAATAAACAAATTTAACTAACTCCTCAGATGGAAATTTTTTTTGTTTGCATGATAACTCTCATCCATGTTATAAATTTTTACGACATCCCAGTAAATGAGGCCTTTTCCCATACACAGGACATCACAACAATCCTCTCATAAAGAAAACCTGGAACTACTCTTAATGTTGTGTCTTGGTATTTTTGGTTTTTTTTTTTTTTTTTACGATAACGGTTGTATGGATTCAATTATCTTTAATTTTTTAAAAGAACTACAGTGTTTAATTCATTCACAAAGAGCCTGTAAGATCTTAATCTATTAAAATCTAGACCAGAAGATGTGCTGGTAATATTTCTTTTTTGTTTCTATAAAACTATTAATAATAGTTAATATGAACAATGGCCCTTAATTATAAGCTTCTTGAATTAAGCGTTACTTGCAATTCTGGTAGCTTCCTTTACAAATGGGAGGTTTGTTTCCCAGATTTGGTACACTTACCAGAGGAATGTTTGTTTTTTAATTAACAGCCCATATATAATTTAAAGGAGACGCTCTCTAATTTTCCAAAGGTAAGTCAGCAGAAGTTTTTCTGAACAGATTTAAGAAAAAAATGTAGCACCTGTCTGGATATTTTAAAATACAATCTAATTTAAACATCAGCAAACATGTCAGAGATGTGCAACTGACTTTTTGTGTTCCAATTTCAAACAAATTGTTCCTTTTAGTCAATTATCTTTTTTTTTCATTTAAAGAGTAAAAAAAACAAAACTTAAAAATCAGTATGGTAGTAATAAATAAAAATTTCATTTTTAAAGAAGTGTTTTGTTTATAAAGTACATCGAGATTTAAAGATCTGTGGTCTAGATACTGGTGTCATGGCACAGTGGGTAGCAAGTTTGCTTGTCAATCCTTATGTCGCGGGTTTGATCCCTGGTGACATTGACATTGGAGGTGGTGTGCTGCTGCTGATGAGGTTCAAAAGTCCTTTGAACGCTAACAGTTACCTTGAGTCTCAACCTGGAGAGGGATGGGCTCTGCCAGGTTGTAAAATGCCTTAGACACACCTCTTGAGCTACCCCAACGACCTATGGGTCATGGGACAAGTGAAGTGAAGATACTGATACATTTTCTATTCTATCTTTATCTATCTTACACACGCGGAGAAAAACTGTTTCAACTTTGTCTTGCTTATTATTTATCCCTTGCTAAAAATACATAAGTATACAAAGCTCAGCAGAAGTATCAGCAAGTAAATTAAGAGGAAAAACAAATTAAAGTTTATCCACAGTAGATAATAACTCAAAACTGATATATTTTGTTGTTGTTATTGTTGTTGCTGTTGTTACGATTCATAGAATCTTAAATACTGGAATCAGCACCATCTCTGATGTCAAGAAGCTGGTGTCACAACTACTACAAAGTTTTGCAAATTCAACACTTTTTTGAAGATGTCTGCCATGAACATTATTACATCCAGGGGCACCATCTGATGATCAACCATCTTGGGTCAAAACCCAAGTGAAGGGGCCCTATGCTTGGAGACCATAAAGGAGACTTCAATTGTGAATGAAAGCATCCCTGATTCAGAGTCTACTGCATACGCTGGATAAATAAAGCAATTTCAGAACTGCCATAGAATATGATAAGTTTTGGTTTAAATTCAAAAAAAGCAATTAAGCAGCACAGCTTTTACAGAAACTTCCGTTATTAAAGACTTTCAGCAACTAAGGATCTCAAGATTGGTGAAAATGGAAGACCGTGTCGTCACCACCAAATATAACTCTTTTGATTAATGGACCAGGGCATACTTTAATTGGTCAATTCGACGTGTAAAATAGTTCAAAATGGCAACTACACTATTATAGAGATTTTGACCAAAGTTTTCAAAAAAAGGGATGCCCTTCACACGACTGCCCAGGCTTGGGAGTCAGTGAAATCATGTCTATGCTCCAAAAAATGCTGGAGAAAACTCAGAAATGTAAGGATCAGGGGAGTATGGAGATGGAGAAAAACACCGGGTGACCTCACTGGTGTGGTTTGCTGCTCACTGAAAGGCCAAGCATATGGTCGGTGAGAAAAAAGTCCAAGAGATGACTAACATGCGACATCGATGATTTAAGATAACAGCTCCTGATGGAACATAACATTATTAAAAACAGTTATTGGAAATCAGTCCAAAGAATCAGAAGAAATCGCTGGAGCAGCAGCAGTGCAATGTGACACAATCCATGTAGATGCAAGTGAAATGTGCGCAGGATATGGCAGCAGTTAAAGAGGGAAAATTTATCTGGAGAAAAAACTAATTTCTTTGCTTAACCATAGCAAATACATAGCAAAGATTAAAATCAAAACAAATAACTAATTCACTGAATAACAATTCCAAAAATGTACTTTAAATAGCTATTACCATTATTATCATTTTAAAATTTGCAGCAGCCTTTCTTTTTGCTAATAACTGCACTTAGAACATCCACATGTCCTGATGAATAGTTTTTCATGCATATAGCCAGCAGTTGCTGTGGCTTCAGTTTTACTCTATAGCTGACTGAAAATTATGTTTCCTTACTTTCATTGCACTCAGTTACACCAAAATTATTACAACAACCAGTCTAACCACTACATAGGTGAGCCCAAATCACCTTCAGGTAAGAACAGGATTCTATGATGTTCTCAGTATCTCATTCACCAATGGGAAACTAAATTAAATTTTGATTTGTACTCCAAAATGCTTCATTGAATCCCAACATAAAGAAACTAAAGAACACCTATGCAAATAGAAATCATGGAAAATGGTATCAAAATTCTACCAGGTTTGGAAAAAAGGAAGGAAAACAATCCAATTTGTCACCTAAAAATAGTATAGAAGTCATATCTTTGCAGTCAAATATATGATTCTCAAACAATTCTAGAAACTATGCACCGGATTCATGAAACATTTTCATGCACTCCCAAGAATGAAAACGAAAACATGTCCATCTGTTGTTTAAACAGTCTAGCTGTTCTTCCTATCTCAGTGTCTTAAAAAAAACATCAAATAATATATACAATTCCCATCTTTCTTAAACCAAAGTGATTTTAAACAAACCGAATTGCTGCTGCTAATTACACTGTACATTTGGTGGCAATATTTTTCTTATCAGTATCCAGCTTTACATAAAAAACTACATTACAAATAACTCAAAAGTTGTATTTTCTTTCCCACTTCTCTCTTTCTTCCTGTCCATCACTATAAATGGTAAAACTATCTGTTTATAATTACTTCTAAATTCTTTGAAATGTTTTACTTACAGGTTTTTACTCCAAGTTCCACAAAGTGCTCATTCTTCATTACTTTTCCAAACTATGCCATTTATTTATCTATTTTCCTCTCATTTTGCTCTTGAAAGTAAACTTTGCTGTCTACAAATACAAGTCTCAAGGATGGCTTTCTTTCTTGCTGGTGGTAAGTCAAAAGCAACCCCAGGCCGATGCCCCAAGGGCCCACACAAGCTTTTAGCATGAACTCTGGCAACCAGTAACATTTCACATTGATGCATTTAAATATCTTTTTTCACAGACTGTCGTACCCTGTTACCCTACGCAGCCCTATTATACAACCACAACTACCGTGCCTACTACAACAACTACAACACCAATCCATACCACCTCAAAGGCAAATCAATTTTGTACATTCTTCAATTGCATCCCTAACACCAACTTTGGCCAACATTTTCATAATTTCTGTTTCAACCATTGTCTTCAGTTATTTGTTGTTTTTTCTTTTTTCTTATATACAAATTTCTTACAATTCTTCAGAAATGACAGTATGCATTTATTTCATTTATAGGTGAACCAGGTAGTCTCCTCTCCCTTTCATACCCCAAAACAAGACAGCCTGCCCATGCTCCATCACTGCCATTCCTGAAGACTGCTGGCCTGCTAAAGTGATTTGCTGTTTTTGAGGAAACTACATGGAAATCCTCCCAATGTGGGTTGGAAAACTGTTCTGCTACAGGTCCAGGTTGAGGTTGCCTAAAAAGGATGGCACAACTTGATCTTCGAGAATCATAATGACTGGACCAAAAATAAAAAACATGTAATGGAGGGCAACTAGCCTAACATATCGCTGTGTATGCCATCTCAATGACTGCTCTCATTTAGACAGAAATCTGTCCAGTGCCCACACTATATCATTCACACCATTATTCTTCCAATGGTAACATTAAATAGGCTCTTACTGATGAAGGGGACATCTTTTGAGACAACTGTATAGGTGCTCAATGAAGCAGCAAAATGCTGCGAAGTAATTAATCTGATATGGACATCTTGCAAAGAAAACTCACATAAGCAATTATGCATAGTACCATGGTGCACTAAGCTTAACCTGCCCTGAGTTTGCAAGCAGAAACTTGTTCCTTGGATATGTTGTGTAGATACACTGGTCCTGCACAATAACTGTCATCCCTTGGTTGCTCAGCATGCGTGTAGCCATGAATTGAGCCTGTCTCACTGTCTCATTTCATTATGTCAGTACCCTCACCACATACACACATCTGAAGAATGGCAGTATGGTCACATCTTCATAGTCATACAACTCCTCTCATTGACCAACTTGCTGAAACCAATCTCCGGTATCGACTCCTCTCTCAAAATCGCTTAATTGATGTAAAGTTCACATCATGTGCGAGTAGCTGTCAACAGTTTATGAATGCCACCCCCCCTCAGCCATTCCAGTATACTTTTTAAAACGTTAATAATTACAATAAAATTAAACACCTCCTCTCCTGCTGCTTTTGCTTTTTTAAATATTATTTTTGAAAAGCAGATTCTTATTTACTATTCTAATGAAACTCTCATTGAGCAGAGTCTGTTGTAAGTAACCCTTTTCTTTTCTTTTAAAAAGACGACAACAGAATACAGTCAGTCAACTGAAACTTACAGCCCCAACTATTCAACAGCAGAGGTAAATTCTAATATAATTCATTCACTATAAATATATATAATTAAGTATCATTGATTAGCACAAGTTATTTAAACTGACTTGTCAGCACAGTCTCCTGGAAACGCCCAAATATTGGATAGTTCCTGTCTTCGGCGTAATTACCTAGGAAAGAGAAGGCTGTCACAAACAGCAGGTGTAAGGAAGTTTAGGCAAACTCAGAAGATAATTAGCTTTTATTTAATGGGCCAGCCAACCACTCATTAAGTTCTTCAGGTAACAATGAAAGCATGAAGTAAACAAAATGATCTCTTTACTAAATCTACACACAAGCACCACGTTATTCTGATATTTGGGAAACTAAAACCCCATTATAAATAGTCTCCTCCAATTAAGAGCAGGTGACGGGATGACATCACCGCTGTTGTGCCTAGTGATGTCACCTATAACAGTCTTCATCACTGACTCACTAAAGTATAATCTTACACAACTGTATACCTGAAATTAATCAACACTGCTTGTTGCAGTTTTACAGTAATTATATGACTGTGGTTAAGTTTAGCAATGTCTGATAGGGCATATTTAACATTTCTAAGTCAACCCTTCTCTTGTGATCTGTAAGTTATGTTTGTAAAAAAAAAAAAAAATATTTTTTTAAAGTTTCAATAATTACCTGCCCAACACCGATCAAGGTGCAATCAATCATGACGCCCTCTCCCCTACTGTTCAGAAACAGTAGAGAATGATGCAGCTGTGAGTTTTACTTAATTTCACTTGCTCTTACAGAAAAAAACCAAACAGGTGACCACAACCACAACCACAACCACAACCACGGTTCCTACTACAACAACAACTATAGCAATGACGACCACTCCCAAAACGGTAAGTTGACATGATCATGCGCAGGGAACTAAACAATCTTATCGAGCAAAGCAGCGTGGTGACCAACCCGAACACACACACACCACACACACACACACACACATGCACTGCCCTACAGTGCAATAACAGAGTTTGGGGAAAACTTTACTGACGACCGGCGCATGCTAAGCAACTGCGGCTACGGATCAATATAGCGAGTACCAGCAGGGCTGGGGTTAAAAACTTTAATCCGTGGCATATGTGCCGTGCTAATTAATTTTATTACCTTTCTAAATGTCGATCAGATGAAAGGTTTCAAACAAATGAATGGTCTGGACTGATTTAGCGCGTATGTCTACGCTTCCTGTCACATTTTGCAATGTACCATTTGCATTGAAATTTAGCCTGCTTACTGGAGAAAAGGAAGAGGTGGCGAGGTCGGGAAAAATGATGAGAATAGCATCTGATGCCGCCTGCATCTTCAGATCAGCCGAGAGACACCAAAAAAAAAAAAAAAAAAGTGGGGAGAAAAGTATTATATGTAGAGAGAGAGAAGACATTTACAAACAATGTCTAACAAATTATAAAACAAACACCTGCTAGAAACATTTTTAAAAAAGTCTAAAAGCCATTGATCTCGTGTGGTAAAATAAAGCATCCAAAATGTAGGCTCTGCCGTAAGTAGCTTGTGTTGTTTTCTATGGTCATGATGTGTGTGAATTCACACCTGGATTTTCTAACGTATTCGTGTGCAGCTGAAATTTCCTCTCTCTATCGGAAGAAAATGGTGCATAATGGGCAGATCATCAGAAACTCTGAACGACAGATTGTACATGAAATGGGCGACAGTCAGAAAATTAGCACCTGTAAACCATGAATTTTTATTTGTGTGTGTGTGTGATAAATGAACAGAGATTTCATTATTTGTCAGTTTTTATTTGAAAATGTCTTTTTCTTTTCTTCTGAATAGACTGAATACTACAATTACATGGACTATGATCAATAGACTGCTGCAGTGGGAACATAAACCAGGCGGCTTCTAATGGTAAAGGTAACGCCAGGTGCATAAGTTCATCTAGAAACAGCAACACTGGAAATGAATGTTTATTAAAAGCCAAATCCAAAACAGCTAATCCATATATATATATATATATATATATGAATAAATAATATACAAAGGGGAAAAAGAATTACCAGAGAAAATAACTGAAATAATGATACAGACTCATACAAATGCAATAAAGCAGTAAATTCTTGAGTCTATTGTTAATAACAAGATAAGGACATATATGTTTCTAGGTGCAATGGTGGTGACTTATTTTCACAAATACTCTCACACAAATGCAATATACACACACACACAGGATGTCTCAAAATGATGTATATAAACACTTTCATATAGTCTAGTAAACAAATACGTACTACTAGACAGAGCTTTTGCTTTATACATCAGACACCTCAAGCACGATACACTACAACAGGTGTTCAAAACATCTTGCATTGTCAACCACAAAGGCATTTTCACATCCGATAATAGAGCGACACATGCTTTCACAGAAATAGCAGGTGAAGCATCAACATTTCTCTGTTGGAGATTGTGGACGGTAGCTTGTTTTTTTCTGTTGTACCCCCACCCCTTTCCCACTTTCACTTCAACAAACCCACGGCAAATACCTGGAGGTGAGAGGCATGGAAACCATGGTGGGTTCTTGTACTCCACTGGCCCGTACTATCCCATCCACCTCCCACTAAGGTATTCACTACCACAAACTAAAACAGGCGACATTACAGTTATGCTGCTGCTGTCACATGTGAACTCCTGAGTAAAACATGTATTAACTTTGAGACACAAAAAAAAACACCTCTTCATGGTAGTGGACAGAAAGAACACGTCCCTTTTAGGTGGGTTAGGGGGGGCATTCTGTGCTTGTAATCAGCTTTTTAATATGAAAACAGAAACTAATTACAAAATAAAAGACAAAAAATACTCTATTTTTTAAAAAAAATAATTAACTTGCCAAAATATTTTAAACGATATAAATGCGATAAAAAAAAGTAACTAATACACATTATATTTTAGTAAAACTATTATTTTATTTATTTTTACTTAACCCTGGTAACAAATTTCTAAATAAAGATGAAAAATATCAACACATAACTTAAAAAAAAAAAAAAAAAAATTAGATTTTTAAAAGCTGGAGGTTAAAGTTAAACTATACTGAGTTGTTGTACTACCCTGACAAACAACATTATTTAATTGTATTATCTATGCATTTCAAAATTTTCACTCTTTCTCCTTGGTAACCCTCAAAAGCCCAAGTTCCAGTGCTGCATGCGTTTATGGTCTTACCGTCTCAGAACATTGAGAGAGGAGACTCTTTAAACTCAGATTTTTGTAAGGAGACAGCCACCCCCACTTACCAGAGTAAACGGTCTACTTATTAATTAAATCACCAAGAGTATGGGGCTAGTTTTATAATGGGTAAGTTGTTATAGCATCAGTAATTCCTAATTAAACACATAAATGCAGCTATAATCAACATTATATGCAGTGACCTTCATATACGATATTATAGCTCCATCTATACTTAAGCATATGACATCACTTATGTCATCATCAATGCATAAGCAAATTATACTGATTATAGTCTCATTAATACATAAGGATATGAAATTGATTGTAACTCATCTATGCATTGGCATATGGTGTTGGTTATAGCCTCATTTACATGTATGATGTCAGTTATAGTGTCATTTACCCCTCAGCATATGACATCAATTATGGCGAGTAAACTGTTCATCAAAAATGCCTATACATCAGAATAAAAATGTGTAAGCGCACCATCTTTTGGTGAGACACTTCCTCGCTGCCATACATGGTTGAAATGCTTCTGAAGGAAACATGTCTTACTGCTGAGAGACAAGTGACAGATGACTCCGTGGTTAGGCTACTGGACTGCCAAGGTTGAGTACCTGGTTGAAACCAGCTGGGTTTGCCATATATCCGTGCTATTTCCTCTTATTCTTCTCCCCCAGCCTGTTGTATGGATTTCCTTTCGCATCTAAAAATGAAGGACTCTGGTAGAGATTATGCCACTGAAGTTGGTAGCGCCGGGCCCCCTGAGACGCCCTGTCCTGTCTTTTTTTTCCCCTTTTTTAATATGAGTTGCAGCTTTTTTGTATTTATTCAGTAGATGCAGGTATCCTATGGTTCAGAAAGAGAGGTCGGTGTCTAACTGCCAAGCCAAGTTTGCCATGTTTAAAATATTATCACTAACAAGTTTTATAAAAGAAAAAAACAGAAAAATGCTCGTGAAAAAATATATTTCAGAAAGTAGTGGCAGCTTACAGAAAAGTATTTTGTTTCATGGCTGACTCAGCACACACGTTGATAGCTTGCCTGCTTACCTACATGCACACTTCCTTTTTCTAGATCTACAAAACACACCATCATTAAAAGAACACCGAAGTCTCGTAATTTACATGAACAAAATACATATTTTTGAAAAAAAAATTACCTGATCTGCATCATTATTCTACAGACTTTTCTGAAAATTTAAAACTGTAACACTTTCAATAGTACATGCATGATGGCATAGCTCTCCTGTCAAAAAACACCAAAAACCATCTGCATGATAATTATATAAGCAACATTATCACTAGTTTTTTGCACTCCCATCTAAAAAGATTTCCAAAAAAAACTGCCATGTAAAAGGTAATGAATACAAAAATACATATTTCCTGTATGTACCCATTTGATCATATGTTAATAGTTATATCAGCATCTACTCATAAATAATATCAATGTATGCTAGAAATGTGTGGATTCAGGTATTAAATATATATTTTTCAAGATGGGAAGCTTATTCCAGCAGCACCCTATAACTCTGCTCTCTTTATGTTTACAGGTGAAATATTTTAACTGTGTCCCTGTTTAACTTGAACAGTTTTATGGTTTATGTTGACTGATCCGTTCTAGATTATAGCAATCAGATACTTTAAAATCACAACACCTTTTCCAAGAAATCACCTATCACATGTTGCCAGTAAAATATTATTTGCTGCTGCAGTTTTTTACAACATTTTGCATGAGTTTAACAAGACTATGTCATCCGATGTACAAAAAAGCTTGTTACCTACACATTTTCTTTTCTTTTTGTTCATTTACCTATTTTTCTGCAGTATCAGTCTCTGTTGTGAAAACAGCTATCAATTTGTGTGTGTGTGTGTGTGTGAAAAGTGTGAGTTAGTTCCTGCAAAGCGCTGCCACAAAGCATCAAGATGGCCACAGAACGAGCAGGTGAGGAGTTCCCATCCTAGCCATGTTGGATGACAGTGGCTAAAGGTTGAAATTCCACTTGGTATACGTGAGTTTACCATAACCTACAGCCACCATCACAAACTGGCCAACCCTGCCACACACCACCTGGACTGCCAGATGTAACTAAAGGAATCCAGGTACCAACAACAACTGAACACAAGGTACAATACAGCAGCATCCAATCAGTAATGTCAGGTGGCTGGTATTGGACAAAGGCCAAACAAAAGACCATTTGTGTTAAAAGGCAATGCTAACCATATTTCAACAGATTCTTGAAAGGGCTTAGAGAAAACTGGCTGGCTAGCTGAGTAAACTGTTTTTAATTGATGTGGTGGTGATGACATTGTTAAATGGCTCAGAATTAATGAAACCCACCCAGACTACCAATTTCTGAATGCCAATGAGATCTTGGTATTTGCACCACCCCAAACTGATCTCAACATTTAATACCCCTGACCAACCGATGCTCTACTATAAAGCATTGAAGACAATCTATGCATCTGTAAAGCGACAAGAGTAAAAAAATTTGTTCATTAAAAAAAA
This sequence comes from Nautilus pompilius, assembly GCA_018389105.1. Lineage (NCBI taxonomy): Eukaryota > Metazoa > Mollusca > Cephalopoda > Nautilida > Nautilidae > Nautilus > Nautilus pompilius. The sequence continues at coordinate 231,205 of JACATO010001518.1, read as the reverse complement.
AAACTAAATAATAAAAATATATATTACCTCCCAAACTAGCTACCATAAAAACATGATTCAGTTGATGCTGACAAATCATTCCAGCCTGGTTGGAGAATGTTTGTGCTCAGGGAGTTCAGCAAATAAAAAAAATGAAAGGTATAAAGTCCTTTACAAAATTCAATTTGTTAAAGGCAATCAAAGTAAATGAAGAAACACAGAGTTAATGCATACAATCACTCCTGTGACTCATTATTATGCTTTTACCAAGGTGAATACTCCAAACTTTTTGCACCCTGGGCACTGGAGCAGTCCAATGTTCAGCCTACTCAACTGCTAAAACTGAGAGTCTGAGTTTGAATCTTGGTCAGAATTTGCTACATATGATGTATTATCTCTCTGCCGCAATGTTTTTCTTTCCCTTCTTTACCAACTGACTAGTATCTTCCTGCATTCACTCAAGACCCCCTGAATGTGCCCAGGTTGCCAACTTAGTCACCAAGGTTGCTACCCAAAACTTTCTAGCTCACTTTTGCGAGATGCCCCTAAGTCAACATAACAAGCAAGAATGGCTTGAAATGTTTTGCACAGGTTGCCATAACAGGTTTTCAACATCCAGTTAAGCTTTGCTCTGAGCTTATACTTTCATTACATCAGTTTAACTTGATGCTGAAAGCTCATCTTCTAGAGTTTCAGTTTAGTTCTAGAATCTCCACCACTAATGACAAGATTCTTCTCCCTTACTCATAAACATTCTAAGAAGGAATCTTTCTGACAGGAATGAGGACATTTTAAAAATATGACGGTTTGGTAATGCAAGATTATGTTTGGTTCTTTCAGTGCAATAATTTTTTTTAAAAAAATGAAAATGAATAACACTGGAGAATGATGAATTTGCCACCAGAACACTGTCATGCTCACATTGTAGTATTCTGCATGCTGATTTCAAATCTGAAAATTGTTTTGCTCTATGATGTCACGTTTTTTAGTTATGGCATGTGACTGAAGAACAGAGGTTAGTCATAGACTGTTGCAAACCAAGCCTTAATGCTGTGCTGTTACATCATGGTAACCAAAACCTTTGGTTCCTATAGCTCATGCAGTTGGCTTGAAAGAGGTATAAGAGTCGATGGAACTCCTTTTGAAAGTGATGAGTTATTCGGATCATAAATGGAAAATTTGTGGTGATCTCAAAGTTATTTCTCTTCTCCTTGGATAGCAGCTAGGGTATACAAAACACGTGTTTTCTTTGGAACAGCTGTGATGATGCCAGCCATTACACTCAAAAAGACTGGCCTATGCAACAGGAACCTATAGTTGGCAGAGACCCTCAGAATGTCTACCTTCCACCACTTCATATCAAACTTGGCCTTATGAAAAACTTTGTCAAAGCCATGGATAAAGACAGTGATGGCTTCAAGTACCTAAGAGAGAAGTTTGGTGCTGACAAAAGTGAAGCTAAACTCAAAGGAGGAATTTTTGTGGGGCCTGAAATTCTAGAACTCATGTGTGATGATGGGTTTAAAATATAACCTGAACCCACTGGAGTCTGCAGCATGAGAAGCATTTATTTTAGTTGTTCAGAACTTTCTTGGCAAATATAGAGCTGAGTAATATGCTGAGTTGTCACTATACAGGGATTGTCAGTGATGAGCATGGTGAAAGGTTCCACCAAAATATAAAGGTGATGCAAAGTAGATATCCAGGCAAATTCAATCCCAACATGATGGGTGATTACTGTTGGTTCCTCCAAAGGGAGACTGATACTTCACATAAGCGCAAGAACAAGCGTCTGAAACGTTTTTGAACATTTGGAATGCACCTACTATGTAAGTTAAATGCGTTCCATATCTTCCATACTGCTTTTATCAGCCTTTCTCATGCATCTGTTGTCTGATCATGGCAAATATGTTTCACATTAAACATTTGAATATCAAATATTGTTGTTCAAGCTTTATATAGCTCGTATAACATAAGTCATGATATAGCGTTAATGGTGAAATTCCTCCTTATGCATATCTCAAAAACCTGACATCCTAGCCAAACTCTGACTTCAGATTTGAAATCAGCACCCAAAATTTGGCAAAGATCACCCACATTTTGCTCAGTGGCAGACAAAACATTTCATTTTGATGTGCAGTATAATCAGCCAAAGAAATTACCCTTTTGTTTATTTAAGAATACATATCAAGAATGAAACCAAACACACTTGCATAACGTGAACTTGCACATTCAGTATCCACGCTGTACATGAAATAGGGTTTAAATGAGTAGCAGCAGGCAGGTTACTTGTACAAAGCCCCTGTACACACACACACAACCCCTTTCTCTCCTACAATAATTTTCACATTTATATTGCATCACCATAAAGACTGTGGTACATCACTGATTAAGGTGAGGAATTCGCAACTGCACACTCTAGAATTGTTCAGACTAGTGAGTCATACTGATAGTAATTCTGGTTATCTACAATTGTCTGATTAAGCATAACTAAAATTCTGTTTAGTTTTACTATTACACTGATTCATTGTTCTTAACTTTTTTTTGGTCAGAATAGTTTCAAGGTCCCTTTTCTCCAAACCTGTCCTTTATAGGAGCATGTAAATAAACAATTAAGATAGGCAAGTCCTTTAAGTTTGCTGTACCATTACTACCTTTGTATATAATTTAATATCATCAGTAAGTTTCTGATGATCAGATTTATTTCAAACATCATCTACACATACTAGAAAAAGTAAAAGGCCAAACTCAGAGAAAATCCCTTCAATACTCATACTGTTTATATTTTTGAAAATAGGTACAAAATTTGGCAAATCAATATTTATACTTGACTTAAAATCAATGAATAAATGAAAATATACATTCATCTTTGTATAAAAAGTAATTATTTTTTCAAAATGACAGCTATCCAGCCATTGTTTCATAAATTTACATAAAAATCTGTGGTCCAATGCTAATATCACATACCTGTCAACTCATGCTTATGGCTTGAAACTCTCACGTTTTGCTTCAGTCTCATACTCCCCTGCTTAAAGTTTAAATCTCACATTTTTTTTTTGTTTTTTTCAAAATAATTAAAATAGCAGAGAAACAGGAAATCAGTAAACCCCATTTGGAAGTTTTTATGGATTGCATATGGTGATTTGTCAGTCAGTGAAACAGCAAATGATAGCCACTCTTAAAAATCTGTATGGTATACTACGACCCTGTCTTCATTCAGAGATAGCTGAGCAAAATCCATGAGAGATGGGTAACGCTGATTCTGAATCAGATGGACCTTTGTCTGCAAAACTTTGAAAAAAAATTACGACGACATGTCATGGTGCTGCAAAGTGTGACAAGAAGTCCGGTGTGGACTACATTTTTTTATCTACGAGTCACTGCAAATAAAACAAGCAGGCGAAATTTTCAACGTATTGTTTGTATCCAAAGTTTTAGCTGTAACCGTCAAGGACGGCATGATGTGAAGCAAGGAAACAGTGACGAGAGCTCGTGTAAAAGAGGTGGAAACGATCAAACCTTCATTAGAAATGGTCTTTTGCCGCATTTCCAAGTTGGAAATGTGGTCGTTAATGAAGTAGAGTAGCATTAGTGCCAACCATTACATGTTTTCTATTCCTATGGCTACCCCATGAACCTGCCAACAACTGATCGAAGCGTGGGGCCCCAGGGTCGTGATTCTCACTCTTCAATGATCCAAAGACTGACAGCTCCAATAACAGGACAGTAAGTTGGTTTTGTAATAGAGTAAATAAATTTCAAGGACATGTCCATAACTGGTTTATATGCAGTGAGCGAAAGCAGACATAAACTTTAAAAGTTAGTAACCTTGCGATGCCTTTACGCTCCATCTGTTCATTTTGTGCAACTGCAAAGAGAAACCTACATATTTACGATATATAAATATTCAGAAATAAAATGAGCAGAGCAATTAAATATTTTTTGTTTATTTTTTGTGTACGATTAAAAGTAATGTTTTCTCATATGTTGACATACACTTTGCTTTCATAAATATTCTAAATGTCAGAAGTCAGGAAATCCTTTTTCTTCTTTATTTAAATAAAATCCAGGTGACAAACACAAACATAATTCATTGATCATCTGTCTTCGTGTGGAACTTGAGAATTCCATCTGTCACCTTGCCAAAGTACTACGTGTAACTGCATCTGGATTGTCTAACACACCTTTTTTGTTTAAAATTAAAAGCTTGAGCAGATATCTATGATCCTCAGGTAGAGCATGTCGACAGGAATCTTTTAGAATATATGCTGAGAGGATATAATTACTAACTCTGCAGTTAGAGGACATCACCAGGAAACGAAATAGTATATTTACTAAAAGGTAAATATTTTTCATTGGCATCATCCCTGCAAATCCAAAAATTGTTAACATGCTAAGACAAACTAATTTTACTTTTGTTAAGGTGAGGAAGGAAGCCATTATGGTTTATGCAAGCATTCTAGAATAAATTAGTATTTACTAACATGGTTACTGTTAGAATATTATAATTTAATTGATTTCAATAATTCATAATTCTATTACTAAAAAAGAAAATATTTCTAATATCAAGCCTTGACAGTTTAACTAATTATTTTGTGTCTTTTACAATTGTATTAATTGATAATTTAAAAAAAAACACAAATAAATCTCTAATTTGCCATATCTGGTCCTAGATGATTATAAGATCATGTATGCAATTCTTAATCTCAGATAGATTCATCATGGCCAAGAAAAGTCAGCCAAAATACTAAATGCTGGAATCAGAACCTAAAAATGTAGATCTTAGATTCCTTGTAAAAAAAAGTTCATGAAAATTCAGTCAGCTGCCTTAAATGTTATCTATAACCATGATCAAATCTCAAAACATGAAGACTATATATCCATGTGTTTTCCCCGCTTGGTTGCTGCGGTGTATTTGATGATAGTTAATTTGTGTGTTCTAGAAAAGAAAAATCCGATAATGCATCAATTCTTCTATCCTTTTTATCTATATCTACAAATCAGACAAACATTACATGGCGTGTGGTCTGTTTACAGCAGAACTTAAGTACCAGCTCAGCGCCATGGACTCAAATATTTGCTGATCTTCATCATGACCAGTAAAGACAGGAGTAGCTTGTGTTCTGCAATCTTGATGTACTGCGCTGAAGTGGTCAATAACCAGTGATCAAATAACAACTTTGACAATCCTCAAAGTGAAAATGTCTGAGCATTTTGGATTGATTGGTAACAGAAAAAGTCAATACGGGGATTTAACAGTGAGATAATTTTCCTGAAAAAAAAAGGCATCCAAAAAGCTAGTGATACTTCTTTTAACATTAAAGCTGAAATGTCACATATCTTAGCAACTACTCTCAACCACAACAACATATGCACTGCGAGGAAGGCTATCTTGATTAGTGCATTTAACATGACAGGAAAACTTTGCTCATCTTGGACTTCCCCCTGCTCCCATTATTAGTAAGTTGGACAAGCACGGTCACTAGCCAAAGATCTGTTATCCGTGGGTAATGATGTTGCATTTCTTGTGCTCGATGGGAGTTAAATCTACATCCACAAAATCATTAGCTGTATATAAACAGCAAGCTATAGTAAACCCTATGATGGTAGCATCAACAAAAAGATGTGTCATGCAGCTGATGGAAAAAATGAAGATGCAGCAAACACTCATCATAGAATGCTGTTGAAAATAGCACCGTCTGGATGTAACCATTGTGGACCGAGGTTTTGGGATGCCATAGATATTCTTGAGAAGTCTTGTCTCAAATGCCATTCATCTTATTTAAATAAATATAGACAAAATTCATCAAAGGAACTGCATCTTTCAGAGCTAATAACTTGGAGGCTTAAAGCTGCAAATGGTCATCTGAAGAAGTGGGAACCTTTAGATGTAATGTTCAGCAAGCAAGTTTCTTTCATAGGTGATTATATTTGAATTGTATGAAACTGATACTGATCCAGTTTTTTGAAGGCCATTGATACCCGCCATACTCTGGTCAGATGTAATGATAAAATTCAATCTTCAAGTGAAAGTTGAGACTGAGAAGCCTGGCAACTATAAAATCTATAAGAAACCCAATTAAAGGCAATGATACTTTCCAATTTTTTTAGAAGACAATTTGTTCTCTCACTCTTAGTGGTTACAATTAAAACATGCGAAGTCCCATACTTAAGAGAGCATCCGTCTGTAGGTGAGCTTCACAATGATCATGTCTGTAATAGAAAATCTAGACAATGATTCCAAGTGTCAAACAAGGTATACAGTCTATACACCAATGCCTCAAGCAATCCTGTAAGTAGATGGTATTATCTGTGAGTAGCTTTTCTTCCTCACTATGTGATCCATGTCATCATTTCTGGAACATGCTTGTCATGCAGAAAACCACAGAAGAACTGCAGCTCTATCCCTGATAGAAGCATAATTGAGCAACTCCTCTCAACACTAATGTGATGATGATTGATCTATTTGTGCACAACTGGGCATTTCAGGTCATAATTATGGATAAAATGACACAATTCAATAAATAGAGAATAGATAATCTCTTCATCTTCATAGTGCAAGCATCCATTAACTAGGCACATTCAAATATATTTTTTCTTTGTTTAAATGTTTTCAATGAGCTAAACATCCAACATCTAGATCCCTAAACACTAGTCACCACAAGTAGAAACAAAACTAACAATAACTAAAAGCCAATTATTATTCCAGGCATCAGATGTCTAACTCTAGAATAATAATTGTACATGCATAGAAACACACACTCTCTCTCCCTCCCTCCCTCTCTCTCTATCCCTCATCATTGTCATCTCTCTCTCTGTCTCTTAAAATAAGGTTAAGCAACAATGTTATTGAGGATAAGTTTATTTCTAAGCCCATATAACTTTGTACAGTAACAAAGATAACAAGATATCATGGCAGAACCATAGCAATACAAAAACACAGGGTATGTTAAGGCCAACACTTCGTATCCAGCACAATAGCCAATCACAGCTTGACACCTGTAACCCCTAATGGCACAACCGCCATCACCTCCACCAGAAACATTTCTCTTTCTTTCCTGAGGTGTAGGTTGGTAATGCCACACATGGTGATCCAGCTCACCCTAAAAGTGTTCAATGAGGAACAAGTTGCTCTTGGGCAGCATATATCGACAATAGCAATATGAAGGTGAACACCGATTTGTTGCAATATTCCATCATGGGCCTACACAGAGGGGAAGAGGAAGAACCGTAAAAGTACTGCTGCACTATTCTGTGTTTCAGGCAGAGCATGAAATCAGGGATTGTGGGAAGTGTTTTCTGACAGGTGGACATTACGAACAGCAAGCAAAGTGATTGACACTAAATGTTTGGGGAAGGGGGAAAGCAGCCTTGCACACCCTGACTGCTGGAAAGATAGAATGTGTCGGGCTGAGTCAACAGACTTTCAATCTCACCAAGGCAGTAAATATAAATTCATACTAGTATACCGAGATCATCTCATGGAGTTTGTGGTTCTTAAAGCTCTCGAGTCTAAGCGAGCAGAAGCGGTTGCCTACAACTTAATTAACATATTTACATTGATAGGAGGTCATCAGTGTCGCAGTCTGACAATGGCAGGTGATTTGCAAATAAAACTGTTTCTAGCCTGAAAACGTTTTGGTCTGAACTTAAAATTATGCATGGTAAACCACCCGCTCCCCCGATAGTCAAAGCCAAAGTAGTGCTGAGAGGGTTAACAAGGATATGGAGAGCATGTTAACAACATGGATGCACAATGAAAAAAGTTTCCGCTGGAATGAAGGCCTACAGTTTGTTTAGCTGATGAAGGACAGCTTTTCATGCTGGTATCAAAAGGTTGCCATATGAGGTACTATTCAGTTGCAAAGTTAGAGTTGGGCTAAGCCCATCAAACTTATCACAATATATTTTAAAGGATGTTGTAAAAAAAAGAGCTTGAGGAAATTATTTATTCAATCAGCCAGTGAGAAGAGGCCTAAAGATAATCTCACAGAACAAGCAAAAAAAATGAAAAGGCCAACCGATGAAAAGTTACTACCAGCAGGACAAGGGGATCTACAGTTCGAATACCTGTTCCTGAAGTTGGTAAGGCTGAGGAGATGCCCACAATACATCAGTTGTTATCACGGAAGTAACGAGAGATGGATTCTATTGCTCGGGAACTAGAGATGGCAAATTAAAGCAGATCTCGGTTTTCGACAACCGCTCAGAAAGATAAAGAAATATCATTTAGATCTGTTGATACTCAACAACCAACTTGAACTGGGCAAAGATTTGTGAAATACTCTTGCAAGACTTAAGTTCTAAAGTAAAAAAATGTTTCTGTGTGGTAAAAACAAGGTTTTGTGCCAGTCTGAATGCCAATCGAGTTTGCCATGTTGTAACAAGTTCAATATAAATTAAACTAAGTCTTTCATTCCATTAGGACTTTTGTAAGTAGAAATGTTTTGTTCGCTGTCCTAGTAATGACTTATATTTTTCTTTATTTGAAGTGGCATCACTTTATTATATGATTTTTGACAATTAATAATAGTCTCAATAAACCCAGGGTGTTTCAATAGTGCTTGTTCAAACTGCTCACCAATTGTACTGTACAGTAGAAATAGAACAACACTTAAACTTATTCATTTTTGGCTTTCTATAGACCAACTAGGAACTACATAAAATACCTGGGTAAAGTATAAAACAATCAATCAAAGCCTGCAATATTTCATACTTTTCTAAGAATTGTGAACAATTCCTGGATTGTACAGTTTGCATGTAACACATACAAAATCGGCACGGTGCTTATAAGACATTCTTCGTAGGATTCCATACCATAAAACGTTTTCCACCAAGCCAGTCAACATAATGTACACAGGTGGGACCAAGAAACTGATCCACTCCCTGACCCACATCACATCTAAGACTGAATTTTGCATCAGCTACACAATTTGAGCTGAGCTTACATCAGAACCCTGCTACATATGGGTCAAGCCGGGTACCAGCACCGCATATGCACTTTCTGGTTGAATACCCAGTGTACATTCGTCCAGTAGCCACAAATGCAACAAACAACATGGCTGGTGATGTCAGTAAACTGAGGCACTAGTTTTTAACCAGGACAATAATTTAAAAAAATTACTGCTGCATAACACATTCTCTGAAACTATCTGTGTATATATATATATATATATAGATATTTTTTTTTATTTCCTATTTTGATAACTTTATCTTCTTTGGTACTGAAGTTCAGCTTTCAGCTGATTCACAATTAAAATAGTGAAAGGCTTCTTTTAGTTCTTATTTTTATACATCAACTCTTTCAAACTTTCAGGAAACTTAAATTTATAGTTTCGGATGTCATCCCTCTTCTCCAATAGCCTTATTTTCTCATGGTAGGAATAAAAATGCTATGTTAAGTGTGTCTATTCAGATGCAAGTCAGGTTTCTACAACCAGAAAACATTTAACGAATAGGGCATACTAATACCTGAAACTCCTGACAAAGGAAAAGTACAGGAAACTTATGGCTTAATATCCTCAAAGTTTACTCTAAACATAAAGTTTCTAATAAGTGATCTATGCGTATTTTTCCTTTAGCAAACTACAACAACTAGCTCCTTAAAAGACCTCTTAACCAAGCATCCTTTCCTGTAATATCCTCAACATAGGGGTTTTGCGTTAAATACAGCTCATAGATATGTGTTGCTACTTTAGAATCTTTAATTTAAGCCTCATGCAAGAAAAATATCACAGTGAACAAAGAAAAACCAATAGACCAAGATGCACCAGACTTGTCAAACCAAATCCGGATAAAACCTGATTAGATCCACTGTTTGTGTGATTAGAATGCAAAAACGTGATACTGGAATGGTGTTCCGAAAACCATTAAAAGCCTGTGCTTGTCAGAAAGGAAGGGGCGAAGAAAAACCATAGACTGCATCTAAAATTATGAGTAGTCAGAGCAGAAAACATGAGAAATGATAGGAATACATGCAAGAGCAACAAAGACAATTGAAGATCCTCATGGATCATTGGGATCACACCTTGAATAGGAGAAAAAACTGTGGAACATTTCTCAAAGATGATTCTTTAAAATTTAAGGGGCTATCTGATGCATGATTAGAAAGTCTTCAAAATCAGTAACTGTTTCAACCCAGCTATTCCATTTAACTTACCCCCTTTAAAAAAGGTATATAAAGGATCCCTTTTTCACTCTTTTTAGTATACACCTAATAATTATATTTAATTCTTTAGCCTTTAATTTTCTAAATATCTCATTAATTTTAATATCAGATCAAAATAGCCTAATTAATAAATAACTTAGTATAATATCAATAACCCAATCCACCTCTAACTTTCATATTGCAGATCACTATCAACCCCATAAAGGAACATAATATTCTTTGGTGACTCTGGGGTAAAGAAAATGGCAGCATTGATTCCAGAATACATCAAATTTGTATGCATTATATTGATCGCTACCAAACTTAAAGAAGGGTACTTAGCTACAGCAGACTCAGTAAGATTTTTCATTTTATTTTTGACTGATGCTGGCTTGTCGTGCATGTCTTTGGAAGAGAGACTAAATACAGGGTAGTGCAAAAGTCTTGCACCATAGAGAATTTCATAGTAGGAATGGCAATACAGATGAATTTGTTACTGACAGCAAAGTAACAATTGAAACACATCTGCAAATGTTCCAGACATTCCTAACACCCATTCTGGATGACATTCCAGTAACACAATGAGCAAGTATATAGCTCCAGCAGGACAGTCCACCTGCACATGACTTTTTAAATACACCAACGTTCCAAAACAAGCAGATTGGGTGGTGAGATCCTGTTGAATGGCCACCTAGGTTGTTGAACCTTATGTCTGCCATTCATCCACATTGCTTGTCCCAGAAACAGAGCAATTAAAGGAGAGAATCAGATCTGACTGTGCACATATTAACATCAGGCTGTTAAGAAATGTTCAGCCATTGTGTGTACATTTGCAATATAATGGCCAACAATTCGAACACAGCATAATTTACCCTATTGTGTGCAACTTTTGTGCCACCCTGAATAATAGTGGAAACTTTATAGAAATGTTTAGCTGATCAAATTTACTAGTCTAAGGAATTATTTACATATCTATGACTAATTTTCTAAATAGAGGTCAATTTACTTAAATCTGTGTGTATAATATACCATATCTTCTTATACTAACACAAAAGTATAGGGTTAAACTTGAGTTAAGGGGGGTGAGCTTTTTAATAAATCAAAGTTCAAAATGAAGTGAAACTACATGAAACAAAAAAGTAGTTTCTACTGGCTGATGATTTTACTCCTTTTTAAGTTCCAAAAATACAACAGTATGAGATCCAGCAGGGTCACAACATGAACACGTTCTTCTCTTCACCACATAAACAAGAATTTCCGTTCAGCAGGAACCCCTACTTTCCAGTTAGCTCCCCACCCACAAGACAACAAAACACAGACAGCACCAACTCTTTAAGCGATTTCCACTAACAGAAGCAATATATTATTTCAAGCTGCGCTTTCCTTTTTTTAGTTGTGAGCATCAACATGACCTCAGTGTCGAGAATCTGAAGAGAGACACACGAAGAGCAGCTAGCTTGATGGCTCCCAGAGCATCATGGGTGGGAGGACAGACATTTTTTTCTTTTCTTCTTTAACTGTCAGCAGACAAAAACTTGGTTTGCATCACGAGTTGCTACATGTTTCTTCGCTTGCCATTAGAATACATGGCTTTTTTTCTGAAGTTTTGCTACCTCGAGCTACGATCTGTTTTCCCACAGATACAAATAGACTTACAGAAGGTGAGCCTGTAACAAGAGATTTCCTTAGGAAAAGTCCTTTCTCTAATATGCTTAATTCATTTATTTCTGCAATTTTGGAAACAAATACTTCACTTTTCTTTTTTAATCTATTTAAAAATCAAACACACACAGCTGTGAAAGGGTTACAGTGCATCAAAACTAAGTTTTGATGAGACAAATAGCTAGGAAATGAGGAATGCTTGTCTCCAATCTGAGAAAATTTGGCAGCAGACTTATTTTCATTAAAACACTAATCAACAAAAGTTTTGCTCTAGAAGGAATGTGCCATTTTCCCATCTTTGTATGGTGGAGCTGATGGACCATAGAAACTGTGCTTCTATTAGGGGACGCTGTTCAAATAAAACCCGGCTGAAATGCTGCCTGCCGTAATGGTGTCCAGCCAGGTTTCATTTGAACAATGTCCATAGGTTTAAGTTTGAACTGTTATTAGGAAACACCCACCCTTTGGTGTGCTTCCAAGGAGACAGAAAACTTACTGTTTTCTTTTGTCTAAATTCAAAAGCCTAACATAAAATAAAGACAGAGAGACACCATTAATGCATAAAAACAGAGTCGTTCGTCTCCTCAAGAACCAACATTTAGACTGTTCAAGATAAACAGACTCACTGCTTCAAACATGCTGTCGCTGTGGAAATGCTGACACGGGTAAACAGTTGTGCTTGATAAGCAAATGTCAAGGTACAGGCCTCAGTGGTTTGCAAAGTAACAGCTGCAGTGAATCTATACCACAGGAAACATCCCGGCCATTGTCAGCATTTATTTATACCTTATAAATACAAATGTACGACTTAACCCTGGATGATAACTATACGCTATGACCAACATGGGCCAGCTTATAGGCTGAAAAACTTTTAAAAAAAACAAAAACATATACATACATACATAAATTGTTCTTAAACAGACCAACCTCTATTGTTGTATGAATGAGACAAAGCAAAATGGACCTCAGAAAATTATACCAATATGAAAATCAAAATCTACTGATATTTTAGTGAAAGCACCCTAAAAATCTGTATTTCTTTTTTAAAATAAATTACTTTTTTCTATCAATTGATTGCAGTAAAAGGTTTTCAGTTACTGTTCCTGAAGATATTTGAAAATAAATCTTATGGACAATATTTTTCTTACAGCTTTAAAGTGACTGTGAATGGATGTGCATATTTATATTGTACACATGCATTCCAAAAGTGTACTCACAGCTTTTATATTTTTTCGACAACTGTTCTGAGATTAACCTGGATTTTGCTTTCAAAGAAAACAACTTATTTCAAGTGGACACTTGCTGATTATACAATCATATTGCAAGCAACTTTAATATTTTTTCAATCCATTCAAATGTTTGATGTTCATGAAATTATATAGCAATTCGTTCCATTACAAACCTGATGTATTTGTTTTTCTTAACTGACAGATAGATGATATTGGCTGGGAACAAACTGAAAAGATGGTGAGTAACCAAACATTTCTGTCCTCTGATATCTAAAACATAGAGGCAGGTAAATAGGATGTGAATTGCACCAAGTGACCTACCTAAATGATGTAAACCAGATGATAATAAACAAACTACACTGCATTATAACTGCTGAATATTAAGATTTTTCTGTCCACATGGAAAAACATTCTTGTTTTCTCTTTTTTTTAAATTTTCGGTTTAAAAACTTAGTCTACCTGTTCTTCTAGTTATGGATTACCAACCCTTCCTCGAGTCAGTGTGTTGCTATGCAGTTGAAGATTAATTGGTCTTTATTAATCCTAAAAAAAACACAAAGAATGGTGTAAATAAAGGTAGATAGATCGTTGTGGTACAAGCCAAGGACACTTACTTATCATTTCCACATTTAAATATAACAGAAGTCAGAAAAATAGCCAGCAAAAGTCAGTTCCAGACCAGAGTTCCATTTGAGAATTGAGCAATTTAAAAACCTTTAACTATTATTATTATTATTATTATTATTATTATTATGCTGGTTAAATATTAATGTCTTCAGCATTTGGAGAAGCATTTTACTGATCAAGAACTAGTAGCAATACAATCAAACATCCTGAATATCCAGGTAATATCAGTAATTATAAAGCACCTACTGCAACAACAAATCCAAACTGTTACATCAACATTTTATTCACAGAGGGAGGAAATAAAACAGCAACAATTCCACAAAATCCATTCCAGCTGCTGCATAAGTGACACTGTCCTCAACACCTACTTTAAAATATACCTGACTGGTGGTCCTTCAGACTAAGCTGGCACCCAGCTACTGGGCCGTGAACCTGCAAACAGATTTTTTAAACTGCTGTTTGTTTATGTTTCTCTCGATTTATTCATAAAAGGACAAAACTTTTCTTATTTTTCAACAGAAAAAACCTGCAAAAATGGCAACAACACCAGCACCTGAGGTGAGTCAGATATTAAACTACTGAAGTGCTTATAAATTCTCTTTGTACAAATTAATCTTAATACCCCAGACAATGTTCAAAAGAAACTTGGCAGAAATAGCATCTTTGTAACGGTATCTAGTGGTGGATTTCATCTGAACATCCAAAGTATATTATTATTACCATTATTATTATTAATGTATACAAACATATATAGCTGACATCCTTTTGTGCTATTGCTCTGGTCATTCTATTTCTCTTCTAAAGTAGAAAATTGAATGACAGTGATGAAGGTTTTCTGGAAGTACTGTATCTGTGTTGTTCTTTTTAGTGGGATTGGGTTGTGGAGGCTGTAGAGAAACAATACAAGAAGCTTTCCCCCAACTCCACTCTTAACTAGTATTCTGGCTGTGACAGTTATCTGGGTTTAAAATACTAGTATAGGTTAACAGAGTTTTGCTACATTAATTAAAAAAGAGGGGGGTATTTACAATAAATTAATAAGTAGAATGAAATGTAAACATGTTTCCTTGGATGCGTTGTGATGACAACTAGTGACAATGTATGATCTTCACACCATAAGATGAGAGCTGGAAGATTCAGAGAGTAAAAGGATTTTTGGTACACATTAAGTATATTTTTAGGAAAGACAGGGGCCCACTTGTTACAGGAATAAGTTACCATGGCGCCATCCGACATCGAATACAGTTCATCTTTACGTTTAATCAAGAATTACTGATGCTGCTGAAACTGGGGAGAAAGGAAAACAACAACAACAAAAACACGCGGTTGTCTCCCCTGGTTTCCTGTGAGGCAGATGGAAGCTGAGGACGGGACCCCCCCCCCTTTCGTACTGGGTGCCAATGTTGGGGCCGGTTAAGGGGTTTGCCCAATGTTGGAGCTTCTCGCCGTCTTCCATTTCCTCCCCCTCCCTCTCCAGTCGGTAATTGAGAACAAAGTCAGAATTCTAGTCTTAACTCACCTCCCCAGGGACCGACATGTCGTCCAGCCAGTCACAACCGGCAGAGACACACAGACAGACAGACTTTGGGTGAGAATAAAACCCCTAATTATTAATTTTAGCAAAAACTCACACAAAAAGGGGGGGGAGAGAAAAATTCTAATTTAGCTCAAAAATTAATTCTGAACATCACTTCATGCTTGACCAGTTTCCAAATATTTCTTCAGTAAATATATATATATATGACGTCACACCTTTTACGAATTATCGTCCTCTCCCGTGAGAAAGAAGGAACTCGTTTCGGTTCGTTTTCCAGTCCGGGTTCCACGGCGACCCGAGACTCGTTTTTTTGTTGTTGTTGTTGGTGGTGGTGGTGATAATGTTAACGAGGGTGTTGGTAAAAGTCAAATCGGCTTTTAATTTAGCGAAACGAAACCAAACAACAAACAACTCAGCAGAGCTCTGTATACGGTTCTACAACAGTTCCTCATGTGTGTGGTTTGTTTTGTTTTCTTTTTTAAAAAATCTAAATGCAATTACAAACATAAATAATATAAAACTCATTTCGCATTTTTTTTTTAAAATTCTATTAACAGACGGTATCTCCATTTAATACAGATTTTGATGAAACTACCACAAGCCCAAAGGTGAGCAAATTATTGAATTCCCCTCTATACTCCCCCCACCACCACCCAAGAATTAAAGAAATACTTAATTCGTTTATTCTATAAAATCACCAAGTGGTAAACTTTCTTGCTTATTTTGGCTTGTTGCGGTATCACACCAGTCCAGATGTTTTGGTGTTGTATTTTTGTCAAAGGGAGTTAATCACGTAGTTGTTGGGTTTAAACATCGGGAACAAGAAAGTATGTAGGTGCACATGCTTTTCTTCTCAGCCAACTTGATAGAAATTCAGAATCTAGAAACATTTGAATTTCCAGTATGCTTCACAATTGTATGAAGAGCGCAATAGAGGACCACAACGCAAATGTGTGTGTGTGTGTGATAGAGAAGAGATAAAATAAAATTGTTCAATGTATTTATGCCCTTTCATATACTTACAGAGGGTGCTTACCATAACTGCTGGAATAAACATACGGCATGAGTCTCTGGCATTGTGGAACATAGTTCTGCCTAAATCTATCTATGAAGTATAGACTCATAAAATACGGTGTAAAGGTGAATGTGGTTCTGGAAAAGTGCACAATAATGAAGTTTCTGGTCAAAGAAAGTTGGAAATCTAATGAGATCCATTCCAAAATGCATGCACAATATGGCTAATGAGTGCTTGCAAATAACAGCAAAGAAATAGGGCCAACAAATACATATGATCATCATCGTTGTGGTGGCTGAAAGTTTTCAGTGAAGCCTACTACCACTGGTGTGGGTTAATGTTGCCATTCTCGTGACTGGAGCATAGCTATGTGCAAATCAGTGGAACTTGTTACCTCAGTGAAAAGAATTCTTCTCAATCATCAGAATTTTCAGAAAGATTAGTGTCTGGTGGGTTCCAAAAGACCTTAGTGCAAATCAAATATGTCTTAGTTAGAGATATTAATGTTGCTCTGTGCTTGTTTTCATACATGAAATTGATACTTTTCCCAAAGGGATTGTGGCATTAGATGAAAGCCAGGGGCATTATTACAACACAAGGAGCTGACAATGGTAGCATCAATTTTCCTTGCCACCAATGGCATTGAAGGTGACACTTTCAACTAGCAATGTAATAGTTACATATTTCTGGAACAGTTTCTGAGTGATTTGTGTTGAGTTCATGAATCATGAGAATACTGTTACTGTACAGTGTTGCTGTGCTGATTTGTGACACCAAACGACTGACCACTTCAACGTCAAATGCACAGGCCTGACTTATACCTGTTCATTCCTTTCAGGGAACACCCTTGTGGCTTGAATTTCTTTAGCAAGGTAGAATATTTTGCTGTCTCTCTTTCTTTGG
The DNA here is from genome assembly GCA_018389105.1 of Nautilus pompilius. Lineage (NCBI taxonomy): Eukaryota > Metazoa > Mollusca > Cephalopoda > Nautilida > Nautilidae > Nautilus > Nautilus pompilius. The sequence continues at coordinate 214,106 of JACATO010001518.1, read as the reverse complement.
TTACATTGAAGATGGTGATGTATAGAACAACTTATCTTTAATGACAATTATGAAAATCTTACCACAATGCAATGGTTTATTGCTGAAAAACACTGCCAGAGTTGATAATGATGAGGATTCTGTTTGCTACAACTGCAATACTAATTAGAATTAAGAGAGTTGACATCAGCCAGAGTGACTTTATAATGAATGGTCTTCTGCTAAAAGATTCAGCTTCAGCATCACAACTGTATTATTTTGAAACCTTTTGGAATTGTGTGGTTAAGGAATTTAACTCACATTGTGTTAAGGTTATAGATATTTTGGAAAATGCTCATATTTTGTCAGGATGATGGGGAGCCTAGTGGTTAGCCCTCCTATACCATTAAGATTTAGAGCCCCAGTTTGATACCTCATGGGAAGCAGCTCAATTTGGTATACTTCTGCAGATAAAGAGTTCTAGTAAGGGTTTCCTTGTTGAAGAAAGGGGTACCAGTCCCTTTGTGGCATAGGATAGCCAATGCTCTAGTGGATAACCATGGCACCTCATTTTTTTTTTCACCAGAGTTTTCTCCAATGTAGAGAGGTTATCTCCCTTGTAGAGCCCTATTGGTTCAATTTGGATGATAAGATAAACCAGAGACTGTAGGCTACAAGGCTTCAAGCAATCGTGTTTTTCGGTGGGTGCGTGCAGATAATTTTTCGGAAAAGAATTAGGAAATTGTATGTTGGAGGCATCTAGACCTGGTCCAAGTATAGGTACCTAGCCATTGTGACATTTTTCCGTAGTTGAATTTTTTTATAGCCAAAGGAATGCTATGCTTCAGCCAAATCTGCTCTTTATGCTCTTGAGTTTGCAGACCAATAAGGAGTACTGCTCTCCAGGAATTTAGACCAGCGAGCTACTTGTGCCTACCAGGGCAGATCAGGAGAAACCTCGTTTAGAGTGACAGACGCTGACTTGTAAGCACCTTCTGGGTGAGATGACAATAAGATTCAGGACGCCTGACATGTGGCAGAGGAGAGCAGAGAATACCTATGCGGGTGACTGTACAGAGAGCTCCCTCACCATTACTACGCTATCCCTTACCCTCCTACACTGTTTCCCATTTCTTAGAATATACCCAAGCTGAGAGAGATAGAGGGAGAGACTATCGTTGCCTAATTAATGATTCACCAATTATTAAAAGAATTTATCGATATGTAGCTACTTTAACGCGAAATCCGAATTAGTCCTTATGGAAGCTCACCAACGGAAATTTCAATACAAAGCGCAGGACAGATCACCCTCGTAATGGAAAGTATGCAAAGCTAACGAGTATCTCAGGACCGGGATCGCACAGTTTTGAGTAACATCGTTGTGGATATTCGGCTATAAGGTTCATCACAAGAGTCAAGAGGTTCGGGAGACCAAAATATCACGGATCGGACATGTTAGCCTTGCTATACACATATAAATGTATAAATTCAGAGATTTACTAAAGAAAATAATTTGACAGGCGAGCGCCAGACCGCCCCCACTCGCAAAAAGGGCTAGTGAAAAGGTTGTCCAACCTCGCTAGGTGAGGACTCGTAAATTAGAGCCATGAAACCGGTTACATTTGACAGCAGAAATGCAGTACCTACCTTCCTCATGACCCCAGAGATCGCAAACTAAAACAGACTCAGCAAGAGAGGTAGATACTGCAGTATAGAATCCGAACAGTAATGGGAGGAGCCAACGTATTAGTAACACCATCTAAGGACCCAGGTTGAGAGGCCCTGATTTGATTATTCAGCCCCCCGCGCGACATACAGAGTGAGACTTACAAAAAATCAGCCATAGATAATACTAAAGTACCAGAAACGTACCATTTTGTTTGGTCTCAGATTCCTTGTGTATAAATATTTTTTTTAATAGACTTAAAGTGAACTCTTTGGCAAAAGAGGAAATTATATATGCATATGTTTTAATTCTGCCCTTTATGGTCACCTTCTCCTGCATAATTAATAACTGAAACTGACTTTCTCTTTGAAATTAACTTTCCAACAGACCACAAAAGCACCATCAACTACCACTGGAAAAGAAACTGAAACAGTGAGTTTTACAAACTATGTTGTGTATAGTTGTTTTACTTTTAAAGCTACTATCAACATCTCTTTGTAATGACAATTATTGGCATTTGCGAACCTTCGTTGCTTCTCCGGATTGTGGGGGATATTAGTTAGGAGAAGCTAACCAGGAAGAAGTGATTAATCCCACTCCACACAACATGCACTCTTTCTATCCTCATAATACATGCTAAAAAAGAGAGAGAGAGAGAGGAGAGAGAGAGAAGAAATATCTTCTGTTAACTACCACTACAGGAATACATCCTAATAATATTAATTTTTTAATTTTTATTCTTGAACTGTTGTATTTTCTGTAGCTGCTCATTTACTGAATGTACCCAATATTAGATTTTCTTTCTTGTTATTTTGTATTCCCTCAAGCTAAAGATTTGCCATTACTAATAAGTATTAAGATCTGGTTATGCACCATTACCCATAATGCCACAAATTGTGAGAATGTTCCATTCCAGCAGTGACTAGCTGCAGATTAGCCATAGAATTAAAATAATCTCCGAAAACCTTGGGGATTTATTTCCCTGCCCATATCTTTCCTCACAAAATTCAAACATAAATTTTTAAGAGAGAAGTAAAGTGTCTGCATTTTCGTCAGTGTAAGCTGCCCTCACTCAACTCTGTTTTGTTCATTGTCAAGATATATTCAGTAACCAGAAAAACTGACAACAGAGACGCACATTTAGTTGACGCCTTTGCTATTCAGATTTACAAAAATCTCCGATGCAATAAAGGTAGCTTCACTTATATAACTGCATATTAAAATTATGGTTTCTCCTTTAACAAATTTTCCAGACCACTGCCACACCTGCCAAAACCACAACCACTACAGAAAAGGTGGTGACCACCAGCGAGAAGGGAGGTGTAGAGGTGAGTTTATTGAAATTAGGGGTCAGAAACCACTTTATAAAAATCTAAGCAACCAGCAGGGCCACATACTGGTGCATCTCCTGCAGAACCTCTAAGACAGCTTGATGTCGCTGTACTCCAAAACAGTCTGCAACAAAATCCTGTTAAGGACAACACTGCAACCTAGGTTGGTTAGTTCCAATGATGCTGATAAGGACTTTTGAGTGTTTGCAAGTATGTGTTAGCAGAAGTCCATAACAAAAAGGAAGTTTTGACTGTGATGGTTCTGTACGAAAAGAGTTGATATTTCTCATGCACCTACAGCGGCGATGGACTGAATTGCGAATGCAGTTACAAATCGTCCATAGGATAAGACTGAAAGCCCAGAACAACAACTGGTAGATGTGGCTTTCATGGCTCTTGATGTACATAGAGGAAAAGAGAAATTGTGAAGATTCAGAGAACAGAAAGATCCTGGTGCACCTTTGGCTCCTCTCCACGTTGAACTGAGAATTTTGGCAAATACTGGTTTAGCATTTAAAGGATCCAGCCAAAATCCTTGTTTTTTCCAGATGTTTATTGCTTCGAGGACTGATTAAGTAAAGGAGAGTTGACTGTTTTCTTCCTGACCAATGCTGAGTGTAGGATTCTCTTACACACCTGACAGATTTCATCCTGATGCATGCAGACCGACTTCCTCAAAATACTTCCCATAGCAACCCATTAATGGTTGTCTTCGGATTTAGTTTAGTTAGCCGGGTAGTTACGTGAAGTCGTCATGACTTACGCAAGAGTCGGGTTCCTTAAGGAAAAAAATGGCTGCCACTGACTAAACCCCTATTAGCTAAGCCTGTCAGTAACGTATCCATCCATTAGCAATTTTACCTCTAACAAACATTTCCTGACCACGACCCATACAGGAATCTTGGTTGATTGCTAATTAAAACACCTGGTATTAAAAACATTGGATAGCTGAAAATGTTGTTCCCATCTACACCTTAAACCCAGCCCTCCTTATTTATTTTTTGTTGCCCTTGCATCATTCCTTGTTTTTACCATTACCTGGATTACACACTTCACAATTTATTTCCAAATGTTAACATTGTTTGCTTTTCCTCTAAATATCTATTTTTATTCTTGAACTGTTGTATTTTCTGTAGCTGCTCATTTACTGAATGTACCCGATATCAGATTTTCTTTCTTGTTATTTTGTATTCCCTCAAGCTATAGATTTGCCATTACTAATAAGTATTAAGAACTGGTTATGCACCATTACCCACAATGCCACAAATCGTGAGAATGTTCCATTCCAGCAGTGACTAGCTGCAGATTAACCATAGAATTAAAATCATCTCCGAAAACCTTGGGGATTTATTTCCCTGCCCATATCTTGCCTCACAAAATTCAAACATAAATTTTTAAGAGAGAAGTAAAGTGTCTGCATTTTCGTCAGTGTAAGCTGCCCTCAACTCTGTTTTGTTCATTGTCAAGATATATTCAGTAACCATAAAAACTGACAACAAAGACGCACATTTAGTTGACGCCTTTGCTATTCAGATTTACAAAAATCTCCGATGCAATAAAGGTAGCTTCACTTATATAACTGCATATTAAAATTATGGTTTCTCCTTTAACAAATTTTCCAGACCACTGCCATGCCTGCCAAAACCACAACCACTACAGAAAAGGTGCTGACCACCAGCGAGAAGGGAGGTGTAGAGGTGAGTTTATTGAAATTAGGGGTCAGAAACCACTTTATAAAAATCTAAGCAACCAGCAGGGCCACATACTGGTGCATCTCCTGCAGAACCTCTAAGACAGCTTGATGTCGCTGTACTCCAAAACAGTTTGCAACAAAATCCTGTTAAGGACAACACTGGAACCTAGGTTGGTTAGTTCCAATGATGCTGATAAGGACTTTTGAGTGTTTGCAAGTATGTGTTAACAGAAGTCCATAACAAAAAGGAAGTTTTGACTGTGATGGTTCTGTACGAAAAGAGTTGATATTTCTCATGCACCTACAGCGGTGATGGACTGAATTGCGAATGCAGTTACAAATCGTCCATTGGATAAGACTGAAAGCCCAGAACAACAACTGGTAGATGTGGCTTTCATGGCTCTTGATGTACATAGAGAAAAAAGAGAATTGTGAAGATTCAGAGAACAGAAAGATCCTGGTGCACCTTTGGCTCCTCTAAACGTTGAACTGAGAATTTTGGCAAATACTGGTTTAGCATTTAAAGGATCCAGCCAAAATCCTTGTTTTTCCAGATGTTTATTGCTTTGAGGACCGATTATGTAAAGGAGAGTTGAATGTTTTCTTCCTGACCAATGCTGAGTGTAGGATTCTCTTACACACGTGACAGATTTCATCCTGATGCATGCAGACCGACTTCCTCAAAATACTTCCCATAGCAACCCGTTAATGGTTGTCTTCGGATTTAGTTTAGTTAGCCGGGTAGTTACGTGAAGTCGTCATGACTTACGCAAGAGTCGGGTTCCTTAAGGAAAAAAATGGCTGCCATTGACTAAACCCCTATTAGCTAAGCCTGTCAGTAACGTATCCATCCATTAGCAATTTTACCTCTAACAAACATTTCCTGACGACGACTCATACAGGAATCTTGGTTGATTGCTAATTAAAACACCTGGTATTAAAAACATTGGATAGCTGAAGATGTTGTTCCTATCTACACCTTAAACCCAGTCCTCCTTATTTATTTTTTGTTGCCCTTGCATCATTCCTTGTTTTTACCATTACCTGGATTACACACTTCACAATTTATTTCCAAATGTTAACATTGTTTGCTTTTCCTCTAAATATCTATTTTTATTCTTGAACTGTTGTATTTTCTGTAGCTGCTCATTTACTGAATGTACCCAATATCAGATTTTCTTTCTTGTTATTTTGTATTCCCTCAAGCTATACATTTGCCATTACTAATAAGTATTAAGAACTGGTTATGCACCATTACCCACAATGCCACAAATCGTGAGAATGTTCCATTCCAGCAGTGACTGGCTGCAGATTAACCATAGAATTAAAATAATCTCCGAAAACCTTGGGGATTTATTTCCCTGCCCATATCTTGCCTCACAAATTTTTAAGAGAGAAGTAAAGTGTCTGCATTTTCGTCAGTGTAAGCTGCCCTCACTCAACTCTGTTTTGTTCATTGTCAAGATATATTCAGTAACCATAAAAACTGACAACAAAGACGCACATTTAGTTGACGCCTTTGCTATTCAGATTTACAAAAATCTCCGATGCAATAAAGGTAGCTTCACTTATATAACTGCATATTAAAATTATGGTTTCTCCTTTAACAAATTTTCCAGACCACTGCCATGCCTGCCAAAACCACAACCACTACAGAAAAGGTGCTGACCACCAGCGAGAAGGGAGGTGTAGAGGTGAGTTTATTGAAATTAGGGGTCAGAAACCACTTTATAAAAATCTAAGCAACCAGCAGGGCCACATACTGGTGCATCTCCTGCAGAACCTCTAAGACAGCTTGATGTCGCTGTACACCAAAACAGTTTGCAACAAAATCCTGTTAAGGACAACACTGGAACCTAGTTGGTTAGTTCCAATGATGCTGATAAGGACTTTTGAGTGTTTGCAAGTATGTGTTAGCAGAAGTCCATAACAAAAGGAAGTTTTGACTGTGATGGTTCTGTACGAAAAGAGCTGATATTTGTCATGCACCTACAGCGGCAATGGACTGAATTGCGAATGCAGTTACAAATCGTCCATAGCATAAGACTGAAATCCCAGAACAACAACTGGTAGATGTGGCTTTCATGGCTCTTGATGTACATAGAGGAAACGAGAAATTGTGAAGATTCAGAGAACGGAAAGATCCTGGTGCACCTTTGGCTCCTCTAAACATTGAACTGAGAATTTTAGCAAATACTGGTTTAGCATTTAAAGGATCCAGCCAAAATCCTTGTTTTTTCCAGATTTTTATTGCTTCGAGGACCGATTAAGTAAAGGAGAGTTGACTGTTTTCTTCCTGACCAATGCTGAGTGTAGGATTCTCTTACACACCTGACAGATTTCATCCTCATGCATGCAGACTGACTTCCTCAAAATACTTCCCATAGCAACCCGTTAATGGTTGTCTTCGGATTTAGTTTAGTTAGCCGGGTAGTTACGTGAAGTCGTCATGACTTACGCAAGAGTCGGGTTCCTTAAGGAAAAAAATGGCTGCCACTGACTAAACCCCTATTAGCTAAGCCTGTCAGTAACGTATCCATCCATTAGCAATTTTACCTCTAACAAACATTTCCTGACGACGACTCATACAGGAATCTTGGTTGATTGCTAATTAAAACACCTGGTATTAAAAACATTGGATAGCTGAAAATGTTGTTCCCATCTACACCTTAAACCCAGCCCTCCTTATTTATTTTTTGTTGCCCTTGCATCATTCCTTGTTTTTACCATTACCTGGATTACACTCTTCACAATTTATTTCCAAATGTTAGCTTTGTTTGCTTTTCCTCTAAATATCTATTTTTATTCTTGAACTGTTGTATTTTCTGTAGCTGCTCATTTACTGAATGTACCCAATATTAGATTTTCTTTCTTGTTATTTTGTATTCCCTCAAGCTATAGATTTGCCATTACTAATAAGTATTAAGAACTGGTTATGCACCATTACCCATAATGCCACAAATCGTGAGAATGTTCCATTCCAGCAGTGACTGGCTGCAGATTAGCCATAGAATTATAATCATCTCCGAAAACCTTGGGGATTTATTTTCCTGCCCATATCTTGCCTCACAAATTTTTAAGAGAGAAGTAAAGTGTCTGCATTTTCGTCAGTGTAAGCTGCCCTCACTCAACTCTGTTTTGTTCATTGTCAAGATATATTCAGTAACCATAAAAACTGGCAACAAAGACGCACATTTAGTTGACGCCTTTGCTATTCAGATTTACAAAAATCTCCGATGCAATAAAGGTAGCTTCACTTATATAACTGCATATTAAAATTATGGTTTCTCCTTTAACAAATTTTCCAGACCACTGCCATGCCTGCCAAAACCACAACCACTACAGAAAAGGTGGTGACCACCAGCGAGAAGGGAGGTGTAGAGGTGAGTTTATTGAAATTAGGGGTCAGAAACCACTTTATAAAAATCTAAGCAACCAGCAGGGCCACATACTGGTGCATCTCCTGCAGAACCTCTAAGACAGCTTGATGTCGCTGCACTCAAAAAGAGTTCCTCCTCGGTATTAAGCACTGATAACTGTGACGGAAGGGAACATGAAACCAATCTTTATTACTTCGATAATACTGATAAAATGATGGGATCTATTTAAAGTAACCCTAACCCTTCTTTCTAGAATAAACTTCCCCCAAAAACCTCTTACAAACTTGTGGATAAAGATTAAAACACAACTCGTATTAAATTGTGCACTGTGAACAGTTTGTTTAACGGAACGAAGAACTCCACACAAGTTTGGCCTATACATATCACTACTATTTTCATATAATTGTGGGTACTGAAGTAGGAAGGCTCAGATTTCATACAGCAGCCTCAGCCTACAGTGAATTTTTTTAATCTTTTTGTGGTGCGTGTGAAAGTTCTTGTATGCGTGTGTATCTCCGAGGAGAAGGGAGTGGAGGTGGGTGGCTGAAGCCGTGGGGAGCCAAAGCCCGGTGTGGACCTGGCCACCGAGGCGGCCAGAGTTAGGGGCGCAAGCGCCCCATGTTAGAGTGATCGCTTCTCCAGCCAAAAACCAATCTTGGGAAAAAAGGCCTCAGCACGTCAAGTCCGGCAACCGGTCTCGACGCACCTAACCTTCCCAGCCAGATAGGCAAAAAGCGCCCCTTGGCTCCACTCTTTTCGGGCAGAGGACTTTCCGTCTACAAAAGCCACTAAGCAGACTACTCGCCTCCCCCCCCCGTAAGGTTGACCCCAAGTGACCTCGCCCAAAGGGTGTGGTCCTTGGTCTCCAACCCAAGTGGTAGGTTGAGAGCACGATCCGAACTTATCCAAGACATCACCAATCTTTACTCTTGTTTTTTTTTATATTTTCACTACAAAAGAGCAGAAAAATCCAAGAGGGTAGTAATCTCCCAGGAGCGGTGAGAGAACACATTGAGTTTTCCTAGGTGTGTATTTTTTTGTGAGAGTCTGTAAGTGCAATCACCGTTGAAAGCGATGGAATAGGTGAGTCGGAATTTGCATAGACCAGATTTCTTTTAATGGAATCCTGCTAGGTACTTAATATGAGGCTCACAGGTCGCAGCCCAGAGTTGCTGTTGCCGCTCTGATTTGATAAGGGAGTCTTGTGCATCTTTTACAATGTGATCGCATCTGTTTCCTCGACAGACTGTTCCAGTTGATGGCATGGAGCCAATATGGCCAGATTACTTCTGTACTTATCTGAAACATCTCTTTGAAGAGTCTTGCTCCCAAAGAAAAGAAAACTCTGCTGAAGCCAAACCGTCAGTAGATTTGCCTGTTACTAAAGACTTCTTTTAAATTTATCATGATGCAGATTGAGGATAACTGACAAAATGTATCCAGGTATAAGTACAGAAATTCTTCCCATAGTAATCTGAACATCTGTTAGAGCTGTTCAAAGTCAGGTTTATCATTTGGTAGAATTTCTTGCATCGTGGACCTTAAACGTCCAGGAATAGAAATCTTTTAGGTTATCAATGTCGACCTGATCTGGGTTTAGCCACAGATTTTCAGGGATTCCTCCAGTTGCCACTGCAAAGTTGGTCTCAACTGTTTGGCACTTGTCAGTAAAAATGCCCTGGTTCTGGATGTTGGTCCATCTTCCTGTAGGATCTGGTGGTGATAACAGTTGAGGCACCTTTGATTAGCAGGTGAGACTGGTACACAACTGGCAGAGTTTAAATGCCTATTAATACATAAAAACTAATCGTTCTTCAGACCCAAATGCACCTAGAAAAATGTGAAATGGCGAAACTAAGATGGCTAAGGGCCAATGCTCGGCGAGGCAGTGGAACTTGTCACCGTCTGTCACCAATAGCTTTTGTCAAACAATCCATCTAACACACCCAAGTCCATCTGTGCAGCAGCTTTCACATGATGCATCAGGTTAGCGATGCTGATGCTTCAGTAGCTTGGAGGTCATTAGAACTTTTAATTCACCTAAAATCAGCTTCCATACTTTGTCACTAACTCATAAAATCTGGGCATTGCAGGGTTATTTGTGTAACCAAGATTTGGAGAGAGAGAGAGAGAGAGAGAGAGATGAAGAGAGAGAGAGAGATGGAGAGAGAGAGAGAGAGAGATGGAGAGAGAGAGAGCAGTGTACTGAGAAAAAAGTGTCTGAACAGGAGTAATCTTAAAAAAACATTTCTGAAGAGTACATCCTGGGGAACTGCCTCAACCTCCACTAACAGATTACTACCAACTTTCATTCAGCAAAACTAACTCTGGAATCTTATTAAAACTTAGTTACAACAGGAAAAATAAAATAAAAAAAAATGATAATCTGCCCCTAATCCCTTAACACTTTCCCTTTGTTTGCAGCTGACATCAAAGGAACCAACCACCTGCTTTCCCCAAGATGAGACAGCAGGTGCATCTGGGATGCAACTTAGTTCGAAGTTGGCCTTCATACTGACAGTCGTCCTCATTGTGGTTGCATGAAACTGTCAAGTGATGCTGCTCCTGCCAGTTCATCCGCATCTCAAATTACTGTGAAACCATGGAAACATTAAAGAAGAAGAAACAAAAATTCTTTTTTCCTGTTGTTTTGGTTGCCTTACAGTTTCAGAAATTAGCATCCTTTTGTCCTGAACTTGAAAGCAGATGTTTTTTTTAAATGACACAAGATGCACACAAGGAAAGACTGTGTCTGCGTCGAACACACTAATGTGACTGAGTAAACACCAGTAAACAACAGAGAAGAAAACCATTTATTTTTTTTTCGGTCCTGCTGCCAGACCAGTTTATATCCACCATCAGCAGGTAAATAGAAGCACAACAAAGTAAAAAGGGGGCATATTTAAAGAAACACCATTTAGCATTGGTTTATTGCTTTAGTAGTCCACCTGACATTTCAGGGTACAGTAAACATCTTTTACACCTGTTGATTAGTTGTTTGCTATACCAATTGCCATCTTGGTCCTCCTTGGCAGCTCATCGCAACAGCAATGGCCACAATGGTGACACCAATAACAGGAGAAAGGACAATTGGAACTCATTCAGCATTTGGAAAAATGTGTTTTACTATGATATAAGTCAAGCACCTGTTGGTGTAGGGAAGATAGCATTTTTATCTATAAATGTTTCTGACTGTTAGAATAGGAATGAGCTTTAAAAAAGACATGATAAAGATGGTTTCTAGTATTATTTAGCACTGTAAATGCCATCTGAGAGAATAGAAATGTGATAAGTTCAGTAATCTGTGGTAAATAACTCGTATATACATTCATGCTCTTTCTCTCATTACATGAAGTTAGGTTAACAGACACTTGTGCTTGATTTTCCCACATACTGTTCTGGTAACCACTTCCACACAAACCTTTCAACTTCTACACTATGGAAAATGCAGAAATTCAGATGTGGATGATTATTTCCAGCAATTCTCTAAGAATGGCACCCTCAACCTGCTTCTGAAACAGGTGTCACTACAAACTTTGAGCTACCGTATCAAGGATCATCTCTGTATCATACTTCGCAAGAAACCCCAGCGCCTTTTTCTCCACCATTACTATTGCAAACATGACCTCACCTGCGCAGACAGTCAGGCACGAGTTTCAGAAGATTTGTACCTTTTTTTGTTGATCTGAAACATCATCATCATCCAGGTTTGCACTTACCACAGCTTCCACAATCTTGTAGGGCTGATACCTGGTTGCCAGATGTGAAAGACAATCAGGTTTTATATTGGCAGAGGTTCAGGTAGCATATTAACATGTGTAGTTAATATAAAAGTCCTTCCAGCGAGGATTAGTTAGTGTACGAAAGGACACACAAAAAAGGATGATCTACAGCCATGTTTTTTTAAAAAAAAAACTATTTCTCTGTTTATAGGCTAAAAATAAGAAGAAACCAGAAGAACTTATAGCAGAATTACATTTAGTGCATCAAGATTTTCATAATAATTCTGTAAGTGTTGCTTTAATTAAATCTGTACTGTCCGTCCTCTATAGTCGGAAAAGGTTTTCAATCTCCATGCTTGGAATCCCTGCGGACTCCAGATGAATTTCTTGTACTATCCATTTCTTCTTCAAACCTGCATGCCAACATCGGTACACAGATGCCAGAGGAAGCCCCCCCCCCTGGTTTTAGTTTCCTAAAACAAGTGGAGAACAGGATGCAGAGGTTAGCTGCTTGCCTTTCAGCGAAAGTCCCTACCAGAACCCTTCATAATTTGTAGACATTACTTACCAATTAAACAGCATTCTAATTATACAAGCACTTGTTCTGACTATCCGTGTTTTTGGCTATGCCTATGTATGCTTATATATATATATAAAGTTGTGTCGTCAAAGGCGCAGTTAGTCCATCCTTCCAAACTATCTATTTCCAAGTGTAATGTTACATCAAACTATTGCACGTCATTCAGTTTTCACCAGTCTATCACTAAAAAGTAAAACAAAAATGGTTTGGATGCCCAGCCTGGTAATGATGCTTATAAAGCTTCTCTACTCCATCTCCCTGTGGCTTACCTTTTATAATCAGTTCCCCATGTAATCATCTTTAATAGGTAGATATAAGAAGTTTTACCTATGCTAATTTCTCAGAATAACTTGAGATCCCTCATTCTTTCAAACCGTTCTGGTGAAGCCATTTTTGCAGACCTTACGGACTGTTAGAATCCATTAAAAAATACCAAACCGTGGCTGTGTGAAGATGTATTCTTCCTCTGGCTTTGCATTTGAGCGAGGAAACCTCCCATCCAGGGGCTCCGTTACTGCTTTCATTCATTCTGGGCAGAAAATCTTTCGTATTTAGCCAGTGTCTCTTGGGGTAACAAGCGTTTCCGCTGCCCCAGTATGTCGTACTGATTTTTCTGTTATGGTACTCGATAGATAAAACTGCAAAGTAGAATAGTTGAAAACGCCGATGAGAACGAGAACCAGGTGAGTGCAAATTTCCCGTCAATCGACTCAACTCAGGGCCCCCAGAGATATCAGAGGAAGTAACAGGCAGAAACCATCCAGTCAAATATTTATTCCGAGACTTCTGTTTTTACTTTATTAGCTTAAATATTAACTTTACAAAAAATGAAGTCTGTTCTGACAAGACAGTAGTCTTCAGAATAAGGAAACAAAACTTTGTTTTTTTTTTATTTTAAATTTCTTGCAATAAGATAGTAGTTATAACAGTGCATGCTCTAGACCATTTTGTTGGTGCTCCTAGGATTTTGCTATGATGTTTCCTTGCCTTACTCAGCTACTTCAGACGATAGGACAACACTGATTCAAGAGCTTGGATTGATCGCTTTTTCACGTGCACTGGAAACAAAGTAATAATTCTAAATATTCTCAGAAGCAAACATATACAGGGTGGAACATAAGTCATGCATCACAGGTTAAATTACAGTTGCAAGCATTCTGATTCAATGTACACATGAAGAGATTAAACATTTCTTAACTGCCTGATGTTGGTCTGTGCACAGATCTGATTTTCTCTTCCAAATGCTCTGTTTCTCAGACAGTCAATGCAGAGGCTGACTCAAGATGCTCCCACAGAAAGATGACAAAGGGTGTGAAGTCTAACAACAGGATCTTGCCATCCAATCCACTTGTTTGGAAATGTACTATTTTAAAAAGTTAAATGTAGGCAGTGCAGCATCCGGTTAAAAACCATAAATTTTCCCATTGTGTTACTGGAATATCATCCAGAGTGGATATCGGAAATGTCTGAGGCATTTGCAGGTGTTTCACCTGTTACACTGCCATCAAAGATGAAAGAAATAGTTAACCAAACTCTCCCTGTTTCTGCCCATGCCATATAAAATTCCCTATGGTGGACACCTTTTGTGCCACCCTATACTACATCACAATACATCAAGAGAGAAAATCAGAATTCAAAAAAATAATATAATGAACAATTCAAAGAAAATGAACTAATGTATTTTGAAAAATAAAGAATCAGATGAACTATTGTTGGAAATTAATATTATAAATCAGCTGCAGCCTGTTAATTTAAAGGTTTCGGGTGGATAGAGGTGGGCTATAATTTTCAATAAAGATGAACAAGTGGACTTTTTTTAATTTATGGTACATTACACAAGCAAGCTCATTATTCATTGTGTATGGGGGTAATCAGATAAGCTAGGATACTCATTTCCGGGGGGGGTGAGAGTTTCATAAGAAAAACTTCTCTGCTTTTGTTGCTGAAGTTGTGGGTTGTCCAGATAAATAAGGCAGAGTGCCTTCTTTGTGACTCCACACCTGCTACATCGAGAGAGATTTCTTTTTTCACCTTAAATTTAGCTGACATCCTATGACCGTATTTTAAGTAGAGCCTGTAATAACCTTTTTTCTTTTTCTTTCTTAACTGTGGAAGCAATTAGCGAACACCCACTGCACAGTCTAAATTGTCGTTTTATTCACCTGGGGGAAATCCTCCACACAACATGACATTGCGAACCGGTCTTAGGACAGCTTCTAAAAATTCATCCAGCAGGTTAACCGCGGTCGTGTCACACTCTACTGTCAGGACACACTCTTCAAACAGGTCCATAATTCTGGAAAAACAAATGGGGGGGGCCAAAAACAAACAAAGCAATTATACTGCTGTTCGCTAAATGCCAAACTCTGGTATGCAATACGTGACACACACCTGTAAAAGCAGCGACGTAATTAATTAGTAACTATCTTGTCTGGATGCTGAGAGCCATCAGATCATTTAGTTGTGGATGCCTTACAGCAGTCATGAGCAACCCGCGGCCCCCGACATCATAATATGCAGCCCATGGGGCTCTGGCAATGTAATTTTATTTTCCTGTTTTTTCACCAGGCGACCACATAGCCACCTGCTGCCCCGCAGGCACTCCCAGTTGCATCACAGACCCCCCCCCCAGCTGCTCCCTGTCGCTCCTCCGCCATGATGGAAGTGTGAACAATACGCACTGATGACGGGAGGTGGAACTCTAACTGTTACCGCACTAGTACTGATGCAATCGAGCCGCGTTCCCATTGGCTAATGCCATTGGAGCCAGTGTAAAGACTTCAAGTTACCCCCCCCCCCCCACCCCCAGTAATTTGAAATCAATTTTATCCAACTTCCCAGTAATCTGAATGCGATTTGAAGTAACTGGGGGGATAAGGTGAAGCAGGGGCAATGTGAAATTGCTACACTAGCAGCTAAAAGACTCGAACCTCAACACCTGCGAGGAGCACGCGGCAAGGACTAGACAAGGACTCAGGCCGAACACGCACTAGCCAGCTCAGCTCTAGGCCAACTTGGGCACCAACAACCGGCAACGTTGTGTTACGTTTCTTGAGCTAGGAGAGTGATGATAGGGCGTATCATCACGTGTAGCAAATTCGTGTGCACATGTTGGGGGTTTCAGACCATCAGACATGGCCTCAGGGAAGAAAAAGCGAAAAGTAGAGGATGAATCACGCAAATTCAACAATAGGTGGACCTCAGAGTATTTCTTCACCAGTGTTAAAGAGACCGCAGTATGCTTAATTTGCAATGAATCTGTGGCTGTCCTTAAAGAATATAGTGTCAGGAGACATTATGGTACAAAGCATGCCTCTAAATAGGGTACCTTTCAGGGCCAGATGCAGAAAGATAAGGTGCGGGAATTTGAAAAACGTCTTGCAAGCCAACAAAATCTCTTCAAGAAAGGCACTGCTGAGGCAAACATTTCGGTGCGTGCCGTTATTTTGTTCCAAAATCCTGGCAAAACGTATGAAGCCCTTTGGTGATGGCAAGATGGTGAAGGAATGCCTTGAAGCTGTGGCTGATGTAGCATTTCCTGAGAAGACAACTATTATTTAAAAAATTAGCCTGTCAAGGTTTACTGTGGGTAGGAGGGTTGATGACATGTCAAAGAACATTGAAGACATCCTGAAGTGCAGAGCATCAAATTTCAAGTGGTTTTCCATAACACTGGAAGAGAGCACTGATGTGTCCCATGTAGCTCAACTGGTTGTCTTCATTCGAGGCATTGATGCTGTATTTAACATAACCGAGGAGTTAGCGAGTATGGTGGGAATGATGGGCACAACAACCGGTGCGGATTTGAAAGAAGAGTTGATGAAAGTACTGAAGTGGTTGGGGCTACCTTTAGAGAGGCTGAGTGGCATTGGAACTGATGGGGCCCCATCAATGGTTGGAAAGAACAAAGGCTTGACAACTCTCATCTCTCAAGAAGCTAGGGTTCTGACTGGTCATGAGTTAATTTTGTGTCCCTGTTTGTTGCATCAAGAGCACTTATGTGCAAAATCTTTGGGGATGGAAAATGTTGTTTCAGTTATTGTGAAGCTTGTGAATTTCATCAGATCAAATGGATTGAATCATCACCAAATCAGAGAGTTGCTGAGTGACATGGCATCTAATTATGGAGATGTGGTTTATTATGCTGAAGTGCGATGGCTAAGCTGTGGTCCGATGCTCAAGCGAGTTTATGATTTGAAGGAAGAAATTGAACTCTTCTTAGATATGAAGGGGAAGCCAGTGAAGGAATTTGGCGATCGTGAGTGGATGTGTGATTTTACGTTTTTGATCGACCTTACTCGGCATCTCAATGAACTGAATCTGAGGTTCCAAGGAAAGGATCAGCTCATCCATGCCATGTTTGACAAGATCAAGTCGTTTGAATCCAAGTTGTCGCTGTGGGAGTCACAACTTTGCTCCAATAACCTTGTTCATTTTGAAATGTTGAGGAAGGAGAATCCAGATGATTCTGCAAAATATGCAGAGGAGATTCGGCAACTCAAAGATAAATTTCACTTCTGTTTTCAAGATTTCAGGAGATGCAAGGATACCTTCAACATCTTTTCCATTCCTTTCAATGTCAGTGCTGAAAGTGCACCTCCAGGGCTTCAAATGGAGCTTCTTGATCTTCAGTGTAGCATTGAACTGAGTGTAAAATTCTGTGATTGCTGCTCCTTGACTTTTACAAGCTCTACCTACCAAGGAAGAGTTTTCCCGAATTGTCAAACCATGCTTTGGAGATGGTAAGCTTGTTCGGCAGCACTTACATCTGTGAGCAATTTTTTTCAAAAATGCAGGTGCTGAAGAACAAGCATCAAAATCGGCTGGGAGGCGAATGCATGGAAAGCTCCTTGCGCATTGCAACGTCTCAGATCAAGCCGGACAGAAAGACTTGTGAAACAAAAAAGTGTCAAGTGTTGCATTAAGCTGCTTAAAAAGTAATATGAATATAATCGTCCTACAATGTATATTTTCTTTTATTTTGGCATAAAAATAACTTTTATGTGTCATAAAATGGGTGGTTATGGAGTATGTTGGTACTCACCAGGCTTAAAGCCTGCAACTCCATAAGAAAAAATGCATGCAGCCTGCCAGAAGCCTACGAAGTTCACTTGCGGCCCGCATCCAGAAAAGGTTGCTCATCACTGCCTTACAGTTTGCTGGACACAATAACCATCTGCATAAAACCAAATGGCAACAGTTACCCTAAGATCTCCCAACCAGAGAATCATCCCATTATCTGGTCTTCTTGGGATGTCCAGGTAGAGGAAAATCAGCCAATACTGGCTTTCCTATATATTTGGACCACAGGGTAATTGATACCCAATGGACAACTACTATTACTTTTCATTTCCATTTGTGAAGACAGTTTTCCCAATCTGTGTTTCCAGTTGGAAAACCCCATCACAAAAAAATTGTTCATCCCACAGTCAGACTAACACCTCAGTGAAGCCTATATATAGATGAGGCTACAACAGATGGCATATGCTTTGGTCTGCAATATAAAGGGAAAAGCACACAATGTTTATCATAGCATCATCTATATGTTTAGTTAGAAATTACTGGTGGAGTAACAAGGAGACTCCATTTGCAATGGCGATTGTTCTGCCACCTGCAGGGTAACAGTGATGCATTATATGCTTTGGTCTGCAATATAAAGGGAAAAGCACACAATGTTTATCATAGCCTCATCTATGTTTAGTTAGAAATTACTGGTGGTGTAACAAGGAGACTCCATTTGCAATGGTGATTGTTCTGCCACCTGCAGGGTAACAGTGATATTAATAAGTAGGGGCAACTTTATAATGCATGTGAATAAACTCATCCAAATAATAGGTTTTTCTGTAATTAATTCCTACTCACTATTTTCAGTGTGACTCTCTCATATGTTTTGCCTCTTTGTAAGAATTGTGTTATATGCATACTACCAGATTAATTAAAAAACAGCACTGATATCATGTAAATATTATATCATCATTTGTTTGTCCATAATCCCCAGGATTAGCAGCATCCCAAAAGTGCATCCAGTGGTTTACCCCTTTGCTACTGTTGCCAGCAGCTAAAGGTGATGAAGTCCCCTTATTGGACAAAGCAAACTGTGAATCAACAGGTTAAAAGTTGCAGAACAAACCTCTTCTGTACATTAGCTCTATGGTGCTACAATTCTTTAAAGAAAGAACACAAACAGCTGTTAAAAAAAAAAAATGTCCAAAACCATTTCCCCTTGAAGCATCAAATGATACCTGTCAAGAAGAATACCTTAAGCAATTAAAACCACCTGCTGTTCTTAGGGTCAACAAAAGAAAGTTTTAAAAAATCTTACCAGGATGAGAACAGGTGTCCATATTTTCACCTTAGTTCACGGTATATTTTCTATCGCCTAAAACCCGACAAACAGCGTTCAACGTGCATAAACTGGAACTGTAAGAGTCTGAATTATCCTTACGTGCAGCTCTCTTTGTGGATGTAAGTGACTGTAAGAAAGGCGCCAGCGTTCCGTATAGCCATCAGCTTCTGTAACGCACCCTGCTGACAGTGGCTGAAGTGAGCCTTTGTTTTCCTACTCAGCCAGCAGTCTGAGGTTTCAGTGTAAACTGAGAAAAGAAAAAAAAAAAGAGAGAGAGAGAGAAAACTTCAACACATTTTCCTAATTATAAGAAAATAATAACCAATTGCATAAATTAAAATACTTCCCTATGATCCAATCATTAGAGAGTTCTATCTGCTAAATTGAGCTGGACTGCCCAAAGGTTCTAAATGTGGTTTATTCCTTAACCCTCTACATACCTTCTTACACTGCCAAGCCTACAAGTCCCCAGTTAGTTTTTGTGTCTGTACTGCCTGTATATTTGATCAGAAAGCTTACTATTAAAAAAAAACAAAAAAACTAAGGGCTAGTGCAATAGAAAAACTTACCCTTACAAGGAGTTATATTAACAAAGAAACATACTGTGCGCCACAGTCCCTGTGGGCAGCCTGTGCTGAGAAGAAATACAGATTTGAGAGATAGAGAAATGAACATCACTCTCGCTTTAAAAATTACCACCAAAGAAAGCTTTACTGTCACTATGGGTTTTGCTTTAAAAATGGCTAACACATGATCTCTTGCTCACCTGCCAAAACTTTTTCGTGACACAGAAAACCAACAGCTGCATCAATGATATCGAACAGAAGTCTTTCCATGTCATTGCAGTAGGATGTCTTCCGTCTAGTGCAGGGAATCACCTGTTCCTTGGCAACACTGTTAGAGGATTTTAAAACAGATGAAGCAGTGAAGATCACTACTGGAATAATAATCCACATCATTTTAAAACGGTATGAGCACAGAAGAGGGGAGGGGTGCAAAAGATATCTTGATAAATATTCTGAATACTGAACTGCTGCTCTATAAATGCATAATTATCTTTGGGGACATAACACAAAGCATCAAACTTTAATCAGTGTTCATAATTTTTCTTCTTTTTGTATGCCAATGCCTACAAGGGAGGCAACCCTGGTAAGGGAAGTGTAGTACTGTGGTTTCCAACTTTGGCATAAATGCCCTAGCAGAACCCTCCATTTTTGAGATGAGAGTCTGGAGAATTACCCAAATGGTCAGTTTGTGAAGAAAAGGCCATGCCAGGTAGATACGCCAAACTGAGTCAGTTGCAACCAGGATTCGAACTTGGGTCCTCACTTTAGCAGTCCAGCGGCCCTAGCATCCAAGGTCATAGATTCTCACTCCTAGTTTATGACAGGAGGATTGTGGCACTACAAATGATTGCTTTGGCATGCGATGATGATGATGATGATGTCGTCTTCCCATAGGGCCACTGAAGAGTCAAAATTATGTTCCAGACGAGACAACAGGACATCAGGACAAACCAACCTGGAAGACCTTCTACCAGGGCTTTCACTTCTGCCAAATAGGAACATTTCTATATGGACAAATCTCCATTTGGATTGCGAAATAAAAACATTTCAGAAGTTTCTGAGTCACTTTCTGTGTTTTAATAACCCACAGAAATGAAGCACTCCATATGGAAGAATCTCCTTTACATTCAGCAGCTCTAGGGAAGGCATGGAAACAAGCACAGTAATAAAACTTGTGACATTGTGCAACTTCATACAGAGTCGATCACATGACGGTGATTGCTGACTAATTCTGAAGCCAGCACTTTGAGCATGGTGCACAACAGTAGTAGTAGCAATATTAAAAATGTCGGAATTTAATCCAAATATTAATAGATTACTCCCTCAAAACAAATGCTGAATAGAATATTTCAGACTGGTAGCAGATGCATGCTGAAGTCGTCTGGAATTAAGACAGTATATTTCCAACATGTAGAGACTATTAAACAGTCACTCTCTGCCAAGTATAGCTCATAAAATCTTCCTATTTTTCTACACAAACTAAACTAATTTAACTAAATTCTGAATTAAAACGGCAAAGGCTTTGATCTGCAATGGATCCTGGTGTTGTCTGGCAGCAAGCTACTGGCCAACTTTCCTTTGGGGTTCTCCAGTACGGTCCTCATTTAAATCAGTGGCCATTTTCCTGCACCCAGAAGCCGCTGTCTTATCTGCCAACCGTATTCAAAGTCCAACAGATAAAAGTGCACTTGTTTATTTTTTTTCTAAAATCCACAAACAAAAAAAAAAATGAATCTCACCTACAAATTTCTGAAGTGATTTCGGGCGAAAACGTCAAAGAATTTACTGAGAACTGCGGGATCTGAAACAACAAGGAAAGGCAACCATACGCCGACTGAGCATCACATTTCCCAGGTTGCAGCGTTGATGCCGGGGTGGTGGTGGGTGGTGGTCAGAATAGAAACTGGTTCAGGGACTGCAAATAAACAAAAAAGAAAAAAAAAAAACAAAAGGAGAACCGTAAACGTGAAAGTCCCAAGATGTATCAACAGTTTTCTGTGCATCTTGTGCCAATTATGCATGCAAAATTACGCGCAAAGTTCAGTCTATGATCTGTACACTGTACTTTCCCATAATACACCAGATGCTCCACCTCACAACATCCCATATTTTAGTTGATGAGTTTATCCACCCATGCGGGGACCATTTGAATCACCCAGTTTCCTTTATTAAGAGAATTTGTTATCCCAGAATCAGTGTTAAATCCTGGCTTGATGCCAGTGTTTCTGTCAAGTACCTGGGAACGAACTGGAAATTACTGCATAATTTTTTGACACTATGATAACAGATCTGTCCAGAAATGCTAAAGTTTTGCTTGTTCAGTTAAAATTACGCACCACGTGTAATAGGGCAGTCGCTGTTCCACTTCATCAGGAGATAACTTGTGTCAATGTAAATACGAGATAGGCTCATGCCGAAGTCCCCTTTACAAACGTTTTCGGATGCTGAACAGTTCTCAACAAAATCCAAAGTTCTGAAAAGAGAAGAGATGGAATCTTTACCTTTAAATAAATACCTGAATAAAATGGAAAGATGGGTTTTGTTTTTTTTTGTAACATCACTTTGTTATTTGTTGTTGTTTGAGCTAGAAGTCCGCATTGTTAGATAAGGTAAGCATACAAAACATATTTCCTGGTGCTTACAGAGACACTACATGATTATGGTCAGATCAAAGTGAAAAGACTAATTTCATTTCTGACAAGTAAATTTGAAATTTAATTTCGTTATGTAAAACATGCATGGATTTTACATTATTTGAACTCCCAACTGTAGCATTTGATAGATGTTGTAGGCCCCCATAGAAAATCCATATGATTTTATGAGTTCTACATGATTCTTGGATAAAGTCGTCTGGTTCTGTATTCCTAAGACATATACACACAAGTGTTAGCTCGATCACTTGATCATGAGTTGATTTCACTGTTTTGCTAGAAAAAATTGTTCAATACTCATCATTTTCAGCCAACAGAAAAATGGTAAATTATTCAATGCTGAATAATTTATGCTTCAGTTAATATTAAACAGTAGATGACATACTTAAAATATCAAGATAATTAGAATTTCCTTGATATGAGTGCTTCAGAAAATAAGGCAATATTTGCATCAGTGTTGTGTGTGTGTGCAACAAAGCATTAAACCCAATGCTGCCAAGCAACAATGATGTTTGATTTCTTGTTCTTGTGCTATGGAACTAGTGAGCAAGGGAACAACATGGCTGCATAGTTGTCAAAAGAGAACAGCAGCTACCTGTAATTCATTTTCTGTGGGCTGAAAGTGTTCTACTAAATTAAATTCACCAGAGAATGTTGGCACGGTATGGAAAGAAAGGCACGGACACTGTTGGAAACATTGGCAAGGCAAACACAGTTCTCTGAGATACTGATGACTTTAATGCATTTCACGTGAGTGCAGGCTGAACACCTAAACTTCTGGAAACTGAGCACTCGTTTGGATCCAAAGTAAATGACAGAATCCATAAATAACCATGTGAAATGTATGTTCTCAGCTTTTGCAAAGTTTCTAAGATGAAGGGGATGAGTTTCTTTCCCATATTATCACCAGTGATAAAACAGGAGTGCATCATTTCAAAAGATTACAAGGTTGGCTTGCACAGCAACTGAGAGTCCAATGAATGACACCTGGCCACTTGCTTTTGAATTGCCTTTATTTTCTGAAACACCTGTCATTTGGCATTCATAAATTTCATTTTCATTGACAAGGGTGTGGGATTAATTTTTGGGAAAATATTTATGAATTAATGAATTTTCAGCATACTTGCACAAAAAGGCATCTGCTGTCTGTCTTGGCTCTTTAAATTCTTCATTTTGTCTTATTATATTATGAAGACACATCTGATAACTTCCCTGTATCTGTCCAAAACATGCTAGAAACTCCTGGAAAACTGAAAGAAATTTGTTAATAAATGTAAATTTGGCATGACGAAGTTACTTGACACGTTACACTTGATACAAAATTATCAGTAAACCATTTTTCTCTCACCATCCTCAAGATAGCTGAAGTTGAGGTCAACAAAAAGTCATCATGGAATAATCCTGATCCCAGTCCATAAATGAAGCAGTAGTAATTGACAGCCCCACCCAGACAAGTTAAGCCAATGGGTATCACTCACCTACTTAGTAAAACTATCCCAGGAAATATGAATGAGTTCTCTCTACCGGGACTTTAGAAATACCCCCAAAAAAGAAAGAAAAAAAGGAAAGTAAACAAACAAAAAAAAAATAAGCCCCAGGATGTGATATTTTAAAATCCAATCAATCATTAATTTTTAAATTACTTTTACCTAGTATAAATATTAATCAAGTGAGCAAAGATGTGACTGTGGTCAGAAAAACTGTCATAACGCATTTACATCATTTATTCAAAGGAAATCATATTAAAAAACCTTCAATTACTTTTTAAATGAGAGTGAGTGAAACGCCATAGCTCTTCTGCCAGTGAGATTACAAACAGCCTTTTTGTGTCATAGTTGTGCAAGTCAGTGTTCCGCATGGGTTGAAGAGAAGCAAAACCTAACTGTTAATCACTTTTTTCTCATTATTTCAATTTTGCCTGAATGCAAACTTCAAAATTGTTGTGCAAGCTTAGTTGCAGTGAAGATTAAAATCTGAATAATCGCTTCATGAAGTTAATTCAGCTGTCCCCCCACCCTCATATATCACAGTAGATAATATACGTGATATCCATTCGTTAAAAAAAATAAAACGATAAATAGAAATGTTATTGTCTGCTGTGCACAAGTCAAATGAAACTACTCTTTCCCCCCAATATTAGATCTGGGAACTTCCTCCACCGGTTCTCCCACCACCCACCTCTGGTTCCTTTCCAACCAAGTATAAGAGCTAGTCACCTTCTCATTACAGCTGGTATTAATGGGTTCGTAACATCTGGATGCCTGAGAAATATTAGGCCAAAAAAAAAAAATGTCATCTTACAAAAATAAAATAATAATTTTAGACATACATTAAATTTCTTAACCAACATTCATTTCTTTTTACCTTAAACTATAATGATGAAAGATAAAAAAAATCATTTGTCTAATTTAATTTAATTACTGGTCTATCCAGTGGCAGCCCTTCATTGCATTGATTGGCATCAATTCTTCAAAACAAGAAGTTTTAGTAAAAAATATATATATAATACAACATTTATCTTTTGCTTTTCAGAGAACTTAAAAACTTCAGATACCTGTTCCTTCCCTATTGTTTCCACGTTTCTCTCTGAAATTTGCTGTTATGACAGAAAGTGCAGGTGTCTGCGCTGTAAGAACTACACACCGCTTCAGGGTTTGATTAAAAGACCAAACACTGTCACATCACCATCAAGCCGGGATCTGCTATATTTAGCACAGGAATCAGGTGAGAGAGTCTCCCTGAGCCGGAACAAATAGAAAGTCTAGATAATCTGTATGCAAATATTCCCAAGTAATAGGTGTGCCAAAAAAATTCAAAAGATTTCTGAACTGGTGTGCGGAGTTCCGCCAAAGTAGGAGGAGTGGGAAAGATGGCTGATCAGCAGAGGCCGGCGCTCACGCAGCTACTGGACGGTGCCAGGTAGGAAGGTGATCACCTGCAGACGCGCGCCAGTGAAACTTTGGCTCTGAGCGAATGATGGAAGGTGAAGAGCAAAATGATGGCGGTCTGTTTGCCGTCAATAAAACTTCTAAATCATTTGCGACTTTTGCCGCGGCGAAACTATCAGAAAGGGTCACCGTTTTGAAGCCGTGAAGGGCCAGGTGCCCCCCTCCCCCCAAACTTGTTAAGCGATGGCTTCCTCGAAGAGGCACAATCATGCAGCAGTTCTTACCACTCCAACCCAAACTGCAAACGGTCTGGAGATTTTTCTTCACCGTTTCCAAGGCCCTTTGGTTCGCTCTGGAACAGTGGGGTTCCAGTTGGTCTGTACATAGCTCGAATTCTGTGGATAAAATTCTGCATCAGAAAAATTTAAAAAAAAAGAAAAAAGGGGGGGTTAATTATCAAAAATTATGCAAAACTGAAATTACCAAAAAAAAGACGGAGTTCTGTTTACTGAATTCTTTAAAAAGAAAAGAAAGAGAAATTCGACTTTTGTAGTTGGGGGCCCAGAAAGTAAACAAATTTTCAGAGATGTCAGGTCTATAATTTTCAATGAGGGATGCTTTACATCGAGTGCCTGCCGTACTGTGACCCCCTGACCTCTGTTCTTTTTCTTCTTTTCTAAAAAAATTGCATACAATTTGCAAATGCGAGAAAAGTAGAAACAAAACGTTACCATAGAAGGTTTTATAAATTCTGCCTCCTCCCCCAGATCTTCTTCAGACTCTTATTAGCAATTAAGACTGACCACGTTTTTGTTCGGGGTTCGCTTACAGTCGAATCAGCAGGGACACAACTCTGCTGGATGGCTGCCAGAAAAAGAAAAGAAGAAAAAAAACAAAATCTCATGACCTAACAAACAGCAGCAGCAGCCCAGATCTTACCACAGTGATAAAGTCACTGGGGAATTTGGAGGAGGCAGTGGTACCTACTGGACTGCTGAAGTTGAGAAATGCCAGTTTGCTTCCGGTGTGAAAGAGTTCAGTCCGGTAAAGCTCCTTGGTACTGTTTCGTCTCATTCTCCCTCCCCAGCCCAATTGTTTAAGTTTCCTCCCGTATTTGAAAATAAAGAGCTCTAACAGGAATTTTTTCAAGAGATCAGCCAAATGTCAGAGCGCACTGTTGTGCTATGTCAGGCACCAAACCATCTTCTCTCCGTCTGGCTAGTTTTCCATATTCATCTCCCATACCGTGTTGCAAATTGTTGAAGAACTGACTTAAGACCAGAACTGACCTGAACAGGTTGTGGTCCACATACAATACCTTTTATAAATTACCATTATCAAAAGATGGAATTGCTACCTGCAGAGCTCGTTAAAATCCTTCTCTGTGAAAAGTGAATCTGTGAACGCATTCGGGCCGATGTTCTCCATGTTTTTCAAAAATAAGTTCAGACATCTTAGTAAGGAGGATGGAGTGCATTCTTCATTTACCTGCGTCACATATGCAGAAACTGAAAAGTGTACAAAAATTACAAAAGCTGTTATTAATTCTATGAGTCCATGCTAAAGGGATGCAAAAAGAAAAAAAAAAAGTATATCAAATATTAGCAAATATAGAAAACAAGAGGAGAAAAACCAGATAAAGTCAGCCCTCTTGAGCCCAACCTGGAAGTGGGAAATGAAAAGAGTCTCCCTCTACATCCCCACCTCTCTCAACCCTATCCACACAATCCAAAATAGGTCCCAAACTTCAGGAACATCAGAGCATTTTCATAAAAACACACAAAAAAAAATAAGTTACTCACATGCACCCGTGACAGCAAATAGAAGGAACAGAGCCAAAACTTTCGTCATCCTACCAGACTGTTCTGTATCCTCTGGTATCTGCACTAGTTTGGACTCCTGACTCCACTCTTGGTTGGATTTTAAGGGGTGCTGCCATTTGAAATCACCCAGCACTTCCTGCTGAATGGGGTTGGTCAAAATGCCAAAGTGACCTTTCACTGTTGTAATTTTTTTTAGAATTATCCCAACTAATGGGAAATCCCTAATTACAAAAGCTGACATTTTACAGCCTTTCGGTCACTCCACACATCAGATTATCTGAACTGAAAAACCTTTTGTATTTTTTTTTTCCTCATTTCTCTTTTCTTTCATTCAGATAAAGTCATCCCAATATACACAGGAAATAGGTAGAAATTCAAAAAATTGCAACCAGTTTATATTCCAAAAAACAAAAACATAGCTGTAAATAATACCTTTGAGGATACAAAATTCAATTTGCTATGTATATAACCTGTCCTCTTAGAATTAATCTGTATTTACAAAAATAAATATAATTGTTATTTGTGTCTCAAAAAAACGGTATTTGGTTTGGTCACTAGATCTGCTCGCTCTCATAGCTGTAATCGTAGTGTTAAATGAAAGTTACTAACACCTGACAGGATGCTGTTAACCCATCATGTTTACTGGACTAAAATAACTACCAAAGCAATGGCTTCCAAACTCACCCAATAGATGGTGCTAGAACATACACAAAATTTAGAAAAGTCTGGGGGTAATAGCAGGCGTTGAATTCAAACATGGAACACATTGGATCGGAAACACCTTTTTTTTCTTCCTGCTAATAATTAAGGTAATACCCCCACAGGATATTATTATTAAAGTCAAACTCTCCCTCAGATTACACTTAAGCCAGCGCTCATCTTCCTTTTCAAATGTTTAACATCACCGCACTTGTAATATCCAAGATCTACACCGAATCAGCTTTGAGCTAAGTTCTTACTACAGATAAGCAGTGGCAGCATCCGTAGTAGCATCATGCCAACGAGAAAGTTCTTCTAGTTGTCAGCAGATAGAAACTTGCAGAAGGTCCTTCCTCGCAATCTCTAAGTTCTGATTTTGTGATACAATCAGCTTTAACAAAGCAAATACTCCCAAAACCGGTGGGGCCAAGATCCATTCCAAACCTTTGTCCAGAACTGAATTTTCATGCTGGCTAGCAGAAGAATTCTTCAAATCTAGGATAAGCATGAGCATGTACGATGGTGACAAATAAATGTCCACACGTAACAAGTCACTGATGCATATGACTACATGCAGGTCCAGTGGTCCACGTTCACAGATCACGAAAATATCTACCACCTTGCCACACCTGGCGTCACTCTTACTCATGTTATCTCCTTTTTTCTTACTTTTCAGGTCGACAGCATCAGGTCCACACGACGAGCAACATTAAGCATTGTTTGGCCGTTAGAATCGCGGTTCCTAGTCCTGAAACTCCTCCTTTTGTTCCGCTTCTTGTTTCCTGCTAACAAATCTACCCACATTTTATATTCAGAGTCTTTGCAGTGCTATGCGCGCCTGTCCCTCACTAACCCCCTCCCTGATGTACAATTCTGTTTACTACAGATTCCATGCGGCCAAGGAGAGTGGGTCCAAGAAGAATGTTATCGCGTACCAGCTGCATCAGGAACCGCCACCAGGACAAGTTTTGATAGGAGCTAGGTAACCAACCTAAGACAGTATGCATGACAGGACAGGTCCTTAGGTCAGTGCAGCTAAAACTGCGAAACAAAGTTCATTTACATTTTTTTTTAAATTGTGCATTAAACACAGGTACTGACAAGCGGCATGTCACACACCGCTACACAAGATATCACAGATCAACAAACTAACTGGAAGACAGACAGACTCACAGTTTACCCGACCAATGGCAAACTTCTGTCCAACAAGCTCCCATTAAAATATCCTCATTTATGCTTCATGAATTATTTAATCGGTAAGTCTGCAATTATGGCCACCGCATATTGTATTCTCGAGTCTGATGAAGCTTACTTTTAAGCGCCATTCTTTAGCCAAATTGAGAAGATATTTCGAATCCATTCATGGTGTTGTCTATAAATCCACAGACAGATCCATCCATTCCACGCATCATCCCTTGAACGTTTCCACGATCTTAAAATTGCAGGTGAAGAAAGATTTAAAATTCCTTTATCTATACCAAAAAAGAGAAAAGCAAATAAAGGGCCACCCCTTATTTCCATAAATGTACAGGGCACCTGGTCACATTTAGTAAATTTAAAACAAGTTGTCATCATGGCAAGGGAATTACGCTCATCAGACTGACTTCCAAACTGGTATGCAGCAGCAACCAACATACATAATTTCATTCCCTAACATCAAACCACAGCGAAACTTTAGCCTGTGGTAGTTCATAGTATTAATACTTCTAGATAAAAGAATGCACAACTCAAAAGCCATATTTACTTTGAAAACCTCCATCAAGATCTGTATCCATGGGATAAACTAGCCATTATTCCAGATACTCTTAAGTGCTTGAAGTATTCTAGGGAATTCATGCCACAGAAAACAGCTCTTAACTTGTCCCCAAACTTCTGCAGTATCTAGGATAAGTTGACTCATAAGCAAAGTTCCATCCATCCCTTTTTTTAATGGTATTCACATGGTGTTGAACTTTTCTCATACAGGTGCTTGCTTGCCTGTGTAACTCAGGCCTACAACATTACGAAATTTGTAGCTTCCACTCGTTGTTTTCTTTTAAGATGACTAGTTCTTGCAGATACGTTTCCTGGCCATTTTGGACAACATAGAAGGGATTTTTGTTTGTTTGTTTGTGTTATTTCTTTGAGAATGTTCTAGATGAAGCAGCAAGCGAGCAAAAGAAAAAAAGAAAAGCTGTTTTCCTTTTATTTTTTTGACAGGAGAGAGAGAGATGGGGAGAGGGGGAGAGGCTACAAAAATGGCCAACTATGAAAGTAGTTCAAATCATACAATTAAAGATGAAAGCAAACAGTCAGACCACAAACCTAAATGAGACTGAGAACCTGCCAAGTTTGGCATTTCATTCCCCTCCCTTTTTAAAATTCAAATGCTATGTGACTTTTCCTCCTAAACCCATTTGTTCATAGGCATCAGATGAAGAGGCAAATATCCCTGATGTACAGTTTAAGGCAAAAGAAATCGGAGATGGTTAAAACAGATCAAAATACCAAATTACCAGGAAATCCTTTAACTGGCACAAATTATAGTAAAAACAAAAAGGGAGAGACTGAGCGATTCTCTGGGTTAGAATTACACAAGAATTAAAGGAGTTAATTTTCTATGGGAGGGGATGGGAGATTTTACTATTTCTTATTTTAGCATACCAGCTCCAGTAACAAAACATTTTGCTTGTCTTTCTGTGGTTTTAATCAAACCATCACTGCTGTGAATCCAGAAAATCAGCTTGTATCCATTTAAAGAGAGGGGTCTGTCACCTATGGCATGTGACCGCCACAAACTACCCCCATAGCTGTGTGTGGCGCTGGCTCTCAGAGCAGCTAAAAAAAAACAAGATGGAGACCTCCAAAGTATTTGTTAACTTCACCATTTACTGTGTGCTTTGTTGGTGGGTCAATAATTTGACCATTTAAACTAACATTTGGATTTCGTGGTTCCTCTAAGACGACGTTCCATCTGATAACGCCTTACAAGCATTCCAGAGATTAGGCTACTGGACTGCTAAGGTCGATGGTCCATTTCTGATTCTCGTAGAACAGCAACTCAGCTTGGTTGTACCTCCCTGGCGTGGTTTCTTCACACGAATAATGGGCACTCCTGTACTGGAGTAGTCTCCCTTGTAAATATTGACCAAAAAAAGACTGCGGTCTTTGAACGTTGGTCTAGGCCAGATTATTTCATTCCTCTATAAGAACATCAAGTTCCTGCAATGTTTGTACGGCACAGGACATCGTGCAATGGCAGCCTAAAGCAGGTTCCAAATGCGCTCAATTGGATTAAGTTCTGGAGAATGCCCAGACCCACCCATAAAGATCATCCTTTTAATGCCTTGATATTGGTCGACTATCTGGGTAAACTATGAATGGGTATTATCCTCCATGAGAATGAAGTTATCCCCCAATAGCATCAGCATATATGATATCATCTGAACATCAAGGATCCCATTCCAGTGCAATGAAAAACTGACATAGTGCCCTTGTGGAAAACAGGGATGTGGCCAGTCTTGCCACCCCAGCTGATCCCTCTACCAGCCAACAATGAGCCATTTACATAGGGTACAGCAGTGTTGGCAATTTGAAACCTCTCCTCACACCGGCATATTAACCTGTAAAACTTGATGGCCTACAAATGTCCTGCCACGTCCTATAGTTACCAGCATAAAGATACATGTTCTTAACTGCACACCATTCATTAGCCAAAATCTGGTTATGTGCAGTATGTGTTAACACATTGACACCTGCTTTGTTTCGAAGGTCGGAGTTCAACTGAGTTGGTGTCCAGAAACAGTTTCTTCCATGCCTTGACTCGGAACTGATCATCGTGTTGACCAGCAGCACTACTAAGAGTCTGATAGCAAGCGTGGGACCTAGAAATGCTGCTCAGATTTCACAAAGCTCATCTACCGCTTGCTCTCTGCACACCAGTTCCCCCCATCCCTTTGGCAAATTCTGTGGTTGTCAAATGTCGTGGGCTGTCACTGCTGTTTCCGTATCAACTAGCATTTATATAGACCAATTTGGCAATTAAGTATCTCTTAAGTACACCAAAATAATAGCTCAAAGCTCACTGACATTTACGTGAAAGTCACTGGACTGATGCAATAGAGGAAGTTCAGTTACACTGTGGGTGAGGGTCCAAAAGCAGACTGTACTAGTAACAGATATAATATCCTGGTATGCTGATAACTATCAGAACCTTATCAAACTTTCAGGAGTAAATATCAGCTGATGATTATATGTACTTATGAAGATAATTAAAAAAAGTTGTGCTACAGGGAATCATAAAATAACATAAAAATCCATGTAAATCCCTTATTATAGATGAAAAGGTCCATTGCACTTTAATGTGTGTTATCTAGGCTGGTCACATGACAGGTATCATTTCATAAACAAAAACATTTAAAGCTGCAACAAATGTTTTATTAATTATAGAGATGAGAGAGTTTATAAAACAATAAGGGAGCATGTTATAAAACTACCCCAATTTTACTGAGATAATCAAATATTTTTAATGATAAACTAGACAAAAATTCTTTTCAAGAGCCTAAAAGTACCTTTCGTAATACAAGCAGATTTTGAGTGCTTTCTTTAACAGAAAGCACTAAACCATTATCCATCGTCTATCTGCTGTTAAATTATATCTGATTAAGATATTGAGTCTCTCTTGTTTAGGGCACAAAATAAAGCAACAGGGAAATTTTTCTAAGACTTCATACAGAGAGAAAATAATATCTATGCATTTTATCACAAGGCAGACCAATCAATGATCATATGTAATTATAAGATCTAATACCCGCCGTGTGTGTGAACCACCATTTATTGCTGAAGATGAAAGAAATTATCATCTTCCCAATAAATATAGGGATGCTGCACATGCAGTCTTATCTAAATTTCAAATAACCAAATTACATACATTGTGAAAGATTACAGGTATCTAATTATAATGTACATCTCCTTTTTAAAGATCTGGCTACAGAGGATTATATAATACCAGAAACATCTGAAAAATATTTTTCATTTGCATTTTAAAAACTTGTTGGTGGAGAATTTGATCTCTGGTTATTATTTATCATTCTCAGACTTTTAGACTTATGGAAACAAGTTTAGATAAGCAATCTATTCACATAACTGATGAGAATTTTTTTTAGAAGAAACAGTATATTTATTTAAAATTTTAGTATGTATGACCTATGTAATAGTACATTAATAAAGACATTTTTATGATGAATTAAAGTATGAAAAAAGTACAACATTAAAGCATTAGAAATAACATCTACTGAAAAATCTGAGGTCTTACATCAGCTAAAAGTATTTGGAAACTTTAAGAATTGTATGTTAAAGAGATTTATAAATGAGATCCCTGTCAGTCTTTTACAGCTCCTTCATCAGCTTGGGATGCAAGTTCAAAGTACAGTAGTCACCCTTGTCTGATCTAAATTTGCTTCCTCTCTAATCCTAGGATACTTAACAATGTCCAGCATCAGTCTGGTGAGACAGATGGCATCTACTTCCAATGCTTAATTAAGAACCACTCTCCATTATCTAATGTCTAAAGTTGGAGTAATGTGGTGTGGTCAGAATCTTGAAATCAGTTTTACAAATTGAAAGTAAAATCCTTAGCAAACACAAATACAGATTAGAAGAAACAAATTTATTACGGAGACAACTGCACATTTCCCTTCATTGCATCATATTCCCAATGAACAAGAACGTAAGAGTGTAGAGCCTCACCTAATGAGGGCGGCATTCAAGTGAAATCGACCTGAAAATAAGTGTGCTATAACTGTATCGTGCCAGGTTTCATTAAAAAAAATTCTTTGTATTACAGTCATAAAAACGACAAAAAAAAAAAAAAATCTCATAATAGCAACAATACAAGATGAAGATATAGCTACAGGTTTCATCAGACATTTCCCATCACCTTAGCAGTAGCAAGCGAACTACTGGATCTACATTCTGGGGATCCATAGGTTCCCTGGTGGCACAGTGGGCTTGTGATGATTAAAAAGCACTACATCAAAAACTTAGCAACCAAAGGGCCACAGGTTTAAAGCCAGCTTTGACCACTTGTACAAAATAGAAATGTCCATTACAAGGCGTCTACTTAGAAAGTCACTCCCTGCCAGCAACAGGGAGAGCTTTTCAAATTGTAGATTCGCTAGTTATACTAATGGGGAAAAGGTTAAGCAAACACCGCAGGAAGTAGGAACAGATTTCATGCTGTCCCTAAATATAATACAGCCGTAGTGGTAACGTGGCAAGAAAACAAAAAAAGATAGATAAATGTCAGTGTGAAGAAGACCTAATTTGTTCTTCCAAAAAACACAACCCTTTTCCAACTGAAAACACATCAAAGGGGAATAATAATTTTAAAATAGAATACCAGGAATATTCAGATGAAACTCAGCTAGACACCATTATGGTGATCTTCTTTCAGCCAGGTTTTATTGGAGCAGTAGCATGTTTCCTCCATCAGGTGGCAGAACAAAAATCCAGGGCTCCGTTTACACAAGGCCTCCAAGTCAACGAACTGGACTCTTCCCCTAAAGTTACTGTCCACTAACTGAAATGTTCCCACAATGCAATGCAGTGTAAGCAGACAGTGTGCGCTCTTCTCTAAGAACCACCTGTCAAAGTCGGTAACAAACCCTGGACACAATGACATCGCCCTTGTTTAGTGAGAGCAAACAATTTTGCTTTCAGGGCAATGTATTGAGAGAACTGCTAGTGCACCTGTTGCTATACGCCCCTGCTGCGAGTCATCAGAGTTCACCAGTTTCTTCATGATATGCTGTGGAACTGTACAGGGTGAGGGAAATTCTACTGATCAATTAATCAATCAATCAATCAATCACACACACAGTTGATTAAGTAGTCTTTTTATAATAATAAAAACAACTAAGTAAATAAATTCTAAATCAAATCAAATCGTTTCCATCACATTTTGTCTACAGCTCTTTTCTAATGTATTCAAAATAACCTGCCTTGGAATGTCTGGTCTCCCGGAACATCATTAAGTTCCTGTGTAGTGCGGTCTTCGCCGTCACCATCCAACGAATGCCACATGACAACTCCTCTCGAGAAATTAGCGTCTCCACATCTGTCCAGTGTTGACAAGGAAACAAGGCGGCAGACCTGGAAAGCCACGCCCACTGGACTGCCCTGCGCTCACAGGGACTAACACTTGCAAACAGTTAATTTTCTCACGGTAAGGAAATATATTCTCCAGTATCTCGGGTTTTCAGCCATCAAAGGGTTCGGTCACAGAACAGTATTTAACTGATAACCATAAATCTCCAGCAGTAGACAGAGTGGGGGTCCAAAGATTTCAGAATCACAAGGGAGCATTTTTTAAAAAAAGGGGTCGCATTAAGAAAAAAATAATTTTTTTTTTAAAAATTCAGGACAAAAGATAACACAAATTACTCGGAGGGGAGGGGGAGAGAAAAATGGCTACGTTTTCCCTCATCCATAAGATGGCATCATTGAAACAGCAGCGCAGCCACTGGAGTCACCAATGCCTATAAGGCAAACCTGGTCCATTCGCTGACAGGGGATCCCTACTAGAACTCTCCATTTTTTTTCTTCTATTTTAGATGCAGGAGTAACCCCAACCCTCCCCAACAATTCGGCCAGCAGCAGGAAACTGAGCTGTTCTCATCAGAAGTGAACCCGAGTCCCCCGACCGTAGCAGACCGGTAACCTAACCTAACCTAACCTAACCGAGGTGCTGGCGGAACATTTCTGCAGTGTTCCTTCTTCCTATTCCGGTTATGCCCTGATTTGCGTTGTTGTTGTTGTTGTTGTTTTTTAAAACAATAGTTTTAAAATTTTTGATTTCAGAAAAATAAAAAAAAAAACAAGAAAAACAAAGCAAGAACAAGTGGTGTTGGCGAGTCGTGCGGCTCCCAAGAATAGGAAGCCAAACGCATTTCGCCTCAGCGCCAAACCATTGCAGAGACTGGTGCCGTTTTCTTTTCGTTTGAAAGGTTGCTGAAGGCAAACAACAAAAGCATTTTGAATTGTTATGGCAGACCAAGCAAAGTTGCGCGAGGCTTCTTCTTCCCTCCCTGATAAAACTGGAATTTAAATAGTGTTCTTCTATTTCAATGTTTATTATTATTATTATTATTATTATTATTATTATTATTATTATTATTATTATTTTAAGCTTCTGATTCACATCTTTTGAGATGGAAAAAAAAAAACAGATGATCATAACAGGAGAAAATCCATCTGCATCTTCGTTAACTCTTGACTCTTGATCTCATTAGCACAGACTCCTTTATGTAATGAGCAACTTTGAAGGGATCAGCGTTGACATTTGCAGCCTATAAAGAGAGAGAGAGAGGAAAAAGAAAAACTGGTAATAATAATGGGGGGGTCTTCTCATTAAACAGAAACAGAAATGTCTAAAGAATTAAGTTTCTTTAAAAAGTGACCTGACCAAGTACCAGCATGATTAAAGGTGGTCTACATCGGAAAATGAATTTTATCTATTTTACCTTTGCCAATAAAATTTTTAAAAAATCAATTCCTTTAATAAGAAATATTTTTTTTATGTAAAAAATATATATAAAAGTTTGTTTACACTGACAAATCATGTATGTTGTTTGAAGTAATGAAATTGGGCAAATATTTTTTTAAATGAATTGGAGATATATATACTTCAACAGTGTTTTTTCATATTTAAAATGGAATGAAAATAATTAAATGAGAAATTAAATTTCATAAAGTGCAGAATTATAGTGAAGCAATTTACGGTGAAGACAGAAAACTTATAGCAAAATACGTAACAGCAGCAGAATCCTATCATTTTTCATTTTGTTTTGTCAAATACAAGAGCTCCTGATACAGCTTAGCCTATACTGTATGTGCTCATGGTGATAGCAGCTGATACAGCTTAGCTTATACCGTACATGCTCATGTGATAGCAACTGATAGCGCTTAGTTTATACTGTACGTGATAGCAGCTGATAGCGCTTAGCTTATACTGTAAGTGCTCATGGTGATAGCAGCTTAGCTTATACTGTATGTGCTCATGGTGATAGCAGCTGATAGCGCTTAGTTTATACTGTACATGATAGCAGCTGATAGCGCTTCCTTTACTGTAAGTGCTCATGGTGATAGCAGCTTAGCTTATACTGTAAGTGCTCATGGTGATAGCAGCTTAGCTTATACTGTATGTGCTCATGGTGATAGCAGCTGATAGCGCTTAGTTTATACTGTACATGATAGCAGCTGATAGCGCTTAGCTTATACTGTAAGTGCTCATGGTGATAGCAGCTTAGCTTATACTGTAAGTGCTCATGGTGATAGCAGCTTAGCTTATACTGTATGTGCTCATGGTGATAGCAGCTGATAGCGCTTAGTTTATACTGTACATGATAGCAGCTGATAGCGCTTAGTTTATACTGTAAGTGCTCATGATGATAGCAGCTTAGCTTATACTGTATGTGCTTATGGTGATATTAATGTTGTTTTCCTATTCAAAGACCTTTTATCAGGAGTTCAGTAACTTAAAACCCAAACAGCAATGAGTATTGCTGACAATCAACTATGAAAGTGGTTACAGAAAATAACGGTGAAAATTGAATAGAAACATGAACCAAAAATGGAAGTCTCGCTAGATTTCCTGAGCTGGGCAAGACAGACAGATCAGACAGGAGAAACTGGTGATATTAGAGGCGAGGTGGATTTCTTTTCTTCTCCCCATTTTTTATCACCAAATAACGTCAAAATAAAGATAATCACTAAAAATTGTGTTCTATTAATTTAAAATGTTCTGCCCAGGCGATTAAGTAAATAAAATATTATTTGCCAAATCTGTTCTTCTGAAAATTACATATTCAACATTTTTTATAATCATTCCATCACCATTTTTGGCTGTACGTTAGGAAAACTTATACCCATAGAAACTAAGTACACCTTTTTCTTAAAAGGTCGATTTGCAGTAAATGCTAAACAGGTTAATTTTACAAATCAAATCAGTACAGCACAGGTAAATTTGTGTGCGAAATAACGCATAAGACACCAAAGAGAGTCTCAAACAAGAAAGAGCATTATGGGCCTTGTGCAAATCTAACCACTAGTCCCCTATCGAGGCTCCCCGAGTCAAAATTAGCAAAAAAGACAATATGTCCGGCCCACCATCTTACTTCAAACCCTTTCATTGCATCATTACAAAATCTCTGAAGAGAAAATTTTAGTCAGACGAAAGCCTGGAAATCCTTTGAACTTGTTAAAAAGAATTTATAAAACAAATGCAGACAGGTGCAGCAATTGTTTTCAACTCAAAGTGCTTACGGTGAATAACTCCAAGGAGCTGATCTCTGACCGCACCTCACCCACCGACCCTCTTGTTATTATGCGAGCATACACCGGCAACCGACCAGTGGCCTCCTCCTCTATCTTGAGTGAACAAATGCAAAAAGAAAGAACAATTTTAAAAAATATATATATATATATCAGATACCTGAAAGTTTGCATGATGTTGATCTGTTTCAAGAAAAGAGCAAATAAATTTGCTTGAAAGAACCCAGTGGTCACAATGAATATAACAAAGACTTATTTTAAAGAACATTTCACAAACAAGGATCTTTACAAATAATAAAGTAAAGTACCTGCCTCTCATGTGAGAAATGGCTACCATCAAATCAATTTAACAAAGTGTAGTTGGCATTTTACTGGAATCTTCAGCACAGTAAGTGTCCAAGCTAAAGTTAATTTACACTAATCATGCAGCAACTGTCTAATTATGAGCAGGTCATACAAAAACATTATCTGACTTTTTCAACATTTTGTTGATGATCAAAAAAGAGACAAACAAACAAAAATTTGATGAACCAAAACTCATAACACAAACCATTAATTGTGACTAATTATGAACCACCAAGTTACAGTATTTCCATGTTAAATCCAGTTCATGCAAAAAGCATGTTCATTATTTCTTACCACTAACTTGAATTATCATTAGTTCATGCTGTTCTTTTGCATACATGCCAATGGACCTCATTATTGATGGATGACGCTATTTTGCTTTATTTCATAGATGAGAACATCTAAAAATGAAATTCCAGATGAAAGTTTTGCATTATTCCCCTTCATCAAATGTGGATGAGATTGGAATTAAGAACAAAGCTGACTGGCTCAGCCATAAACTACAAGCTAAGGAAGAGAAAGAATAAAACAGGCGGGAAAGCTGCTGGTTCAATAGCCAATTAAGTACTGCTGACCAAACAAAATCTCAACCTCTACCACCAAAAGATGGTTGAGGGGGACTGGATTTTTTTGGCCTAGTATCAACTGGAAAGCCCTTACTTACACATGGTAACCAAAAAAAAAAAACAACAACAGAACCACATAATTCTGTAAGGCAGATGTTATGATAGCTGGCCTTAAATAAGAGAAAAGAAACAACTTTTTTTTTAACTTACCAAACTTGGGAAAGCAATGCCCAAACTGAAACAATATTTACCCATGTCATCAATGAGAGCTGAAAGGAACAAAAGAATAACACTGGTCAACAAATTTTTATTTTTTTTCTTTGGCAGACCATCTAGGAGTGTTTTCTGGGGTTTTGAAGGTCGCTGATTACGAATATAACATTGGTTTTGTCTGATTGGCTCTAGTTTAGAAGATATTGATAGCCTCAAATAAGCCTAAACTGCTAAAATTCTCCCTGAAATACTTCAATATAGAAGCAGTAAATAATAATTTTCTGATATGTGAATCATTATACATTATAGGACAAGGGAAGGCAGCTTGCTTCGTTTCTTTTCTAAAGAAGATGACCTGATCTTTTGTAATGACGTTTCTGCACTTCTTAACTGCATGGGGATCTCGTCATATGACCCAGCAGATTGGCGTCTCTTTATAGATAGCTCGAAAGCAAGTCTAAAAGTTGTACTTTTGCATAATGGCAATAAGTTTGCTCCTGTACCACTTGGCCATTCTACCAAGATGAAAGAAGAGTATGATGGATATCCAATTTGTTCTTGAAAAGCTAAATTACAACACTCATAAATGGCTGATTTGTGTGGACTTGAAAATGGTGAATTTTCTGCTTGGTCAGCAAAGTGGGTACACAAAGTATCCCTGCTTTCTTTGTTTGTGGGATAGCAGAGCAAGAATCCAGCACTGGAGAAGGGAGAACTGGCCAGAACGAGAAAGTCTCGAAGTCGGCACAGCCAACGTCATCAATGAGCCTTTGGTACCCAGGGATAGAATCATCTTCCCTCCATTGCACATAAAACTAGGGCTCATGAAGCAGTTTGTTAAGGCGTTGAACAAAGATGGGGATTGCTTCAAGTACATATGCAGGCAATTTCCAGGTCTTTCCATCGAAAAAGCTAAAGGTGGCATCTTCGATGGACCTCAGATTCGAACGCTCATGAGGGATTCTGACTTCACTAATCATATGAACATGGTTGAGTTAATGCTTGGGTGTCCTTCACAGATGTAGTGACAAACTTTTTGGGAAATCACAAAGCTGACAATTACAAGCAATTGGTCCGTAAGATGCTTACTGCATACGAAAAACTAGGGGCAAATGTGAGCATCAAAGTTCATTTCTTGTTTAGCCACCTCGACAGATTTCCTGGTAATCTTGGTGATTACAGTGAGGAGCAAGGAGAGAGATTCCATCAAGACATCAAAACAATGGAAGAGAGGTATCAAGGCAAATGGGATGAGCACATGATGGCAGACTACTGCTGGAACCTTTTGAGAGACTGCCCGAAAGTTGCTCACAAGCGAAAATCGTATAAACGTCAATTTCACTTTTGTGAATAAAATATTGTTTTGTGTGTTCATTGTAACTAAGAATCTAGTGTATAATAATGCTTTGCATTAATTTATGATATATAACTGATTATGTAAATGTTTTTTTTCCTTGGAGAATTAAAATTCAGCAAATTTTTAGCAAATTTTTTGTATATTCTCGAAATATATGAAAAGTGTTCATTTATTAATAAATGAAATGATGTTATATCTAACTTAACTTGTTAGATTGAGATTTTACACTGTCTTTGTGGTTTTGGATTATCATAAAAATCAATATCTGACATTTTTGCACTATTTAGCCGTTTTTTGTACGTTTAGTTATGGTCGCGAATGGGTGATTTCAGACGAACGACCCCCCTGTGATATCTCCAAAACTAGAGCCAACTTGAAAAAACAAATGTCAGATTCGGATTCAGCGCCCTTGAAAACCCCAGAAACCAGTCTCACTTTTCCTGCCAAAAATATTGTGTTGACCAGTGTAATCCATACAAAACAAGCACTGCAAACAGAGTTGTCTTTCTTCCAATCAAAATTATTATCTAAATATACTATTCAAAATTTGCCGGCTTGCAGTAACATGTTTGTACTTAGCACAAGGATGGAATGTTACCTTGAAGGCATGCTGTTTAATCAACAAAAGTGATATCTAATGGTCACCAGTTAAAAAAAAAAAACACAGAATGTTAAAGAGTTAGTGAGAGAGTAAAGGAAAATACCATTTATATATGTAAAATTAATCCTGGCCAAGAAAAGACTTTAGAATCGTTACACTGATCAATGTGTTTACTCAAGACATTTACTGAATACCACAGAACCCAGCAGGAATTACTGCATTCAATGTGAATTTTATGCTTTCATCACCACTCGAACTATCATATTTTCGCTGAAGTTTCCATGGCAGATCTCGCACGGTCATGGTAGTCAACACTCTTCGATAGGGAAAAAATGTAATCAAAGAAATTCTATTAAAAAAAAAAAATTTTGTTTGCTGAGACGTCTGGGTACGACCAAAGTTTAGGTCCCATTTGGTGATTATTAGCAATGAGACAAATTACCTCTGAGAACGTAATAAAGGAGCAGAAAGAAATCATCGTTTGGCATCTCTCCAATAATCACTATTCCATTGTCTTTCTTTGGAACCTATAGTTTGTAGGAAAGGGGAAAAAAAAAAAAAATTCATTAGACTTTTCCCAAAACTCATGCTGCCAATTCTGAACTATCTATGTCTACCACTTCTATTTTACTTTTTTTAAAATTGTTTTTAATGGAATCGCTCCTTTTTGCCAAATATTAAGCAATTTAAAATAAAAATTAAGGCACTGATACCTTTAATCATTTATGTATAATTACTTCTAAGTTAGATTTTCAGAAAGTACACTGAAAGTACTCCATCTTTAAGTAGAACTTCAATTCAGAGATTTGCTAATTCATCTTTTGTTCTTCTCAATCAGTGTATCTACTGATAGCATAGAAATGGATTTGGAGTAAATCCA
The DNA here is from genome assembly GCA_018389105.1 of Nautilus pompilius. NCBI lineage: Eukaryota > Metazoa > Mollusca > Cephalopoda > Nautilida > Nautilidae > Nautilus > Nautilus pompilius. Next base: position 172,530 of record JACATO010001518.1, on the reverse strand, counting down.
GAACAGAAAACAAAGGTTATTGTTGTGATGGATGATGCTATTATTAATACAGCTGCTGTTAGTGATGCATATGCATGCCTGATAAGGTTCTCTTTAAGAAAAGAATAAGGGGAAAGGAAAAAGGTGCGCGTGCGTGTTTGCATCAAATGTATAAGAGGGAGAGAATTGGGAATAGGGGGAAAGAAAAATGAACAGATATGCAGAAGAAAGTCAAATTACAGAGAAAAACAAGAATTTATATACCAGATTTGCAAAAGCAACAGCTGTTTTGTATCTTGTGGCCAGGTTGAGAGCTGAATGGACTGAGACAAGGGCAGAGAAATAATTCTTTTCTGGAAAGTCCCTGTGAAAATTGTCAGCAGCTAACCGCCAGTTCTCCATAATACCTGTTATTTAAAAGAGAAAGAAAGAAATGGAAGAGGAGAAAACACTGACTAAAACTTAAACTTTCTCGACCACCTACTTTCAAGCAGCAAACAATCAGGATGACAGGCTGGTTTCCATTTTTAAAGTAAACTAACCCAGAATTATTTGAGAAAAAGTTAAAACACATAACAGAATAGTGTTGTGTGAGACCCACGACAACAAATCCACATTCATTTGCTTGTTCCAGTCATATATCAGGAGCAGATAACTCAGACTATTTCTATGTAACACCAGTGTGACATTATTTTCAATGGTGCCACTAAACAAATTTTGATCAATTACTTAACATAAGTATAATGCAACGTTTTTTTTTTTAAAGAAAAGTTAACAGCATCCTGCTAATGAACAAGAGTCATCCAATGACCCTTTCATCCCTCTCTTAATACTAGAATGAGCAAGATTGATTTTTATGATGTGAATATAAACACTTGAGATTTTCAGAGAGAGAGAGAGAGAGAGAGGTTAAGAAGCCTGGATCGTGTTTTTACAAGCACATGGTTTATATTCTCAATTTTTGTGTTAACTACTGAGAAAATATGCTTCACATTTAATTTTAGGTTCTTAAACAAAATCCTGTATGCCTCAGAAGTGATGATAGAATTCTCTGGTCATGTTCCAGAACACTCTGGAAGGAGGATAAACATTCCCAGCCACACCTGATGCTCAATGTGAACATTTCTCGGAACATCTTTTTGTCATAAGCCAATAATAAACGAACCAACACTTCAACAAAAGCAAGCGCTGTTCAGTCACCCACATACCATAGTATCTGTCTGGTAAGATGCTGGCATGCAGATGAGGATGAACCTGGCTAGCCCCAGCATGAGGCAGCAGGTCCCAAATCAGTGTTGGGTATTTATATTTACTGTCCAGTGTGTGCACTTTGATGAACCTGCGGTAATAAATATAGTTTATACAAAACACATAAAACAAAACATTTAGCTGGACTGTAGTTGTTGTTTCTTTTAAATTTAAATAGTATACATTAACTAGTTAAAAGAAAACGGAACTTTCTGAATAAGTTAACTTAATTTCCTACTTACACAAGTTATCAAAAAAAAAAACCTTTAATTTTATTTATGTCAATAATTTAAGGGGCCACATTTGACGACAGCATGAAAATAGTGAATTTTAACTAATTTCTTATTTTTCCACAGTCAAACTAAAAAAAAATCCTCAACTAATCTTTCTAAAGCAATTTTCTGTGACCATGCCATTAATTCTGACTTTCACATCTCTACAAAAAAGGTCTTGTTTACAAAAGTTGAGCACATTTTTGCATGTTTCTCATAAACAAATCTACGTGTGACATACACCGCTGGAAACTAGAGTTCTGCCATCTTTACAACAACTGTGACCTCAAACAATGATATCAAGTTGACTGATGGGATACTGACATTCTCTGGTGGCTTTAACATAACTTACTAGCCAAAGCCTGGTTTGGTAAAAGGCGAAAGCTGCTTGCAGCAACACTGGACCTGATGACGGACAACACAGGCCAGCATAAACGCACACTGCTGAGATGAAGAATACTTAATGAATTAGGCAAACTCAGTCTGAAGCTGATAACTGGACCAAAAATAAATCTGGCAGAATTTTGTGGTTTGTGCCCTGGCTCATGTTGTCTGAGTATGCAGCTTTTCTAGAAGCTTTCCAGTTGGTAAATGACTCAAAATGAGTCAAATGCCCATATAAATCTTTGCCCTATTATCAAACAAAAGACCATTCCAACTTCCAACAAATTTTGGATACTTTATCTCTGACTGATTCCATCCCAATATTTTATGCTTAAATTTTGAAGAGAACAAGTTGAGACAGTGAGAAACATTTCTGTACTATGATTTTGTAATATTTTAAATCATACTGATGCTGAAGTCAGGAGCCTTGTATCTTAACCATCAGTTCAAATATCTCAAACAAGTATAGTGAATACATCAATGAACAAATTCTGCATGTTAGTATTGGAGCACATGCTTTCATTTTACCCAGACTGTTGTGACACATGTCCAGCTCAAAATCCAAGATTACTGCCATTACCATGCCATGGCCCAGGTGACAAACGCCTTGAGATTTTTAATTTGTTGATTTTTCTAGATGGCGTTCAACAATCTCATCCAGATAACTTCAAAAATAAAGAAATTTGGTTTTTGATTACCAGTCTCCTCTTAAAAATCTAAATCATAAATTTTTGATACTTTCCATACACAGACTGGTAACACCAGTGCTGTCCTGTCAAGAAGACTGTAAACAACTGTGAATGGATCATAGTTTTGAAAAGTTGGGTGATTTTATCATGTGTAGTATGTAAACTCTTCATCAGCGCATACGTGCGATTATGTGGTCCGCGAAAGAAAGGGTCAATCTGCACGATTTAAAGCAGCAAATTAGCAAGAACACTCACCAACGTACGGCAACATGCATCACATCCAAAATATCCTCCCTGTCCCAGTTCAATGGGTGGTGCTTCCGTGTCAAGATGAGCGAGTGCCAAGCATCATACTTAAACGTGTTGGCAGCAGTGTAAGCAAGAGTAGATTCTATCCTGCCAAATGTGTCTTCAGCTGTAAAACTAGCAAAGAAAGAGAACTGAAGTGGTGCGGTCCCAGGCTGAAAGACAGTGTGTTTTAGAAAAGGGGGATAACTGGGACGATGCCAATACGCAGTGAATTATGGTTTGGTTATTACATAAAAATGGTAATAGTGCATGCACCCTAACTCCAGAATAGTTGATTCATCATTGTTAAAACAATACTATATTAAAAATAAAATTTAAAAAAGGGGATCTGGGAATTGTGACATCTCCTACCTTATCCCCAGTAATATGATATCCATACCAAAACACACACCCCTAGAAGTGGCTCAGACTCACTTCTTGTAGTTGCAGAAATCACAATCCTTGGCAGTCTTTTTAGACAACTCTTCGACACTGGAAGGAAAGAAAAAGGGATAAGTTGTCGTCAGAAGTTTATTTTTTGGTTCTTTCTTGTCATTTTGTTTGTTTGGTGTTTAATTGTTTTTTTAACTTCTTAAACAGCAAGTGTAAACAAGAGGCAGCAGTGGACAGGACCCCAGAAGAAAGGTACAACCACTGTTGCTTTTTAGTATAATGTCGGACAAAAAAATGGGGTTACAAAAAACAAAATGCAGCCAAGTACAGAATAAAGAAATGCTAAACTTTGTGTAAAGAAACCAGGTCAGAAGAGGGGTGGGTGGGGTGGTACCATGTAAACATCTCCTCTTAGCCTTTTCTTGCAAGGATACGATCTGACCTTGGAGTTAAATATTCTGCCTACAAATACCATGACTATTCATGGCTTGTATACAGATAAACGTGTCCACGGTTCATCAGAGCTGTGATCAATAAGCTTCTCTTACTCTCCAATTTAGAATTTAAGAAAGAAAAAAAAGACAAACTCTGACTGGTTCCAGCTACTGACTGAGTCGATGTAATTTGCAGGTTAGAAGTAGGAAATACTGTAATTGTCAAAACCTACTAGTAACAAGGTGCATATAGCATTGAATGGACAAAAGTCAAATCTTTATACTATACTGTACACCTCACAGCCTAACAAGACAACTGGCTGTCTTAAAATGACACTAGAGCACATTTAACAGAGAGCACTGTTTATGACTCAGTCATGATGCCAAGTTATTGAAATACCCGATTGTGCTTCTGGGCCCCTTTTAAAGCAAACCTAGAAAAATCAGCGAGTCAGAATCCACAGAGCCTCACCATCTTCCATAGGAATGATGCACAAACAAAACAATACACAGTACTAAGCCAAACAATGACATAAACACAACCGTTCCTGGGTTTTCTTGATGAAAAAGCTATGACTTCTCATCTTTTGTAAAACATCAGAAATTCTAATTTAACCAAAGTTTCCTTTCCAAATAACTGATGCAAGGTAAATTATGACTGTTAATAAACTGCCAAACATTAAATGTTACTTAAATGAAATACGATGTGTACAAAGTCTGGAAGTCTACTTACTACAGCCTCTCTGAAATGACTGGCTTCGAAATGGGGCGCTTAGCTCTCAGAGGGTTAAAAATAGTGTTTTCCCTTGTGTACTCATTGAAAACAAATGTGATGGGCTTAAAAAATAAAATAAAAATTCAATGCAGAACACCTGTAATTAACAAAAACATTTGATCTTTCATTTTCTTTTCGCTATCAAATTAATTATGCTTCATCTTAATAAACTGTAAGTAGAAATGTTTCTGGGGTTCCTTTGTAACTGCTTAGTTTATTTATTCTATTAGTTTCCCAGGTATCCATTAGAATACTCTCACCTGGAGCAGCTGGGATGGGAAGGGAATCTTAAAAGCTCAACTGGGCGGGGCAACGTTATAAAAGCCAAACAAAGTTTAAATTTGCACACTGAATCAAAGATCCGTGAATCCAGATAAATATTTAAAGGATCTCTACATTTGAACTTGGAGAGGACACACTTTCTTAGTAGAAACATGGAATAAATGAGATCACCTACGTAAAAGTTTAATTCCGATTTACTTCTTATTCATCTGAGAGACCGACAATCAATAAAAGATGCACATTTCTTTAAAAAAAGTAATCACTTTATAGAGAGTGGTCTGGTGGTTTTAAAAAGGAATAAGGTGATTATTAGCTAACGGTGATAGATGACATGTGGAAAATCTTTACATGCAATTTGAATTTTTTTTTCCTGAAAAAAACTTCCACTAATTTGTACAACGATGACATCAGAGTTTTAATGTTAGTAGCTGAAGGCTGAAAATACGCAGAAGACCTCAAACTAATAGACAAGCTTTGTAGAAGGATAGTTCACTAAGACATACCCCTTCTTTTTTAATTCCAGGAGTTTTAATAGTGCACATCTTCATCACTGGCAAAATATCAACTTCATGAGAATCTTTCATGGTGCCCAGACAGGTGAAAGTTTGATGGTGAGAGATCTGGCCTGTAAGGAGTGTGGCTAGAACCTTCTAACGTAAGCATCTCAGTCTCAGCTGACAGATTAGCACTGACATCCTGTAGCAAAGCTCCTTAGATCATAGGACTTTTGGCTTGACCAGATTTCTTAAGATGTGGCACTGTCAACTGTGATGCGTCTTTCAGATAAACTCAAGTTTCAAAACACAGAGGCCATCATTTCATTTGTTGATGCTGAATAGAAAGCTTTTATTCTGCCTCTTATTTTTACACAGGCAACATTTCCCAACAAGAAAGCTGCCTTCTGATTTCTTGCCACAAAAAGTGTGCTTGGCCGCTACACATCTGCCATCCTGACGCTTAACTGTTAGTGTGTGTGTGTGCAGTATATGGTGAAAATCAACTTTACCACAGCATGAGAGTTTTAAATATCTTATTGTTTTCATTTCAGAAGCTCATTAAGCTATTGCAAATGAAAAAAATGATCTTTACTCAATGAACAATACACACAACATATAAAACTGAGCCCACGATATGAAATCACCCATCTTCCTTTCAATGCTTTGTTGTTAAAGAAAAACGCATTATTCCAAAAGCCAGATGAGCCATGCTGCTAACACATTGATTGTGATGTTATCTCTGAGTTGTTTTCCTCAAAAGAGCTACCTCTCGTGCAAATAACTGCTGCATATATATTAGAAATCCTGTTCAGTAACTTTTCAAAATATTGTTTTTAAGTAAACACCATTCCCATTGCAAATAGTCCCATAGATGATTGCTGTTGGTTGGCTTTTATCCTTGACTCTTCAATCTAGTTCATTCCAGCCCAATTCAATAGTATTGAGATGTGAAAATTGTGGAGACTACATCCATGGTTTTAAGATAACACTGATACTTTTCTAGCAAGGTATTGTGTATGATGCTTTGAATCATTATCCTATTGCAATGTAATTCCATCAGCTATCAAATAATGCCCTGATTGAATTGTATAGTGTTGCAGAAGTGAAAAATATCAATTATCAAGTCCCATGTGAATAACCAGCAAAACAACTCTGCTACTATTTTTCTCAGGAATTTCTCCTAACATCCTGATGTTGCTTAGAACTCAGTATTCCAAATCCTACACATTGCAGCATTGCTCTTAAATGTTGTTCTGACATTGTTTCATCCAGTCAAGTTGGTTTTTCCTGTAACCACATCTAAGAAAGAGCTTTCTTGGTATTACCTGGCCAATCAATCCAATAGCTTAACCATCTTTTGGTGGTTAGAGGGTTGAGATGCTGACTGTTGCTGAGGAATTGTGGAAAGCAGGTGATTAGCTACTTTTCAGGAAAATCTGTCCTTTTGTGTAGTTTCTCCATTTCTTCCTCACTTTAATTTTATGAGTGAACCTGACTTCATTTTATTTGTTCACAAACCACCTCATGTAACTTCAATTTTCTCCACAATTTCCTGTTAAAAGTAACCAGCTTTTTGAAGTGCAAATATAAGCAGAACTCATTTCATATGGAATTTCATGCTTTGGTAGCATTTTCATCTGCCAAACAAAGAGGTAACAATTATCCAAACTAGTGACTAAATTTAACATTCACAGGAATAACTTGTTGGGTCCACATTATGCAAAATGTGTGAAATGATAAGAATGGCACAATTAATGATCTGTTTGTCTGATACACTTTTAATCAGATTAATGCGTTATTATTAATGATACAATGCTTAATAAATGGTGTTTTTTTGCGTGTGGTATGCTCCTAATTTAGAATGCCAGTATTAGATCTTATATGATTTTTCTTAACCTGATTATGAACTTCCTCAAACAACTTCTCACTGTTTCCCAGCCACTTTTTCACTTTCGCTTCAAAGGATCTTGGAATCACAACTTTTCCGAAGCGAAGAGAGACAGTGAAAATAGCAGTTAACTCGTCATGGAATTTCCTGAAAGAGAAGAACAAATCTCTCATTTCCTTATTTGTTGAAGCTTGAATTTCAACTTTCTGAAAGAAACCCATACTCTCACCAGAGAGCTGGCAGGGAAGCTACATGCAGCTGGCTGGACACAAAAGAAAAACCAGACCTTACACTGAAGCCGACGCGTGCTGACTCGCACCTCCCCTAGCCGTTTGGAATCTCTATTACGGTACCCAATCAATTCTGTTTCTCACTGTAATTTTACCCATTCTATTCCTTCTAGCAGTTCTTTTTTTTCCTTTAAATTTAGTCCATTCATCATCATCAAAACTTTCAGAAAAAAAAAATGGTAGAAAATAAAATATTTTAATTAAAAAAAACTTTTTATAAATTATTTTTTTTTTTTAAAGGAAAAACAAAATTCCTCATGCTGGAGGAAAATCACAGGATGTCGCCTTTCAGGGCATAGTCAACAGGACAACTAAAGCCCTACCCCTCAAACAGTCACAAAAGCAGGAACGTTTTAAAATGTATATAAGATCCCTTTTGCTAAAACAGTACACCTGATTTATTATAGCATTCCAGGAAGATACAGTATGATAAATAAAGGAGTTCTTCCCGCTGTCTCATCATGAACATTTCTTATCTATCTTAAACTTGCTTTGTCACTACTGTTGACAAATCTTATCTAAACCTAGACAAGTTTCTTTCCAGAAAAAGTTTTTATAACTTCAATTATATCATCACAAAAATCTGTAAACCAAAATAGGAAAATGGAATTATTATAGCGTCTCTTCGTTAAAATTGTGCATTACTTATCGTCCTGGTAAACCTTCCAACTTCCCAAAGTAGCCTCCATGCCTAAAATGTATACTCGAAATGTCGTTTGGAAAGCTTTACTATTTATCGTACCTATGAGCTTTGTGATGTATTTTCTTGCATTGCTTTTCTTCTTTCTATCAGGACATCAATCCTTCTCTCTTTCACTGCTACTGAACTATCAAATTCATATTAGTAATGGGGCATTTGTTCACTACAAACTACGATGACAAAAGACCACGAACTAGTGAATGTGTACATGCGTGTGCGCGTTGAACAAAAATGTGACACTGGAAATTTTCTACAAAATTACCAAATATTCCCAACAAACATACGCTACTTTCCCAACGCAGCTAACATTTGCTTCATTAACTTTCGTTTCTGTCATGTATGCTTCATGAAAAGCAAAATCCATTTAACCTGTGGTATTAAATCAGATCAGCATCTGTTCATTATATATAAAACTCTGAAAAAAAAAACAACAGACAGACAACAACACTGCCTGGATATCTAATAAATCCTTTGAAAATGTAAATACTATATTTTTTAATCAAACATTACTTATAATTTTAGTACAGCATTGGTTTCGATAGATGAAATAATTAAGTTAAAACAGAAGATAGAACACGGTGGAGAAAAATAAAATTAACAACAATACAGTAAATTCCCGTCTATACCTGACGTTTTGCGATTTTTAATTATTTCAGTGTTGTAAATGTTGAATGGCTGTTATCCAATTAATAAAACTCAAAATTCACCATATGATGCTCAAACTGGCTGAGACATACACATGCACGCACCCTAACTTACCTACAGATGCTGTTTTTTGAAATACTCAGATCAGAAATTAATAAATATAAGTTTCCAATAGTCATCTCTCTCTTTCCCCAGCAAGTATAACTAAACCAATCCTGAAAGAAAGGAAAGAAAGTATATTGTCACCAAAAAAAAAAAAAAGGTTAGATTAATGCAAAATTCTCAAGTATTAATACTAGTTAATTTTTTATCCAGCACTTAACTGACATTGACAGCTGTCATTTGCAAAATAATTCAATTTTCCAGGATGCGTGCACATCTTGTAATACCTGTGCTGTGTGCTGGCTTATATACCCTGGAGTTTGCTATATAGATACCCCTGCCAGGTACCCATCTGTCTAGCATTTGCTGTGAATCCTCCAGTACTGACAAATTCTGAGGTTTTCTAAATTGAGAGGCTGCAAGCTGAGATGACATGATCATAGGTTGCAGACACAATGGGCATTCATAAATAGACCAAAAGTCACTCAGAAGTGTCAAAGACAGACCAAGATCACACTAACCATGCTATGGCACAAGCATGAGACCACTACAGACTGCTGCAACAATGCCACATTGATAGCACAGTGCCCCTCCTTGGCTATGATCTGACAGACTACTAGGAATTGCTTACCTGGCTCTGCAGACTTGTGCATAGCAATGTTCTGACTAGGCACATATGCAATGCGTGTCTGCTGTTCAATGATGAATTCTGTTTTCTGCTACACAATGTTAATGGTTGACAGAGTTGACTATCTTAAAAATAAACACTGTAGCTCTCTCTTTCTCTGTATATTAATTGGTTTTGCAAAGATGGTGTATTGGTATGTAGAGAAATGTCTTGCAATCATCACACCAAAGTTCTACATTCAAAGGAAAACCTGATTGACAGAGATAATGTCCTACAGAATCATGTTTTTTCTCTTCATGCAAGCCCATAGTGGGATGTTCTAAGACAACAATGCTCAACCTCACAATATCAAATTGTACCAGGATTTTCTGTATAATGCCAATCAGTGCACTTCCCTGACCATCTCATTCCTAAACCCAATTCTTATTGAAGCCTTTGGGATAAGTTTCATCAGTGTGTGACATAGTCAGCAAATGCCTCAAACACACCAGGAACTTTCTCATGCTTTATAGGAAAGAAACATTGTCTTACAACTAAATCTACAACAGCTGGTGATGTCTATGAGTCACAATACCATAGGACAAATGGTGTGAGAAAAATTTGGCTTCTGCCAAAGGAAATTAATATAATCTACCATTTTGTTTTTTTGCAATAACATCAAAGTGAAATGACAGCTGCTGCTACTCTTTGCTCTCTATGCCATAAAACATAAAGTTAATGATTTTAGATCATTTTGAAAGACTTTTGGCACTTTCTTCACCAAACAGGCAAGCAATCACAAATCTTACACTACCATCTGGATAGTACACACACAATTCACAGTATTAGATGCCCTTCCTCCTGAATGTAACTTGTCTTCATTTAGATTCACCGAACGCATTCAGCTGTCAAACATGATAATTCTTAGAGCTTACATCCTCTCTTTTGTAAGGAGCTCTATATAAGACAGACTGCAATGCTTGCTACCTGTGGAGTAACAATGATACTACTGATGTTCTGATGTTAGTGAATAAAGGGAAATGTCTGCCAGAATGATGGGTTTTTCTGTAGTTAATTGAGACTCTTTGCTACCACCATGGCAAATAACATGCATGCACACAAAAAGAGCACCTACTTACAGGGTTTTGTAAAACTTGACTTGAAAACTTTGGCCACTGAGAAAACAAACGATTCTGGTCCTTTTCCAGCAACTTGGCTGTCTTCAGCGAAAACCATTGCCACTGGGTACTGGTGTATATGATCAAGATAAAGAGTAGCACAAGCAGCAGCACGAATAATTTCTTCAGCTTCATTTCAGATTGAAAATAAGAGAGCAATTTTTCCATGCTACCTGAATTGGAAACAACATATTTAGTAAGCAGTAAAATGTTTCTCACTCAATAAAAAAATTTAAGCAAACATACATCGTCATCAAAAAGATCAAATCATCCCTTTAACATATTATATATTTTTTAAATTCTACAATTTGTAATCGCTTCAACAAAGAATCTCTAGCAACTTTCTTACAAAAGAGTAATTATTGCTGGGAGGTAATAACCTGGGGTCTTGTGACTTGTTCCTGAAGATTAGACACTACTTAATTGCAAACAAAAACATTTTTTCCTTTTTTTTTAAAAAAAAATCAAAATCAAAAGATGATCATTTACTTTCTCTTCTTATTTTAAAAAAAATGGGCCGGTGTAATAATCTGGTAGAAATAGTAATGGAAAGTGCCCCAAGCAACTCCTTTCTTTCTATAACAAAAAAAAAAAAAAACTTTTATCAAAACAAACTGAAATTACGACACGTTTACAGGATCACCTTATTTGCATTTTTTAGAAAAAAGATGATTTAAAAAATAGAAAGAAAAAAAAACTCCACATTATTTGCAATTAAATCATAACATATTCAATCAAGAGGTAAAGACGTAACTACACATAGTTATAAAGTTTGAGAAATGCTTAGTTTTAGTTTTCCTTTTATAAAACTGATGACCATATCCTAGTCTAGTCCCATTCTACATATCAGCAATGATACTACTAAACCAATATTCTTTATATAAAGTTTTAGTCAAGACTGTTAAAGCTGAAATTTCTTGTCTCTTTTGTTATGAAATTATGTAGTCGTGTTAACACTTGAAAACCCTTAACAAATTTAAATGCCTCAATAAGACCTCTGCCAAATATAAGGTACTCTTAAAGATGTGATAAAACTAAATGTCAAAGTTAATTGGTTAACACATACATTGTACTTCCTTAAATACTCCACAATTCATTATATAAACTTAAATACTACTCTCTTTTCCTTCAGATATAGACTAAGGTGGTTTACATTAAATACTGCCAAGATCAAACCAAAAAAAAGGAAAAAAGAGATCAATTTAGCATTTCCATAGATTACATAAACTATCCCATACATATGGCAGGCACACATTAGATTTCATATGCTGCTGTTTCCTTGCCAATAGAGACACTCCATGAAAACTTGTTAAGTGAATATAAAAACAAGAATTCCTTATACTTCATGCAAAAATACAACTACTTAGTATAAAGCAACTCTTGATCTGGTCTTAAAACCTTCAAATCATAACAGATAATATATATATATACACATACAGTTCAAAGATTGCCTAATACAAACTTCAATAGATACAACTACACTATTTTTGTACATTCTTGGGTTAGCAGAAGCTTAATACCTAGAAACATTGCAGAACAGTAAACTGTTCCCCATATATTTGTCAAATTTTAATTACAAATTACACACTTATTTGAGCAGTGTGGCGGCCCAGTGGTTAGATACAGAGTACCAACTCAATTTGGCACACTTGCATGGTATGGTTTCTTCTTCTACACTGGCCAGCCATGTACATTTAATCCCACATCTAAAATGAGCTATATCTTTGATCATGAATGGTGGTCCAGGACTGACTTGGGATGAAACATGGTGGATTTATATATATAATTTTCTTTCATTATTCATCTGTCTGCTAAGGATAATAATCTTATACAAGGGCAATAAGAAAACAAAGGTTTTTGACGTTCACCTCTTCATATTTTTTTTCAGATAAATTCCGATCAATCTTTCGTGATTATCCATTCTAAGCCCCTTTCAACAACAACAACAAATACCCTGTCACAACTTAACACCTAAAAAGATCGTTTTTAAAGTGTTTACATCAGCTGGTTCTCTCTCTCTCTCTCTCAGTCGCGGCGGGGTTCACCTCGAAATAAAATTAACGGACGGGATCTCGCCACTGGCATCAACTCCACACACAGATCCCCGAAACCGGAATTGCGCTGCCACTTCCAGAAAACCCAGTAATGAATGCTTAGTCGGGGGTACACGCAGGCAACCGCCATCTCCAGCGCAAAGACACGGCTTCGGCGGAGGGATGTGTGTGTGTGTGTGTGTTTACCGCTAGGTTACAGGTGCGCTTGCCAGGTATATTCCAATTTGGGGTCCGAGTTAGTTAAAGGGGTGGGGGGTTTGAGAAGTATCGATGTTTCAAATGAAAACGGGGGAAGTGGGCATCCGCCCGTCGTATCTCTAGAAACACCGATGTAGGGGAGAGCTGTCTGCCCTGTTACAGGTGCAAAGACCCTAATTAGCTCCAGGTTACGTTCCGTCCGGTCGCAGGAAGTGGGTTTTCCAGCACCACACCACACAGACCATCGAATAAACAAAGACAGAGGTGTCCTAACATACTCTTAAACAAGCACAGAACGGGTGAATTCGCTTCTTTCTCCTCTAAGTGAATCGGGTCGGTCTACATGACTCGATCGATGATGGCCCTGGGCACCATATACGCCATTGTGTAAATAACACACCGGCTTAAGTAAGACCGATTTTGATTGGACGATGGTGTTGCACACCGACCATTAAAAATAACTGTCCTACCATCTATTTGGCCCCCACCAACTGATACTAATATAAGGGGACATAACTCATATTTTATTTATCCTTAATAGCATCATATCTCAGCCACTCATAGTACCAGAGCAAACCCCATGTCGGTTTAGACAGTGGCCATTTATAATCGCCCCATCACCCACAAATGACTACAACTATGAACAGTCTCTTGTCTGGAAACATGCTGCATGCGCAGTAAAGCTTATAATGCAGTTGAAGTTCCAAATTTTCCAGAGCCCTGAATGTCTCTCTGGTTGTCACCCTTTTCCTTTTTTTTTTAAAAGCTGATCACAGACTTTATACTGGAAAAGCTCTGTGAAGTTTAAATATACTCAGGAGGCACACTACCCCATCCTTACAGCTCATGCCTAACAAAGGCCAGTAAATAGACATTTTTCCTGAGCCTTTCTCCTTGTCAAGGTAATAAGTTCTAGGTGAGCTGCTTCTTATATTAAGGATTTGTTCAGTTTATTACAAGGTGGCAAGCAGACATGGCTTATAAGGTCCCACCTATCAACAAACCTGGATGTTCATTTACCTTCTGTAGCTGCAATTTGTTCCTTTCATCCACAGGTTTATTTCTAAAAGCTTTTATTACATCAAAGTTTACTGGAACTTTAGAAAATTTATAAATGACCCTTTCTGTCCAAATACATTACCTCAAAATCTTTGACCAAAAAATGTTCAATTTTCCACTCAGTAAATCTAATTAGTAACATAGCAAGAAAAATGGAAGGTTGTTTTCATGAATAGTTTGCATATAACTGCAACCATTTGAAAAGCTAATGTGAATATGGTGTAGCTACATTGTGCAGTGTTATGACAGCCAGACATGGAACCAAAAGTTGTTCAGAAATCTGTGAAATTTAGGTGTCACTATGAGGTAGTCAGCCATCCATCTTCCAGAGGGCAGATGAGGTGGTGTGACTTTCCCAATGAGCTAGAACCCCTGGTTTCAGAGATCACTAGTCATTAAAAGGGTCAATCTTCAGATACATAATATCCAAATATTTGTAAGTCTGTAAGATTCTCAAACTAAATATGAAAATACAAAACTAACAAAATCATAGCAGTAATAGTGTCAAAATAATTTTATTCACAAAAAATCAACAAATGTACAATGAGATCTTAAATGTTTGATGGATGAAGTGGTGCAGTCAGAATATTTACAGATTTTATTAAAACTTGGGAGAAAGTGATAACACATTGTTTTATGTTAAAGACCACCTCAAATTATTCTTGTACCCTCCCCTAAATGCACGCACTCCACCAAGTCAGGTGCCTGGCTGGATGTTTTTCCATCAAACCAGTTACACCCAGTTAGTGAGCACTAGATTTGCAGTGATTGCTGCTGTCCTGATGTAAGAAAAAAATTATTCTGAAGAGCCACTGCGCCACTGCATTAGAAGCACACTGGTAACCTATTTCCATTATTTACTTATTCATGGCACTTTTCCAAAACACAATTTTAACTTGAAATAAAAATTAAAGATTGTTACTAGGGTGTATTTCAATGACATTTAAGTTTTTAAATCTGCATTTCAGCAAAAGTTTTCCTTTTGTCATCACCGAGGCTGGACTTTCAGTGCTTTAATATTATCATGGCAAACTTCTTTCATTTGCAGTCAATGTAATATCAGCATTTTCACACTCAAAAAAACCCATGGGATAATCTTTGTGTTGCTGACAGAAAGTCACCCAAGCAATCAAACTCTTTAGCTATAAAAGGGCCAAGAAATTTCATCTTTGATAAACAGCACATCACCAACAACTTAGTTCTCATCATGAAATTCATCACTGAATCCAAGAGAAAACTGATTAAGTCTGCAAAAAATTACCTTCAAAATTGAGAGAGAGGGAAATCAACAGGATAACTTGTATCACAAAATGATGATTCCCGCAGATCAGACAGACAGCTGAGCCAAGAAGATGGGGTAAGATCATGAGGCAGCTAAACTAATTCGGCCTCTCCCACCCACCTAACTTGTTTTTTGTGGCTGCATCTCCCAAAGAACAATCACGTACATCACATCTCTAATGCAGCCAGTATTTCACCTGTGGGAGGTATTATTATTTTAATTTTTCAATGAAGTGCAGCAAATCATTTTGCACTGCTGATACATACACTGCAATAGTGACTTTCTGTTGTGTAATTTGCAAGCTTAAGCTTGGATAATGATTAAAGAAAACGTATGATTTCGACATGTCCATTGTTCACTCACACACAATCTTCTGAGGAAACTTTCAGAATGCCTGAGTTTCCAAAGGACAAACGGGTGGTTCTCATTCTAGATTGGTACGTGAGTAATTAATAGAGGAGGACCTACTACCATCAGGGTTCAGGAACAGGCCATCCCTTGAGCACTTGTAAAAAGGAGGCTGGGCTAGGCCTCATATAACTAAAAAAACTATGGATCAAAGCAGGTTTTACTTTAAACGTTATGATAATTTAAAATCTATTTACTCAATTTGTTCATCATATTTACTACTGTTTGTCTGCCAACATTCGACTCAAACATACTGCTGAAGACTACATGGAAAACGTCAGTGTGAAGAACGACTAACACTTCATTCTTGATGGTAATTCTGTTTTAAACAATACCGAATATTTATGTCTAATGTCCCTTACAACATATTTATGAATGAAATTAAGTTAAGTGCTTCAGTGCAGAGAGTGGACAATGTTACCCGTTACCAGCATACTTTTCTTTCTATGTATATACAACTGCTATTTCTAATCATTCTGGAGGGGCAAGATTTAATAACAAAATCAAAAAAAAAAGAGACAAACAAACAAACAAGCCTTCACCGACTGGAGAGTACTACTATCTTGCTAAGCAGAACATCTTTCTTCCAGATGCCGACACAGAGAAACACACTCGACAAGATTATCTTTGCCCATTTCCATCGTTTTCTGGATGGGGAAACTGATGACAACACCAAGGGTGCAGTGGTCTCAATTGCATCCACTGGCTCCAAGTTTCTCATTTGAAGCATCTAAGAAATTAAAAAAAAAATTATTTGTTAGAAAACGGTTGTGGCAATAGTAGTATAGAAATGGAAAATTATGGGGAGGAAGGGGACATGAAGGATCAGAGAGAGGTGATAGGGAAGGGACATATGAAAGAAAAGTTTAACTCTTTCACTGGGGAAGGCCCAGAATTGTAGCCCATCAAACTTGTTGTAAAACAGCCACTTTGATTCGTTAAAAGGTCATTTCACCGTGTGGCATTATGTAGAAAACTACTACTATTATATGCCATACATTGAGAAAACTTAGCAACAAAACAGTTTAAGAAAGTTTATAACCTAACAGTGTAAGAGAGAGAAGCAAATCTGTGCCACTGAAGCAATTTAAAAGGAGAAGGCATACAAACATTAAAAAAAAAGAATAACACATCCATATCTAGGTCTTATCCCTTTAAAAACAAAGGGTTAGTTTGGGTAGTAAAAGAACCATCCAATCAACCTACATTTTCAGAAATCTTTCCCCATCGTTAGAGTGATGGGAGATGGCCAAACTGACCCTCTACATCACCGTTAATTTCGTTTTTGTCTTTTGAGCTGATCATGACTCAGTTTAGGGGAGGGATCTTTAAACTTTAAAATACAGAGTGAAAACACAAGTTATCCCCACTATGCCACCGAGGAACTAAGTTGACAGTGAAAAAAGTTAAGAAATGCATCCTTGATGATACAAACCAGTCTGACTTCAGTGCAGATTTCCTTCAGCTTCACATGCAAGGCTTCCACATTTTTCTCTGCATCCGAGGAATGTTGCAGAAGTTGCTTAAGAAGCTTGGTATCCTGAAAATAAAGAAATTATTTAAGACAAAGAAAAATAATGAATGCAGATACTAGATCACATTCCCAAACAATTTTTTTTTTGGTTTTCTTTTTTATAATAATTTCATAATATACACATACAAAGAAATATCAGCATAACATCCTAATTTACAGAAATATAAAGAAAATTAAAAAAAAAACAAACAAAGTAGCTGAGATATAGTGAAGAAGCAAAAGACGACAAAGCATTTGTGAAAAGATCACCAATGCTACAAGATGGTTGCTCCAAGCACAATGATAACCTGTGCAACCACTTTCAAGAGAAGCGCAGGTTCTTATCAAAAGTGTGGACTGCACTTCATCCCACCAGCGAGCACCTTATACATCAAGAGACACTCACACCTTAGGTGAAGAAATCATATGTCGTTTACTACAGAAATGCAATCACCACATCATCCACAACGGAAAAACCAAGACCAAGAGGCCGCTAAATTATTTCCTCCTTAAGGAAAAACAAAAAAACTTCTCACCTTAGTATCTTCCACAACTTCAGGATGCTGCTTAATCTGGTCCCGGATAAACCCTATAGTGCTGCCAATGTAAAGTGCATGCTTCGAGATGTTCGCAACCATAGCAGCTGCATCTGCACTCCTACATAAAACATGAACACATGCAAGCTAGAAGACATCCTGTTCATTAAATTGGTTAAGGGTCTCATTGGAAAGGCTAAAGAAAAACGTACAGAATTCAAAGCCACTTATTTCCTTTAACAGCAGAATGTAAACTTGGAAAGCACACAATACTTACGTGATTACCTTGTCATACTGCAATGTAGCCAGACTGGTTGTCTGCCATTCCTTTTTATGCACGGCCTGGATGCCATCAAGAATCTTCTTCCTAACACCTATCTGGAAGATTCCCATCTGTCAAAAAAACAAAACTAAATTCCCATAATTTCTTACATGTAAAACCGAACCAGCACTGCAGAGATTTTCTTCCAGCTCTCATCCAAACAATTCTACAACAGTAAATTATGTCCTCTTTTGTTTTATTACCAACTATTTAATTTTCTTTCTTCCATTTAGTTACATACACAATAAAATTCCAACTTTCAAAGTTACTTCATTAAGTGTTGTTACATCTTTAAAAAAACTGGAACATTAGCTAAACTGTAAATATGGACAATTTTAATTTTATTTGACATAATGCAACTCAACTATATACTTAATCAAAAATCTCAGAGGTATATTAAAAGAAATTTGTTTCAAATAAATAGCAATGAACATATTCTTTTAAAAGATAAAATAACAACTTAAATTTTAATTCTGAAAGTAGGTTCTGAAATACTATATATTAGATTTGTCTTTTATATGAAGGTATGGAAATATACCTCAAACCTGGCCATTTATTCTACAAAAGCATTGACCAAAGCTGACAAGTCAGCAAAAGTACAGTTACCTTTTCCAGGTCTTTGTCTGTTAACTGCAGGAAGGTTGGGAACTCAACCTTTTGCTGATGAAAGGTAGGTATAAAATTTCCCAAACCTAAACCATGAAGAAACAGCTCCAATTCACCATATTTAACAAACCTGGATAGAGAGACACAAAGATTAAGAGACTTCATGAGCAAATTAGCACAATCCAAATCATAGCTTGAAGGAAGTCCCATCTCTCCCCAGTTCTTTCTCTTAGCCAGACTATATAAACTTTAACCCTTGTAGAGCAGGCCAGGATGGTGCCAATATTTATCTGCTAACTTTTTTTTTTTTTTGAGGCTCAGTATTAGAGTTAGAGCAAGGGAGATAACTCATCTCACAAACAAACTACTTCCTGAAAACCAGAACTAATTCTTAATCTTTTGTTGTTGCCAAGGTTCCCTTCTGAAAGAAACAAAACGATGCAGCTGAGTCAACCAATGCAGCAACAAGAATCCATTAGAACTAGTTCAAGCCACATGCATACCAGCCAGCCAGAGTAAAGATAAAATTCATCCTCGAATTCTTTTTAAGTTACTTCATCGTGAATACATGAGGCAATTTTGTTAATTTTTTTTAAACATTTTCCCCAAAAGTCAGACATGGTGAGCTGCTGCTGCACCCCTATGTGAAAGCACACACAACACCAGCATTTGAAATTATGAGCTCACAATATAACACTGTTATCTGTCTCTTAAACCTTGTATGGTGAAAGAAAATGAATCCTCCCAGAACTAAGCATCAGTTCAAGGTACTTTTTCCATAATTATGTACTCAAAAAAGTTATTTCTGACTCGTACCAAAAGTGGGACAGCATTGTGTTTATCTGATATAATTTCTTTTTCTAATAATCTGAATAACTGTTAGCTCAGGTAGTTCAGTGGTAATGGACCTCCATGGTTGAGGGGTTTTTCTAATCCCATTCAGGACCAGCTTGGTTTGGCCTCTTTCACCAGCCAGCTGTGGCTTTCCTCCTAAAAACATAGTTCTAGTAGGGTTTTTAGGGTACAGGTCATAGTAATGCAGGTAACTCTTCACTACTGCTCCAGATCCCCCAACCACCCTCTCCAACTACTCACTTGGTGCCCCAGCCCAATACACACCGCCAACCCCTCTTCCTGCCTTCTAGTTCACTGCTGTAAGATGTACCTAGATCTCAAAAGTCGTGACAGGTTTTTACCAAGATGGCTGTTAGGTCTTTTGTATAAATTTCTCATTTTGCATTAGTTCAACATGATTTCTGACAAAGGTGCACCACACTCACACAGGTGTCTCGCTGGCAGCACTGTTGTTGTTCATGATCTGATTGGTGCTCGGCAACACAGACGTTCCCTCCTCTGCCTTGTAGATGTCATCAAGGACAGCAGCAATCTACAAAGATGGTAACACCCCCTTCATTCAACCTTGCGATTCACACAAAAGATTTCTAAAACAAGCTAACAGTAAGGAATCATGTTTATGCACTTTCCACCACAAAAAAACATCACCACCATCATTTGGAAGTCCCAACAGACTTTTCTCTTGTCTCCATTTAGCAAAAATTAGCTGCAATCAAGATGGCAGATTCATTATGAATTTTAGTAAATACAAAATGAAGTTTTGGATGGTTAAAAAATATATATACACATAAAAAAACAAGTAATAACCACTCTTTTAAATTTAACATGTATTGTTTTATTATAGTCTCTACAACAAAGAACTACAGATTCAAAGTAATTATGCCATGATTTGTTTGTATAATTAAGTTAATCAGTCTAAAAAAAAAATCTGATTTTTGAGACACAAACCAAGGTGAGTAAAATGTAGTAAGAAAACATTTAAAATTGTTTTTATGTTAGATTTTATGAGCTGTTTAGCAATAACTTAACCTCTGAAACTGTTTGTCACATTAAAAACATGCTTTCATATCACTGTTTTGATGTAACAAGAAGTTGTATCCCTTTGTTACATTGGTTGGTCAAGGATGAGTGGCTGTAAAGCTATTAAAACTATAATAAGAGCTTAACTCAGTCAGCTAATACTGTATTTAAGCCATCTCCACAGTTTCTAAGGCTGAATCACCGCCTCTTGGAAAGACTATGAAAGTAGGAATACTCTAAAATGTCAGAACTACTAAGCAAGCATGGTGTATTCTGTGGCTTTTTTTTTGTTGAGTGACCATGTATTCCTTGTTGACTGCCTATACAATGGTTCCAAAAGGAAAAAAAAAAGTGCATGCTCAAATGTGATGTCAGTAACCCTTATGCATCATTGCATCAATGAAAGAAATTTCAACATTTCCAAAAGCTATTTTGTGTTCATTTAGATCCATGGCCTAAAAGCCAGAGGGAAAACCAGTGGTCTGTCTAGAGAGACTTTTGGTTACTCTCTCACAAAAAGGGGGTTCATCACTATAGAACGGCTCACATATGAGTGACGTTCAAATGAAACCTGGCAACAGTGATTTTGTTTCAGACAGGCTTCCTTTGAACGTCCATAACACCTTATAACATTGTCACATAGGGAAAGAAGAAACTGAGTACAGATCAATGACAACTAATGCTATTACCTGTGATGACTTCAGAATTATGCATAT
Organism: Nautilus pompilius; assembly: GCA_018389105.1. NCBI lineage: Eukaryota > Metazoa > Mollusca > Cephalopoda > Nautilida > Nautilidae > Nautilus > Nautilus pompilius. The sequence goes on along the minus strand of JACATO010001518.1, from coordinate 151,310 downwards.
TTGATAAAATAGAACTTTAACAAATCGGCTTCTGCACAAGAGAGATTGAGGTAGTTATGAAAACAGAGTAAACAAAAAAATAACAATTTTGGCTGTTTTAAGGTGGGTTGTCCATCTCCCTTGAAGAGAGTCAAATCTATCAACAAAATTTCCCCTTTCACAATGCAAATCCCCCGTGTGTGCTTTCTCACCAATGAGAAGCACCGAATCTGCAACCTCACCTCTTCATGACCTTGCGTAAAAGCAACATCAGCAGCTGAGTCACTTTGGTTGTCTCTGAGTGCACAATCTGCCTTGGCACTCTTCAGCACATTGACTACTTTCTTGTGCCCTCTGCTGGCCGCCCAGAATAGTGCCTACAAAAGAAAGAGGGAGAAACCATTCATACTGAAGACTGCCATTAGGAATCTGTGCATACAGCCAATCCTAAACCTTCACAGTTCAAAAGCAAATAAAATTTACAAGACGACTCAATTTTGCCTTTCAAATGTATTCATTACTGATCATAATAATTTGTAAAAAATAGCAATCGCATAATAAAAAACTTTATTCCAGAAACAAAATATCAAGTATCACTGGAGCCATGTTATAATGCACCCTTGAGATTGATAGAAGCAATGCAGGAATATTCCAGCAAAATCTAGTTTTATTAATAGCCATTGGTGTGTACAACATACTGTTTCCCAACTTGGCATGGAGAGCATCATTTGTCTGCTGAACGAATGGCATGCAAATATGTCTCTGGTAACACCAATGTGTACTACAAACAAGATGGCAGCTCATGGCATAAGCACCAGAGTGAGGCAGCAGATATTTACAGTTTTTGACTAAGGAGGAGAAAGGGGAAGGGGCAATTTCCCAAAATTCATTTGCAGACTTGCAGCAGAATTTAGAGATGGAATTTTATTACAGAAAATTGTGTACACCTGGTGTAACTCACTTAAAGCAGATCATATGCTAATGAACACCTTGGCAAAAGACAATATGCAGTGTTCCAAACACTAGCAGAGAAGCTGTCCATTAGTTTTGGGAGTGTGGAAACAATACTCCACCAGCATCTGGATTTCCATAAAGTATATCAGCATGAAGAGCTTCAAAAGAACTGATCAGACTTCATGTGCATGAATGTTTAATGGCCTATATTGAGCTGAAGCACTGTGTTAACAATGAGGAAGGTGACTTCACAAAAAGGACCACTGAGCATGATGAAACTTGGTTCCAGCACTACTTGTCCAAGTCCAAGCAATTCAGCTTCTTTCGCTCCTTACATTCTACACATGACCTTGTCCATCTCCATCTGAAGACAGAGAAAGGAACTTTTTCAAACAAATGGCAACAGGAAAACACATTGCTTTCACTAGCTACATTCCAAAGGTAGAGCTTTATGAAGTTGGCTTCCTGGAAACAGCCATTTAACAGTGGCAGCCGCCCCAGGTACAATCTATAGGGGAGGCACAAAAACTGACTAACCTTAAAAGAATTTTATAAAAATTGTAAAAATTATTTTTTTTTTTTTAAATTGTGATAGTTAATACATCACTTTTAAACTAATTTACGTACAGAGTCAGGGCACAAAAATTATCTAAGAGTTTATTAAACATTTACTGGAGCTCTCCTATACACCTGTTAACTCTGACTGACTCTCCACACCTGCGAGGCAAGCTAGGCTACTGTATATATCTATTACCCTATCACACACGGTTTTAGTGAACAACAACATACAGTCCACAGTTGTGAATCCCTCTTGTTGACATCCGCACCACAGTCAATTAACTTCTTTGTTACCCGAGCCTTCCCTTGTTTTGCTGCATACATCAATGGCGAAATATGATACCTAGATTTAAAAGGAAAAAAAAAGAAAAGTCATCATCATTATCAAATACATTTAGACAGAAAGAAAACACCTTTTTTTTGTAATGACTCAGAATTAAAAAAAGGAAATGCATTAGAGATTCCTTTTCGTTTAATATGAAAAACAACAATACATAAATGTAGCAGCACAAGAAAGAAACAGGAAACACCTGGCTATGTACTGAATAAGGACAAATATGTCACCGTAAACTTATGACACTCAGAATGCATCTATCTTTTTCTTTTTTTGCTGCATATTGCTCAGCTTGACATTCAACCCAGTGGTAAACAGAAACAAGTACGATTATCCTTGGGAAATCCCATGCTAAGCAAAGCCCACCAATCAGGTTCAACCACAAAGATGTCATGTGACACATCACTTTCTTGCTTAGATGCCCAAATGCAAATTTAGCACTCTCCATCACGTTTTTCTTGTGAAGTTGGGTTCTGACCAATATAAATACGCAGCACTGCTGCTGCTGCTGCTGCTGCTCACCTTCCCCACTTTCTTCTCATGTGGCCTAGGCAATTTCCCCTTCTCAGTTCCCCACCTTATTGTTGATCGTCTACAAATTGTGTGTAAAATAGACACTTTCTGCAGCATGAGCAGTTGACCGCGGATGGTGGCCATCAGCAGTAAAAGCAGCCAAGCCACACTTGACATTGTAAAGGTAAGACATCCTAACACCCAAACACAGAGACTGCCTCTGATCTTGTTCCCGAGCGAAATAACCAACTGGCAAAGTTCTCATTGCGTAAAACGGCCCCTGCTGACTAGTTCTGAGATCTTTCTGAATAATTATCCAGCAAAACTTATGCTTTTAAAATGTCAGCAGATATTTAAAACAACAACAACAACAAATTAAAAAAAAAAAAAACACTATGCAAAAACGTTCTACCTGCAAGAAAATTATTAATGGAATCTGAGCAATCCTTATGGAGATGATTTATCTTGGGTAAGTGAAAATATGAAAGTCAAACCAGTGACTAAATAAAACAAGACACAGTTTGGGTCTGCTTCCAATAACCACATTTAAACAAGCAGAAAATTAACCATGTAAATAAGCTAAACAAAACCAGACGGATGTTTTGGGGGTTTAAATTAGCGAAAGTAAAGTTGTTGTTTGTAATGGAGGGAAAGACGTGGCTGCTTCCAGTAGCACTTCACGTTTTCTTACTTAAGAACTCAGCATCTTGACGTCGCCCTGCTGCTTAAAATCTGAGTTTGGTTCTGATGTAGAAAAAAGGATCCCAACTTCCATTAGTTGTAAAGTTTTGTTTTCTTTTAAAAATAATATATATTAGGTTTTAGTACATCAAAGTCTAATCTGGAACCTTTTTGTTCTTGTTTTAATTTCTGTACCTACCTGTCTTTACAATTCACTTCTGCTCCATTTTCCAGCAGGTGTGTTACACATTTGAGTATCTCCTCTTCATCAGCATCAGAGCAGCACGTGGCCATCAGTGGATAATACATATCTTTAGATTTAAAAAAAAAATAATAAATTTCTTAAAAATTATCATGGATGTTAAAATTTACAATTTTAAAAACAAAATCTCCTAAAAGGCACCAAATGAGACTCTTAAATTGGTTTTTTCCCAGCAAGGAAAACCTTGCAGATAATTACTTTTAACCTTCACTAGTAAGTCAAGCAAGCATTAATCCATTACTGACAAGATGGCCTTAAACAAGCAATAAAACTGTAAAAGGCCTCAAACTTTAGAATGATCACACAAATGTCAGATAAATCTCTCCACCTGTCCTTGCATGTATAAGGATAAATCTAATTAAAGATTGTTTTTTTGTGCCCGCACGCAAGCCTTAATAAACCAACCTTTCTGGTGTTTAGAATCTGCTCCGTTCTCCAGCAAAAACAGGACAATGTCAGCTTTTCCAGCATAGGCTGCATACATCAGCGGCGTCCATCCTGCCTTCAGTACAACATCTACATCCACACCTGCAGAAAAACATTTTCTTTATTTTTTTTTTAAAAATTAAAGAAAGTTCTAATTGTAAAGCCATATCAACTAGTTAAGCCATCGCTTTGAAACAATGTCACCAGTTTCTTTTTTTTTCTTCCTCCCATGTTTACACCACATCAAAACTGATAGCAATCATATATTGTGTACTCACCCATAACATGACTAAATTGCCAAGTTATCTCCTCTTGGCCCAATTTTAGCCAACGATTTTGGTGCTCTGGTCAGGTTTCTATCTTTTTATCATGGTTAAGCTAATGGCAGGCTCACTTCATTTCAAAATAATGAGATGGCTGGTGATTTCTTAGCTCAATTAAAAAAATTCTTTATTTGATGCTCTGCTCTCACAGCATCTACCTTTAGAAAAGAACCTACAACTCTTTTCATCTAATGAAAGAGAAGTTTTGTTCTCTTGTCTCTACCAAGAGCGATCCACCATTTATTCTTACGTACAGGTGCCAAAAATGTTTCCTTTCACACTAATTTTAACAGACAAAAATCTCGCATTACTGAAAACATTAACAGCCTTTTGAAATCATTTATCTAAAATACTGTACCATCAAAAACTCGTATACCTAGTTGTTAAAATCATATGCAGTTTTCCTAAAACTGTTATATTGTAGATTTACATTAAGACTTCTGCTACTTTCAGAATTCATAAAGCCACTGATCTAATGGCAAGAACAGTTTTTAAAAAAACAATTTCTAAGTTGTTATTTATTAAAGACATCATATTCTAACAGGCAACACAAAACCGACAACCAACTAGTTATTAGCAACCTTACTCTAATACCCATGCTCATACTACATGTATTCCTCAGTGACAAAGCAGAACATTCTTTTTCTTTCACTTGCTTTTCACTATTCCAGCATCACTCTCTCTAACCCCAGGTGTGCATTATTTTATATAAAGAAAAAAAAGTGGATTAGCGTAGTTGTAATATTAAAAATAAAGCATAAACACATTAAACATTTTCATGCAGCTACTGGCTATTTTTCGTGAAATAATACAATTTTTTTGGATACAGCAAGAGTTATTATTATGTAAATAAAATGACAGCTGTGCAACCATCTGGCCAGAATTAGTTATAGCAACGTGCAGCGGGGGAAGGAAGGCAGGTAGTCTTAAGTTAGATAAAGACCCCGTGTACTCATCCAACATGTTTTTAAACACTGACTTCAGTAAACTGTTTAACTATGTCAGGAAGAAGACCATAACGTGCATTTGCTTACAAGAATCCAATGCAAATACAATGAATAACTCTAATTTGCTACAACATGAATCTTGTTTCTCTTTTCTTAACTTAAAGCAATAAGATGCATAAATGAGGTCCTAATGTGTGAATAGAAAAGCCTGTAATAGAGATTGCATAATATAATCCTTGCTTCATGTTACTAACATCCTCAAATGACTAGACTCGATCGCTTGCCTTAGTGAATTCTCAGTAAAATCCAGTCATTTTGGTCAACCAAATGTTCAACTCTCCTGCCTAATTAAAAAATTTCTCATGTAAACTTCCCTTAATTGTGTTTTGTTTTATAAAGGAAAATTTCTAAGCTCAACTTTAAGAAACACAACCCTCTAGCTAATAACAAACAAGAAAAAGATGGCGTTCTGACAGAAACAAAATAAACAACCTTATAAAATCTAAATAGAATAAGTCACAATTAAATGCACAAAATCCTCCCAGCAAAGCATTTTGGCTTGCTTCTGTCTATGTGAAAATCTGTTATTTTTTATCAAAACATGCTGGTATCAAGTAGAAAATCTGACTTCATGAAATACCACAGCAAGGAGCAAAACTTGGTTTTTAATAAATAATTAGTAGCTGTTTCTTAATTGAGTGAAAATATTAATAAATGGTTTAAAGTTGTAAGTAGAGTGAAGCCTAATAGAGAGCCATGTCATGTCAAGCACCTGTCTATACAATGGAGATAATAACCCTGCGCCACATTTATCCACTAGAGAGCATTGTTTGCAATGGATCACAAGTGGCCTGGCACTTCCATCTTTAGCAGGTAAATCTCTACTAGACTCGTCATTTTTAAATGAGAGGGGGAAACCACCTGACCAGCTAGTGAAGAAACAAAACCAGGATGGTGTGCCAAATCAAACCAGCTTTGACTGGGCCTTAAGCCATGGCAGCCTAATCACACTGCTTAATTCCATTCCCCATTCTGTTTCTGGCTCTATGCTGGTTTTATTCACTTGCTGCTTATCTAAACTTGAAGAGGACATATATAAAACAGCTGAACAAATTAATACCAAGCTGAACCTGCGACAAAAGCAACTTACTGTTATTTCAGAAAAAAATTACATAACTAAATGTTTAATTCATTAGGCTTCCTCCCCATCACTTTATCAAAGTGATACAGCAATGAACCAATGCTTCAGTGATCAATCCCCATTGTCATTATCAGGATTTAGTTCTAAAGGCTGTTTTTGGTGTGTAGTGTATTATTTTTATTTCTGAAAATAACATAACACCAAATATCTTTTGGTAACAATTCAATGTCTGTTAGTTTATAATTGTGGGAAGCCTGCACACTAGCATAGTTCTAGTTAACCAACCAGAAGCCCAATTAAAGATTCTGCTGTGGGTGTAGATGTGTTGCCATACCTTTGTCCAGGTACAGTCTCACGATATCCAGGTCACCATTTATAACTGCTACCCTCAGGTCATCAATGGGTAACTGCACTGATTCGTTAATCTTACTGGTTAATGGAAATGTCCCTGCATTGCCCTCACTGCTGTCAGCAGCGCCACTATTGAATGTCCAAGACTGGGGAGTTGCTTCTTTGCTGGCATTTGTGGATGGTGCCTGGTAAAGCTGACAAAATGAATGAAAATTTTTAAAATACTGGGCAACATGATTAGTTCTGGCTAATAGCATTTTTTGAGGGGGGGTTAAAAAACAAGATAAAATGAATGAACAAACTCATGCATCTTAATATAAAACAAATGCAAAGTTCCTGGAACCTTTTTTTTTTCCATTCAACTTAGAAACACATATTCAGGAAGGTATTCACTTCAGGCATACTGTCAGTGTTATCCACATCCCAAGAAAAGGGGATAAGTTAAATAACAAATGGTAACACATTCACTTAAGTGGAAGTACCTCTCAATTTGGCACTCAAACCCATAATAATAGTATCAGTCTAGATTTTCTTTTTGTTTGTTTTGCAAAGTGATCAACACCTTTAATATGTAGATGGATCCATTGCAGAACAATACTTAGGCAATTTATGGAGGGGCGTGTTTGCAGGTTATTACAAAAACCTAACCAACAACCATCATATGAATTCTGTAGATCCAGGCACTGATGCACAAAGAATGTGGCAGCAAGCAAAGCAACGATTGAGTCCTTAGTGTGGTAGGTCCCATGGAATATTTAATTCGTATTTGGTTGAGCTTCTGTGACATGAACGTTTCAGTGATGTCCCTGTGAGTCTTTTCGTCATCATTCCACATCTCGTGGTGGACCCGCATTCGGTAGCCAGGTTAACCCTCCAAACCTAATACCTTCTCGCCTGTCTCTGTCAGCAGTATCATTGGAACAAGACATTCGTGTTCCCAGTAACAGCAGTAAATGGGGGTTGGGTTTGGGCGACTTGGTGTCTACTAGGCCTGGTTACGAGGTAAGGCTTCTTCGAGGCTGGTTCACACCGGATGCACCCCGTGAACCTTCGTCCGTGTCCACGGTTCCAGGCTACTGACAGATGGACTGGTAGCAGCAGCAGCAGCAGTATCATCATCAGCAGTATCATCAGCAGGAGCAGGCAGCAGCAGCATCATCAGCAGCAGCAGCAGCAACAGCAGCAGCAGTATCATCAGCAGCAGCAGCAGTATCATCAGCAGAAGCAGGAGCAGCATCATCATCATCAGGCAGCAGCAACAGCAGCAGTAGTATCATCAGCAGGAGCAGCAGCATCATCATCAGCAGGAAGGAGCAGTCATCATCAGCAGGAGCAGCAGCATCATCATCACAGCAGTATCATCAGCAGGAGGAGCAGCAGCATCATCATCAGCAGCAGCAGCATCATCATCAGCAGCAGTATCATCAGCAGAGCAGCAGTATCATCAGCAGGAGCAGCAGCAGTAGTATCATCAGCAGGAGCAGCAGCATCATCATCATCATCATCATCACTATCTTACTGTACTACGACAGGCGACTCCAACCCAAAACCGAGCCTCTGTCCATCCTATCCTTTCTATCTCCGAGTCCCCACCGTCTACTTACCTTGTAGTTTGCGGAGTCGTTGGGGTAGTCGTCGTAGTCGTCCGAGAACTCATCGGAAAACTCGTCCTCGTAACCAGCAGGAATGAACATCTTCGCCATTGCTCTTTAAAATTCGCTCCCACAGGATGCGGCTCGCAGCAACCAACCAACCCCCACCCAAATAAATAAATAAATCACCATTCATTAAAATTGTTTTATTTTTAAAAAAAAAATAATAAAAAAAAAATAAATAAACGGCACAAATTTTTTTTTAAAATTAAAAACCGAGTTTATTTATTACTATTTTATTATCTGCGTAGCAGCGGAACCAAAATGGCCAAGTACATCGAGAAGATTTCTCGAGCTTGGCAGATTGTTAAGCAAAACGGGGGTCTGCTGGGATCCTACATGACATTCTACAGGTTCGAGCTGTTTCTTCCTACCTCGCGCGCGGTAAGGGGTTGGCCGGAAGTCTCCTATAGGGAGGTGGGTTGGGGTTAGCCCCCCGGTAACCTCCTCTCCGAAGGTTAGATGACAGACAGACAGAGACCCCTCGGTTACTTGTCTCTCTGGTAGTGGCTTGAACCCCTAACCCCTAACCCCCACCGGCCGTAAGCTAATTAAACCAACACCGGGACACCCTTAGGGAAACGTTAAGACCCCCTGTCTATCCCACACCCCCGTTAAGACCCCCTGTCTATCCCACACCCCCGTTAAGACCCCCTGTCTATCCCACACCCCCGTTAAGACCCTCTGTCTATCCCACACCCCCGTTAAGACCCCTGTCTATCCCACACCCCCGTTAAGACCCTCTGTCTATCCCACACCCCCGTTAAGACCCTCTGTCTATCCCACACCCCGTTAAGACCCCTGTCTATCCCACACCCCCGTTAAGACCCCCTGTCTATCCCACACCCCACCTGAATTTTTATCTTATGCTACAATTCTGCCCTTATTAAACATATCCTGTAAATCTCATAGTATCCTACTTAATCCATTCCAGAGATGGTCCCCCCCTATATAGAGTATGATTATTCAGTAAAATCCGGATTGGGGGGGGTGGGGGATGTTCCCACTTTTCTTCTGCCTTTAAATCAACTATCCTTCCAATTTTACCTCAATTTTTCTATTATACCGGGTATTCGTAAAAATAATATTGTCCGCGAGAAATGTCATCCTCAGCAGTTCGTTGAGTCTGCCAATTCACCGAGCAGCGTAGACCTTGGGTAAATGTTAAAAATATATATATATATTGCGGTATCCACCCCTCGCCTGTCTAGACGTCTAATATGTATGTAATTCAGACCTAAAATATGTGAATGTTGTTCACGGGCATTAATCATGGAGCCATCAAAATTAGTGTCAGGGTACTGTGTTATATGCATAACAGAATTTTTGAAAAATCTGTATATCCTAACTCTCAGACAGAAAAAAAATAACAAAGAAATAATATAAATATAAAACTAAAGAAGGAATAACTGATAAATTGGTATAAAGTTGTGTTACTTTAAGGAAATGAAAGGTTGAAACAGTCCTTGTACTATTGGAATGCATTAACTTATTAACCATCTATTCTGTAACATACTAAGTAAAATTGTTTGGCAGTTCATTGTGCTACAGCTGAATTTACAGCAAGGAAACACAAGAAATGGGAAAAAAAAACTAGTATCATCAATTAACCACTCAATGTTGGCATTAATTTTGTTAGGTTGGCCAAGATCAGATGCAGCACTCTGTGCGACATCAATCAATCACCCAGAATATAAATATTTATGAGTGCCATACAAACACTTCCTTTCAAAATAAAGCAGAGAGATCGTTTAGTCCCAATATTTATTAGCCAACATTACTGATCATAAAGCATGGACAGTGGCTGCTGGTGGTGGTTAGTAACTTTCTCAAGATATCTGGGAAGTGCTGAGTTTATCACATCTGAAATTATGTACGACTATGCTATATAATGTAACATGTTTTCAAAAGTCTTTAGAACTTTCTAATTATTTGTTTTGTTCTTCTAACTTAGGACTGATGATCTGAAGCAGGGAACTTTAGTTGGTGAAGATTCATTTGGAAACAGATACTATGAAAATAAAATGTATTTTATAGGTAAGTACAAGGAATTCTTAGTTTTATAATTTTTGAAATGAACTAAGATCTTTTCCCCATTAATAAAATAATTTACATATTATTTTATAAGTAAAGTGCAAAAGCAAGTTTTGTTGGGGTATTGAAATTGAAATTTTAACTCTGATTGCTTGATAAAACAATTGTGCCATTTTCCTGTGGCGTCAATGCTGGCATCCATTCATTGATAAATAACTTGTAATTTTTATACTTTCAGATTGCCTCCTTGGGTCATTATTTTAAATGTTTGCTTTAGTTTTTTTGTAAGTTTTGTTTGTTTTGGGATCAGGTGTGCAAAATACTATTTGAGGGAATATGCAGTCAGACATGCATACATGCACATTTCTGGAGAATCTAGGGCAATTAAGTTTTGTTTCACAGAAGATTTTCTATGGAATCAGCAACCCAGAATATATATGCATAGGTACCCAGAATGACAGTACACATCTTATTTAAAAGAAACTGCCAAACTTTACTTTCACCTCTCACTGCTACTTACATAGAAGAGAAATAGAAGAAAATTGTTTTTAGAGAAAGTTTAATTCTTAAAATTCAATTTAAATAAAGAAACCCCTTCATTTTGTAAGTTTCTTTTTTTTTTAAAGCTCCGTTATATTGAGTTAGTACCCCCTTCTGTATGCGTAAAAGAAAACTCGTTGTCTTCAGAATACTTTATTCATGGCCATAACTTCATTCCCACTTTCTTACTGAAAGTACAAAGTGCAGATACTAAACCAAAAAAGTGTTTATACATTCTGCTGTGTTACTTACAAACTACTTATTCTAATCACAGTACAAGCTGGGAATGAATTGGTTGTTACAGCAATCTTCTCTCTCTCTCTCCATCTCTCGCTCTTTTTGTAAACTATTTTATCATCTGCAGTTGTTTCTCATAAAATAAATACTTTATTTCACATGTCATCACTATTTTCCAGGTCGTAGTCGGTGGGTTATTTACAATGAAACTGTCAATGTGAACTACGATGCTAGCACGATTCCTCCTGAATGGTAATGTATGCTGCTTCTACTATATGCTGTGTAATGTTTCAAACAGTTGAGATCCTCTGACTGACAACTCAACTTTTTCAGAATAAACAAAGCAAAAAAAAATTAGTTGCACATACTGCTGTGTGGTATTCAGTTGTGTAAAAATAATTGTTTAAACTGTTTAGACTACAGTGGTTTTGTAGCTAGATCATTTTGGAAGTAGCTGACAAAAGCCCAAATGCTGATGATGAAGCTGTATTTCAGAAATGATGTCTCACACATGTATCAAGAGGCTATGGGAATTCTGGTTTTACTGAAGCAGCAGTTGCAAGGGAGATAACTTGTTGCTTTTTTTCCTTACATTATTTGGTCTTGTTTAAATGATTGCAGTAATTCTGCCCATTTACCTACCACTTCATCTGCAAAAAAGGGGTTTAAATGTGTTTAACCAGCTGGACTTGTGAGTGGCAATTGGCAGCGCCAGATGTACTTTAATATAGGTTCTTACTTAGTAAATTCTTAGTGACTAAAATCGGATCAGATGAGGAGGAAGAATATTGATAGTTGTATTTTTATGTTGATAGACAGTTGAACATTGTTTTGGGAAAAATAAATGGGATGTTGGTTTTATTAAACAACTTATAGCTTGAAGCTGCCTGAAGTTCTGTTCCTAAAGGCATCAAAAGAGTACATGGTCTGAACCAATTGCCCTGACCTCATGATACATTGAAAATTTTTATTGGAATGATTGAGATTATTGAAAGATCAGTATCCGAATGTTTATCAAAACTTTAGTTGCATGGAAATCTAAGAGACTTTTAAGAATTTGGAGAATAAAAAAAAACAAGCAAAATCTGCTATTTCATTTATGCTACCAGAGTTAAAGAAATCCACTGAATGATGTGTAAAGGATGGAAGATGTATATGTTTTTTTTTAATTATTAGGTTTGTGATATTATTTGTTTGCTGTATTTGAGAAATCTAATACTTAATGTGTTTCATTCAGAGGTTTTGTGCTTAATCAAAATAAATGATGATTAGCTGAAAGAACTTTGAGACCAAGCACCTAATCAGAATTTTCCACAATACACCAACTGACAATTGATTACAGCAACACCTTTTCTGTTAATAAAACTTGGGTTGAAATGAGAAATAGCAACCCCATTGTGCCCAGAGCATCAGCTGATGTTGATTATTTGGCAGAAATACATTTCCGGCATGAAAAACATACTGAATAACCAGATTTGGTTTAAGTAAATTTCAATACAATCTGTCTGAAAGAAGCAATATACTGATTATAATGAATTTGGAAGAACTACTGCATTAAGCTTTAAATTGCAACCAATTCCTAACATTGCTATCTTAATCCTTATTCTTCAATTAATGATCAGTTTAAGAGTGCTTTGAAATATAAGGAAAATCTTATTGTCCTTTGCAAATAATTAATTAAATAATGCATTGATTTATGTGTATGATTTTCTTTTCCCTGCACCTTAAGGCACAGATGGATCCACTACATAACAGATGACCCACCCACTAAAGTTCCACTCGAAAGAAGAAAGTGGATGTTACCACACACAGTTAACCTTTCTGGAACCCCGAAGGAGTATGTTCCATACACAACGACTAGACCCAAAATTCAGAGCTGGGAGCCACCCAAAAGCTGATCAGATATAGTACATTAGCAGAAGCTGATTTAAAGGGCAGAGTAATTGTGAACTTGCTCTGACCACTATCTAGTTTACATATATATTCTGGACAGTTTTTTACATTTTGGTTTTGCTGGCTGAAACATTGAGCAAGGACTAGATGAGCTGTTTTTGAAATTTAATTTCCTGACTAAGCTTTTGTCATGGATTCTTTGAAAAGCTAAAATAAACTGCAAATTTTATCTTTTTCTTTACCTTGTCTTTTTTACAACAAATAAGTACTCCACTTCCAGTCGTAACATCTTTAAAAGCTCAATAACAAAGTTATACCTTTTATGATTTAGTCTTGATGTAAAAATACTTCTCATAATGTTACTTGAGTCCACCATCCTGTGGGTTTAAGCTCTTGAAGTTAGAATGTAAAAAGCAGTGATATGAGAGCACTGCATATCACAGCATCTTGCAGAACCAGATGCCATACAGCACTGTGCACATTGATGTCCAAATACCTTAGTACTATGCACATTTATGACAACTAAATGCCATAAAGAACCACTCATCTATGACACATGAAAGTTTATTGTAGTCTTCTTGACAGGAGATCTGTGGCAGAAAGTATACCAGAGGCCCCAAACCCATGGCCTGCTGTACAAAAATAATTGAACACGGGAATTGAAATTGGTTGGCCAGAAGAGCCTGCACAAGAAGCAAAGCTCACATCCAAATTGGTAACACTGGTTCATGCATACTGACAAATGAAAGCAGATGACACAAACTTACATAAAAGCTCAAACAGATTGAGATTGGATAACTCTTGAGCCGACAACTGAAAATCTGGATGTAACATGGTTGTAAAATATGACACTTTGTCACCCAGCTATAAACTGCTGACCAGACCACACACTCACAATTCTCTGTCTCTGATGAACCATGTCACCAGAGGTTCAGCGTGACTGGATAAAAGCCATTATTCAATGGTGCTTGCTCAGTGCTAGACGATCTGGGTCTTATTCTTGTTCTTATCTCCCTGACACTTAACAGTTAGGTAAATCAGCATAAGTCAGGCTCTAACTATTGAATTGTGTGTTGGTTGGGGGACAGCAGCTGTCCTGAGCTAGCTACCATATAGTTAAGTTGACTGTTGATGGTAGAAGACTATTTACAGATGGAGGGTTTGTCAAGAATTGTATTATAAAAGTAATCAAATTATGGCCAGAGAAGAGAAACAGTATCAGTAATGTAAGTTCATCTGCTAGTACAATTATCAGATAAAGTGAAGAGCATTTTCTCAGTTCAAGGAAGGACCAAGACTTTCCAGTGTTTCTCGTTAGCACCTGAAGGAGCACCAGTATTTCAGACACCACTTATTTTTGTTTGAGGAAATGATGCAGTGTTTGAGGTTTCTGAGTTTGAATTTTGCCTCAGAGTATGAAAGTAACAACCATTTGTGAAGGCATTTTTCTCAAAGTATGTAAAATGGTAAATCTGCTTCAATCGAGTTGGAAAACCTGATAAAGGATGGCAGCAAAAAAAACCAGGGCGTTGTAGCTTGCATCAACAAGGAAATACAATTAAATGTTGAACTTCACATATGGCTTTACTATGTCATTCATCAGTCCTTGTCAAATGAGAAGATATGATGGAAATCTATTACGAAAGCCATTGTTTTATGTATGAATTTCATCCAATCATGGCTTGAATTATCAGCAATGTTAGTAGTACCTATTTGAAATAGAAGCAAAATATAGTGGCATTTTTTTATACCAGAGTACGTTCACTCAGTCTGCATAGGTTTTTGAAGTAATTTTTATTGACATTTTTCTTACTGAAAAGACAAAAGCCAAAATCAGAACACACTGATCCTGCATGGATTTGGGATCAAACTTTTTTGGCAGATGTCGCAAAGTATAGGAATGGCTTGAACCTTCTTGGGGAAAGGAAAGCTGGCTTGCTCATGAAACAGCTTAAAGGTGGCAATTTTTCACACTTCCTAAGTTGAGAGGTATGTTGAAGCTTTGAAACTATTGCAAATGGAATTCCAAGATTTATTTCATGACTTTCATAAGCATGCCAAAGAATTTTGATTCTTCCAAAATCTGTTTGAAGTGGACATTGATGAGGTCCCTCTCATGCATGGTTGGAATTATAGAATTATATGAGATGATGCCCCAAAAGACATTCACAAAACAAATTCCCTTATCAAGTTTTACTCAGGTCTTCAAAAAATACTATCCAAATTTTAAAGTTTTCCGTTAACATGACCATCGTCTCTGGTACTACCTGTCTCGATTATGATTATAACTAAGAGATGACCTTTTGTATCAGTTGCTGAGGATGTGGTTGGAAACAGATGCAGTGTCCTCTAAAAAATAAGCACAGTATAAATCAGGCTTGAGTAGTTTTAAATGTGTGTGTATGCCAATTTAATGGCAGTTTGTTTATTGTTATGTCAATCACTACCAAGGTTTGGGTGCATCATTAGTCGTCCACCCTGTTATATAAGGACATCTAAATCTAGCCTGGTACCTGAAAAGTGCTGGGGACTTCCTGACCTATACATTTGAAAAGTATCAAAAGTTTAAATATTTAAATTATTTTAAAGGTAAGTACAAAAACATTATTAGTTATGCAATAAATTAAGTCTTTAATTAACACAGTTATATTTCTTCAAGAAATGGTAGGCTGTCATCCTATATCGATTTTACTTATTTGGACTATGTTTGCACATAGCTTATTTGGTCAGATTAAACGGCTGGTCCATGTAGCCGGCAGTAAGCTTTACCTTGTCAATACATGTAGCACTCACGGGTTAATCTGTCAGAAACTCAAATCCATAATATAGGTCTGCTGCTATACATGTGAAATAAACGGCAGCTGAGTGCATTTTTGAAACAACTTTATTGATTGTATTTATTATTCTGTACGATGTCTTAATTAAATATAAAGAAAGTTTTATACAATCACAAATACATATAGTGAGAAAGTTTGTCATACATTAGAGGCAGTAATTGATCTTTCTTAGCCTGTTTCATGGTATTCAGTGACTGATGATAAACCAGATCCCAGCAAAAGTCCTAGCTACCACTTAGTTTCATAATGAGCCTGTGCATGCATCACTCCCGTGGCAGAGTGAGTGTGTCACCACCATTGCTGTCATCTTCCACCTTTTGCTGTGCCACTTGATGTTGTCATCTATGCAACCCTCAAAGATGGCAGAATGGAGTGTTGCAATTAATATTACTAAACAGCTCGCCATTTCTTATTCATGACTACTCATTCTCATTCTCTTTGGGAGAATCAACAACTTCTTTGGCGTCGCGGAACCTCCATGGAAATAATCATTTAATAGTGCTAGATATGGCTGCATGCCAGTTTTTAATCCATGAATTGATGGACCTGTATTACAGAAACCTAGCTGACATCTTTAACAGACACTGGGCTGAAAGAAATAGCTGCTTTCAGTACATTATCTTTAGATTTCTGAAAATGCATTGATCCATTGTCTGAAATGATAGATGCCATGTTGGGTGGGAGAAGTTTTTCCAGGGTCTCTGTCTGAGGGTGAGCGAAGCGGTTGTCCGCAAGCAGCACATCCTAGTCAGGCATTCATTGTGAAGATGGTTGCTGTCATCCAAACATTCTTATTTGTGAGATAAAAGATCAGCAGATTTTCAGGCTTGACTGTTTCAATACACCGTGGGTTCTCACTTTTCCCAATAACCAGGACCTCACATTTGTCAGACTCAGTTACATTTGCACAACAGAGAACACTGACTTGTTCCATTGCTGTCCTTGAGCCAGCTAGTTGTTCATACTCAACGTAATCACCCTGTAATACAGACCAGTCTCATCTTCATTGTAAATGTCTTCAGGATTTAAGTCTTGAAGTAGCTAGGGAAGGACAGAGAATCTCAAATCTTCTGCCCCTCCCCTCTCTTAATTAGCACTTTCTTTCTCACCATGATTTCATTTCCAACGAGACAGCCACCTCTTGGTCACTTTTGAAGTCAGCATGCCCCATTTTTTTTTTTTAGCCAGTACCGCTTTTGACTCCCTGACCTCGAGGTCATGACGTTGAACTATTTGTTGAGGGCCTCTTCAACTTAGGATCTTTGCCATCCTACATCTTGTGCAACTTATATTCTCACTTCAAGAGTCAACCATCCTTGTGTAGGCACACACACACACACCCAGAAGTTAAAACTTGGCTGGGACTTGTTAGTTTCTGATCTTGTTGAAGAGAGGTCTCCTCTTCTGGCAGAACTTGACACTCGCAGGCCTTTTAAGCAAGGCAAAAAAAGCACAAAGACTGATTACCTTTCAGCTCTTCTGACAATCAGGCTGCCCCAAATAACCAACCCCTATTTTGTATGAATTCAAAGGTGTTTTATAATTTTATTTTCTCATAAATGGTCAGAATCGAACAGTGGACCAAATAAATGGAATCATCTGTACCACATTATCTTCCTGAAATCTGTCTGTAACTCTTTCCTTTTAATTAACCAATGAGCAAATATAGCGAAGGCTTTCCAACATCTAGGGAAATGTTGTGAATTACATTTCTCCTGTCAAACTCAAGTTGTGTATCAAATAAATTTAAGACCAGACTAAGCTTCTGGAAAAAATAATACAAAATTGCATGTACTACTTAATATATTTACGAATGATGAAAGATTTTTTTTTTTTTGTAGTTAAAAAAATCTTTTTGTTCAGTTGAGGGTTGTCCCATCTTCATGAATTCAGGGTGCTGCATCTCACAATTGAACACTGCTGATAACAGTGGTACAAGGTCTGCCGATGGCTTAACTGATGCCTTGTTGGGAAACCATTTCTTATCAGAAAGCCTCTACTGCAGCATGAAGGTAAGATGTATAACTTCTACTCCAAACCTCTAATAAGAAGAATTATCTCCCCTTTAAATAAATAGTTTTTGTTTGGAAATACGTTTTGAAATAAAATTAAAAATAAGTCATAATGCATAACAATTCTTTTTTTTTTTATTTCCTTAATTTGTACAATCCTCAAAATATAATATTTATAACAATAACATTTCTACCAAAGGCAAGGACAGCCTAAACATCACTATATATTATATATCAGTGCTGCCTTAGTTGAGTACTTGTAACCATTAGAGCCCATTACACCACCCAAAGGAAAATAACATTACATCTCATGTTATAAAACATAAAAAATAATCATGTCGTCATTATGACAGTTTGCTGCATATGATAGACTTTTTCTTTTTTTTTTGCAATAAAAAATTAGCTTTATTTCCCTGTTCTCTCCTTCACCGTCTTCCTCAGCCAAAGGTGCACAAAGGTCATATTCTCTCGTCCATTTTCTTTGAGAGAGATCAATCTTCACTCTAAAAGGTGTGTTAATATGTACAAACTAGGTATTTCAAACCTTAGTAGCCATTACAGTTCCATCTGGAGCCAATGGTAAATAACAACAACATAGACAACTGCATGAAAAACACGTGTAAAATTTAATATTTAAGCAGTATGAACTTTGCATTTTTGCTAAGCTTTTTGAATAGTACATTTAGATGACGACTTTCTGATGGAAGAATTGCAATTCTGAATGATTTGGTTGTTTGTTGGCATTTCTGCAGTTAATTATCACTGCTATCATCATGTGAATGTGTTATGGTAACCTATTAAATCAAATAGCATATATATATATATATAATCAGGATTATTTCTCAAAATATTTCAAGATGACTAGAGCAACATTTGGTACAGAAAACAAAGCAAAAGGATGAACTTAATAAAAATACATTGTCATCTTGTGTAAGCGTTTACAAATGACTTTAATTATATATAATAAAAGCTTTTTTTTTTGTAAATTAACAGGTAAATAAAAATGGATTGGAATTCTATTCTTAAATATCTGTCATTAAAATATATTAAAATTCACAAATTCCTTTGCTGTAGAGTGATAATGTGAGCCTATTAAAGAATTACAATAACTTTGATGT
Organism: Nautilus pompilius; assembly: GCA_018389105.1. Lineage (NCBI taxonomy): Eukaryota > Metazoa > Mollusca > Cephalopoda > Nautilida > Nautilidae > Nautilus > Nautilus pompilius. Next base: position 132,518 of record JACATO010001518.1, on the reverse strand, counting down.
GTATCTCCTGTAATTCTCTATCACCACTTAGAAATCACTAGACTTAAATAACTAATAGGAAGAATCAGACACCAGTAAATACGACAAAACTGTACCTGAATAACTTAAAGATATGAGAAGAATGTGAAGAAACTTGTACTTGTCTAGATTACTATGACAGAAATGATATGGTGTTTTCTTGCACATCTATGAGTGATAAAATACCCAATACTCAATCCTACTAGTTACATGTATATATAAGTATGAAGAGAATATTACTATATAATAATATAGTCTGCAAATCTGAGATGATGTGGAATGCACATATGGTACTTTCCTTATACCAAAGCTATGCAGATTATTGAAGGATGTACTAAGTAATATAGATCTAAGACATGATGTAATGCATCCAAGCTTGTATAAAGATGACTAAAGATGCCACTTTTACATTTGAATAAAGCTTGGGACAATTATAGTTTTTAAGAAAGTTGACCACAATTTTGTTAAAACTGTAACATCTGAAGTAGAAGGGACAATTTATTTGAAGATGCAGGGTTTTCCCAGGATAGAGTTTACAATGTAACAATAATGAAGTTTCTTAGGGCCAACGCGAGAAACATTAAAATAAATCGATAACTGGACAAATTTAAAAAGAAAAAAATTATTCTAAGAACTCGTATCACTTAATGGTGGCAACGATGAATCCCAGTCAGCTTATATTAAAAGGAGCAACTTTTGTTGCTCATATTTGTCGGGATATAAATAAGGGGTGGGGGGGGGGATTTGTAAATATTAGTCTCTCTACCTTGGCCATTAGTGGAGGGTTAAAGTCTACTTATGTTCCCCCACCTTTTTTTTTAAATTACTTAAAAAAAAATACACACTTTATTGTTAAATTTTCCAAAAATGAGGTGGTTTTGAAACTTCTCAAATGGCAAGATTAGAGACAGCAGGCAACGCCATTCTGAGAGTACTAGACCACAGCTGTTTCTCTCTCTGTCGGACAAACTAGACTTTAAATCTTAAAGATGCAATTAACTTTATTCTTAAACAGAGAAATTCAAACCTACTCGCTATACTTAAAATCATTTCAGTTAAATACTGGCCTGAAATTATCAAAAAAAAATTATTTTTTTTTAATTTCAAAATTTCTTATGGTTTCTGCTGGTGAATGATGAAGTTTGTCTATTTCGTCAGTCTCCGCCTGGGTGGTGGTGGGGGTTGGGACATCTAATCGGATGCTCCCAGAGTAGCCAGGGACAAAGATACAGCACAAAAGGCATGGCTGAAAAGGGTCGTGTCTGCTGCCATTTAGAAAAAAAACAACCACCTCCTCCCAGAAATGGTTTTGAACACATGAATAAGCAAGTGCTTGCTTGGCAGAAGCTAATTCTCACAGGCATAAAAGATATACAGAGTCGTCGTCATCGTCACTGGCGCTCAAAATGTCTGCACACCCCCTTTTGGTACCTGCAAACACACATTTCTGTACTCTCCGATAACCAGATAGCCCTTAAAACATTCCCCAAGTACTTTTAAACTAAACTGGTCCTTAGACTCACCTCCTTGCAAGGGGTGGGGACCCGATAGAGAACGCCAACGGAGTTGTGTGTGGCCGTAACTGCAGTTTCTTCAAACATCTGGGAAATCACATTTAAAAAAAAAAGAATAAAGAATTAAAAGGAAAAATTTCCCAGGGCATATAAACCTGGTGTGTTCCAAACAAAATTCTTACCAATATGGTAAAAGCTGCTGAGATCTCTCTCTCACACTCTCTTTAATTATTGTTTGCTCTACACATGTTTCTATTTATCTCAGCTTTGTAATGTATTCGATAAGTTCTAATCTGTACACTTAAAAGTCATTTGTGTATTGCGTTTTACTAAACTCTACAAAAAGTTGTTTTTTTTTCAACCTTTGGAAAAAAGAATGTAACATTAATACAGAAGGGCGCGCGCGCACACACACACGGGTAAAGAAAACAAGAAATAATGTAGGAATCTCACCTTGCTTATTTTTTTTCTGTTAACCTGTGAGGGCAGACAGAATTGAGATAAATATATTTTAATTAGATCTTTTCTCTGAAACCAGGCAGAATCCAATGTATTTATGAACATCTCAGCTAAAACAGTTAAAATACACACACACACACAAACCCGCGCGCGCGCACATCCAGGGCAAGAGAGTTCTTCCTTCCCTTCTGCATGCGGCATTACCACTGTCCCCATTCTTCACCCTCCATCAGTTGTGATGCTTGGTGCGCCTCACATACACATACTTTTGCCGATTGTTGCCACGCAGTGGTGAGGAACTCCGAGGGTTTGAGTTTTTCTTGAGTCTTTGCTGAATTTCTTTTAGCTGCTCCTCAACATTGCCTAGCAACGGGCGATTGTCAGGGTTACCGTCCCAGCACTGCTGCATGAGTGTCCAGCATTCGTCATCAAATGTCGGTAATCTTTCTGGTCGAAGTCCTGGGAGTATGCAAGAAACAAAATGAATACATTTTTTTTTTTTACAAATAATTTGAACTATAAAATTTGTTTTTTCTTGTTTTTTCTTTACCAAGCAACAATTCCATAACAAGGCCTTTTCGTCTATTTGGGTTGTAATGCAAGTTTGGTTTATAGAGGCATGAGAAGACAACAGAAAATAAACAGAAAAACTTCTGCCTTTTTTGAGGTGAGAGAGCAGATGCAATACTCAAAAACAGGAAACTCCCGTAGAAACCAGAACACTTAACATTTTATGAAAAACTTGCTCGTTTTCAAAAATTGACAAGCAAACGCACCTTTCTTGACAGCTTGCCACAAGTGGTCCTTTCCTGTGCACTGATCAAAGGCCATGGGCAGGTAGACTTTGCCTGCACACACATACCAGAAAAGGATGCCAAATGCGTAGGTGTCCACAGAGTTGTCATACCGGCCAGAGAACAATTCTGGTGCCATGTGGATTGGTGTGCCAACAATACTGCCGCTCATCATTGCTTCTGGTTTGCAGAAACCCAGATCAGTCAGCTTGCCTCTGTTCTGCTTGTCCAGCTGTAGCAAACAGTAGAGAAAATGTCATCATCGTCGAGTTAAGCCAAGCAATTCCCCCCAAACAGTTTTTAAAAACTATCTGCACATCAAAATCATTTTGCAACAAGTTAACTAACAGACCCCTCTAAAACCAGATACAACTTGAACATAACCTCTTATTTCTCCTCCCTCTTCTTTAATAGAAAAGTTTTTTCTCCCAATTTTAGCACTATTTCCTTAATTACCAAAACTGTCTTACAACTAAACAGTTACTTCCCTTTATGTAAAACTGCGACTAATATACAATTAGCCAAAACAACAAAATGTTGATACTAATTATGCATGTAAATGTGGGATAAATTTGCATACAATTTAATAAACTCAGTCATCTTCTCTAAACTAAATATTATTGCATGTACATCTTGAGATATAATAAGAGATGGTTTCTCCCAGCAGATAATTTTAAAATGTTTCCACGAAGCTAAACACAGGTGAAGTTAGTTTCTTAAATGGTAAGTATAAAACAGTTGTAGCTTCTTCCAGTACATCTCATCACTTTTAGTGGAGGTTTCGTGTTTATAAGTTATTGATATTTATCTAAGTTCTACTTAAATTGACCAGTGTTGCACCGTGGGAAGGAATTTTGTTGATTCCATTGGTTAGTGGATCTTACCAGAACATTCTTCATTTTAATGTCCCTATGGACTAGCCCTTGACTGTGAAGAAACCGGATTCCTTCCACAACATCAATGGCAACCTGTAGTCTGGGGGGAAGAGAGAAAAACAAAGAATTGAAAAGTGTTACCAAATTTCAGGGAATTTATGGGTAGCAGGTAGATTACATACACAGTTTATGTTTATGTCATCAGGATGGCAGCTTTTATCTTGCTCAGCTGTTGTTCTGGTGCCTATGGAATGGAATACTAGTAACTCTGCTGCGGAGGGCTACAACAGTATGCCCGCCCACCCACAGTGACAACTGCAAGTTTGGTCTCTGGTGAGCGTTCAGCCAGTTCCAAACATTTTCCCCTGGGTACTACAGTTTGTACTCAAAACTAATCAGAACAATTCTAGTAGGATATTTCCTGGCTGGTCAGGTGTTCAGTTTTCTTGTGTACAGGCATGGATACTGATGAGTACTTTGGTTCTGTGCTTACAAAACCACCAACTTCTACATAGAGTTCTTCTCAAGTTCTTTTGTCCATAGCTGAAGGAATTAACTCTCAAGGCAGTACCATCTCCACCTGGATGGAGCCAGTTGTCATCACCATGCACCATTACATTTCATTGCTTTTTCTTCTTTTCCTTAAAAAAATTTGGTAAATTTTTTTATTTGGCACAAATGTATTTCTACCAACTATAAATCCTTTCAACCTTCTTGCTTTGTTTTCTTCCATCATTCCTACTTCCTGCCTCATTTGGTGGGTGGGTCATTATGAGTAACCAACATAAACCTACCTGCTTCCCCAGTCCAGGTGCTGCTTAATAGCAGCATGCAGATCTTTCTGCAGCCTATCCATGATGAGGAGTACAGCAGGAGACAAACCTCCACAATACATATAATCAATGACGGAACCTCGCAAAGACACTATCCGCTCGTGTTCTGGAATGTTCCTGCAACGTAAAAGAAGCAATACACATATAATATTTAACCTACCATATTATCCCAAGAAAATTAATTACATCTTCTGAACTTGTATTAGCACAGGGTCCAAATTCCTAAAGGACAAAACACTAGTTAGTTCCTCCTCTCTAACAATAGGTTTTTGTTTTCAAAACAATACTGTGCTATCTGTATTAAGATACATAATAGCTAAAAATATACTTTTTGTACTAACATATAACCGACATCACTGATTCAGAGCTTTTCTGCTGAAACCATGAACTCTGTATGGATTCTGCCATCACTATTTCCACTCTTTTCAAGAGAGGCTGAAGTCACAAGATGGAAAAATCCTCCAAAGGAAGGACATGATGCATTTAAAAATTTGATTGATTCTATCACTGAAATGGACATGTAAAATGGTTGTAATGTGTGTTAGAACTATGGGAAATCTAGAGTTTTTTTTTCACTGCCAACTCTTACTTTGTGTAGTAAAATTCCAGTGCCAAGTCATTCCAGTGCTTCTCATCAGGGGGCACCACTGACTTGATGGCACATGGTGAAAAGTCTCCCCACTTATCACAGGAATACACCACCCCATACTGACCACGTCCAATCTCTCTTCCTATTCTGGGCATCCCTGTTATGAAAAGAAAAATTAAATAAGGAGTCAGAAAAATCTTTCTAGTCAACATAAACCAAACCTAACCTTTAAAACAAAAACTAGAATAATTAGATGTTAAAAAGAGGCAGTTTCTATTATCTCAGCCGTGTTTTTTTTTATTGAATATTTAGATAGCTACATAATAAAAGGCAGTCCCTTTTAGAGAGAGAGAGAAGAGCAGAACTCTTGTAACCCATCTTCCTATAGCCAACATGCACAAAACACTGGAAGTTTATCAGTTCCACTCATAATATGCTAATTTAACCCTTAGGGGGTAATGCTGTCTTCTCATATGAAATTAATACTATGTAAGTTGTACTGGAGATGTTCAAATGGAGACTGCTGAGATAGCATCTCCATAATAATATCTGTCCGAGTTTAATTTGAATATCCCTAATCATTTGCTAAATTTTAGTCATATAGAACTTCATCTCTTCTACCCTCACTTTATACAAAAAAGAAACAATTCTGGTGGACAGATTTAATTTGCTCCACAAATGAGAAAGTAACCATCTCACTTTGTTGTGGATTTAAACCTTCAAGGGGTTTTTGAAGCAAGTACATGTGTCAAGAAGGCCACAAACGCCAAGCTGTGCGAGACACTGTGGGGCAGACATTGACATCACTACTTTTAAGTCTCACAGCAAAAGTTTTTAAAAAAAATGCAAGATGGCAGAATCCAACGCAGCGACAGAAAAACATTTAATTGAGTGAGTTTTATATACATTTGATAATTTGTAATTTTAGCGCTAATGCTAAATCATAAATAGCAGCAATACAGGTTAACGCTGTGTCAAAGAAAAAAAAGTTCAATATGCAGTGATTGGGAAAAACAGGTTTTGGGATGTGTGATGAAAGTTTAAATAACAACTAAACATAATTGTCCCGTAATGTTATCAAGGACCCAATCATCTGGCTGGCTGCCTACCATATATGGCAAGATCCTTGAGTGAAGTGCTTTCCAGAGCCAGCTTGGCAGCTTTAGGTGCGTGGACCTTGCGCAATCGCAACCTCTCCATCTCAATCCTATCCATCCGTCCGGAATGCTTCAACTCCAGCTGCCGCAGAGCACTGGCAAAGGATTCGTGGGACTTGTTCAATCTGTCCCTGATCTGAGAAGATATGCTCTTCGCCAATCTGTCAGTTAAAAATAATAATAATAATAATAATAATAATAATATTAGTCTGCGGCCAGAAGGAACCTAAAAGCAGCTTCACCCTCGCGTTTCTGCTCACTTCCTCCTATAAAAATATTTCTTGCTGTATGAAAACTTGTGTTAAAGTCATCATAGTGTACATGTAAATTTCCATTCCAATGAAACCCTAACCCTTCCAAACTTCACTTGCTGCTGGTTTCATGATTGAGAACTACCAGGAAGCTCTGTGACTGAACTATTTTGACAAATGCCTTTCAGGTCTTTCCTATGATGCACTCTGCAGCTGACATATAAATATATAATCTTACATTTTCTCTGGATTTGAGATTTCTGTAAAATGAATTATCTTCAATGTTCGGAAAAATACTTTTGACATTAGATGATGATACGAGGTGTAGTCAAAAAGTATCCGACCTTGAATTTGTTTGAACAAAATAATAATGTGTGAGCAAAATCCGCATGGGTATTAGGTGGCCGCGTCCTTCCTGAGCATGTGCAAAAATCTTCGTGTCGGTAGGTGGCGCCAGTCGCCTGCAGTGACGCGTTGAGTACAGACGTGAAGAGTGTGCTGTGCTATTTTTCTTTTTGAGTCAAGATGACCGAGCGAATTGAGCAAAGATACTGTATCAAATGCTGCCAAAAACTTGGTGATACGCAAGCCCAGACTATCGAGAAGATTCAGAAGACCTTTGGAGATGATGCTATGGGAAAAACACAAATAAAGGAGTGGTACAACCGGTTCAAAGATGGCCGCACCTCAGTGGACAGTGAGCCACGTTGTGGCAGACCATCGACTAGCAGAAATGACGAAATGATTGCAAAGGTTCAAGGAATAGTCTATGAAGACCGTCGTGTGACTATTGAGGAGATTGTTGCCGAAGTTGGAATCAGCCATGGGTCAGTTCAGTCAATTATAACAGAAGATTTGTGCATGAGGAAGGTGTCGGCCAAATTCGTACCAAAGTTGCTGTCTGACCAGCAGAAAGAAAACAGAAAGGAAATCTCCCAGGACATGCTGGAGTGTGCTAGCCAAGATCAAAACTTCATGAACACTATCATCACTGGCAATGAGACATGGATGTACAGCTATGACCCTGAAACAAAACTGCAATCATCCCAATGGAAGCATCCATCCTCGCCAAGACCAAAGAAAGCAAGACAGGTGCGCAGCAATGTTAAACTGATGATGACCTGTTTTTTTTTTTTGACTACAGAGGTATTGTGCACCATGAATATGCACCACAAGGTCAGACAATTAACAAAGAATACTACCTGGGGGTTCTTCGTCACCTTCGTGAAACTGTGTTGCGAAAACAACCCAACCTGTGGGCAACAAAGAACTGGCAACTCCACCATGACATCGCACCCGCTCATTCCGCCCACGTCGTCCAAGCATTCCTCGCCAAGCATAACACACCACTTGTTCGTCAGGCTTCCTACTCCCCAGACTTGGTTCCATGTGACTTTTGGCTATTCCCAAAGCTCAAAAAACACTCAAAGGGAGATTTGAGTCAACAGAGGACATTAAGCAAAATTCGACGGCACAGCTCTATGGCATCCCAAAAAGTGATTTCCAGAAATGTTTCCAGCAGTGGCAGGAACACTGGCAGAAGTGTGTAGACTCCCAAGGCGAATGCTTTGAAGGACACTAAATCAAAATGGTGAGTTTTTTAATATTACTTGTTTTTTTGGCCAAAGGTCGGATACCTTTTGACTACACCTCGTACAGAGAAGTGTGTCATAGTCAGCCAACTTGTACAATGTCAGCAGCAAAGGAGAATGGAATAATATGACAAACTTCCATCATTGAGCTACTTAGATATGATTAAACATTTAGTTCTCAACACTTGTGCCCTTTTCATCGCAAATGCTTTTGTCCAAGAATTTTAGCTGTAGGTTTGTAACAGCAGCATGGACCAGTAGACATTACGCAATAGAATCCTTCTATTTTTTAAATACTCAGCCAGCTTTGTTTATGAAGTAAATTTGTCATGATGCTTACTACTGGCTGTTATTCAAAATAAATTCTTCACACAAGCCAACAATAACTGTACACAACAATGAACATGGCTCTTAGTGTTTTCATCAATTCATCCGGCATGTGGCCCAACTTAGATGAACAGCAATGCACTATGGAAGCATTGGAATGTTTCTCGAAGACTACTTCTACCGAATGTGTCTGCCACCTCACCTTGCTTCACTCAGGCTGTTCAACATGTCCAGTGCCACTTTCTTCTTCCATTCTCCATCTGCCCTGGGCGGACTTTTCCATGGCATGGATTGTATTAACTTTAAAAACAAACAAAGAAAAGAGAGTCAGAGGTCCTCACCTCTTAAAAACACAAACAATTTTTCTTGCTGGACAGATTCACTCCACTCAATACCAACTCTGCAAGCAGCACTGTTCCAATCAACCACCTGCTACTTGTTTTTGTCTCTGCCATTCTTCTATTATTATTTCTCCACCAAGCGTGTCCAACTAAGGGATTTTTTCCTTCTTATATTTTATTACAATATTTTTTTTGTTTTTCATGATCATTGACTGCTATCAAAATTATACAAATTTCAGCAGGAAGGAAAATGGTATACAAGAAGAATTTACCTTCCTTACTAACCTAGCTTACTGGCACAGACAAAACATACAAGATGTATTTCCACGGGCTTATTGGTGACAGAATACAACATAAAAGATGAAAATTAGGCACAATTCCCTTGTCCAAGATCTGTGTCTGTGTCATCAACTCAGGTGGGGTTGTTGCTAAGTTCAGCTAACCGTCTGTCTAACTGTTTGCTAGCTTCATTATAAGGAACACTATGGCTGGCCAAGTTTTGGCATTCTACCAAGTTTGCTACAACCTTTAAAACTTATCTGCTCTTGATAAGAACTCACTAACTTGTTTCATTTTTTCCAGGACCACACAGATGAGTGAGGAACTTGACTTGAAGGTTATTTCGACATGGTAGGCCGCTGTCAAAATCTGAAAAAATTCAAGGGAAAAATATTGCAAGTTTAGATCTACCTGAAACAGAAGATTATGAAAAGAAGCACAACCCTTTTCTTCTTTAATTGCATCATGCATCAGCTTGATAAACACTGAAGAACCAACCAAGCTATCATCATCATCTCTGTACACGGGAGGCGACATGAATGGACATTGTAACTACGAACAGCAGAATTATCACAGGTAAAGATTCAAGTGCTCCCTACACTGCCCCATTTAAAAGGTAAAAATGAGACACTGTCAAATTTCCATCCAGTTAAGTGAGGGCACAAGGCATCAGTTCTAGCTGGCTCCTCCTTCCAAATGGAAGATGGGGGTGGATCCTCACAACAAACATAACTCTTCCATCCTCTGACCTATTCGGATTTTTAAAGAGAAAGCTCCTGAAAAATTTCACAGGAACCAATACTAGGCTTCAAATGAGAACATCTTGATGTCACCCACAAGGATGGTATTTATCTGAATGCCAATGTAAAGCAATTTAAAATATTACAAGTTTGTTTTTTTCTTTTAATATCCAAATTTAAATAACTAAGGTAAACAGAATTTTAAAATGCTTTAACATGCAAGTTGGGTGATTAAAAAAGGCAAAACTAAACTAAGGGGAGGTAATTCAAATTGCTGATGTTACAGATAGCGGTTATCACAGGTTAAGGTTAATTCTGATGAATACCAGTGCAGTGGCCTCGCAAGTATTATTTTGCCAAGTTTGAGAATAACCAATTTATACAGGATAAATCTTATGACGCTTGGCACATAAGCTCCTACTATAGTTATGTTAACTGATGCTCTTCATCAGCACCAGATCGAAATACCACCCACCTCTGGAATAAGACATTTTTCTTTAAAACAAAACAACAACAACAACAACATTACCCAGCATGCTAGAGTTACTTTTCAAAATAGTGTTATCCATGATGCACACCCAAAAGTTAGGAAAAACTAAGTAGAAATTACAGAGTAAATTACCTGTTTCAGAGCATCCGTAGTTTTTGAGCCATCTACTGCATTATTTTCTGTTTTCTCCAGACTTTCCAAACACCGAGTTAAAGTTCCTGGTTATTCAAACAAATAAAAAAGAGGAGGAGGAAAATAAATTCTTTAGAATGATTTCAACTTAAACAGAAAATCTGCCCCTGACCATAAAAGTAATCTTTACTAACTCACATGGGCAAAGACCAGTGTTTTGGTTCCTAACATTTTCCTGACTTCACTGTTTTTTAATACTTAATAAGGAGCAATTCGATGGTCCAGCCATCTAGCTCGGCAGGACACTGTGCAGTCCTCCGTCTTGCATGCTTGAAAAATAAATTTAAATTAATTGAAGCATCACTGAAAATTAGTGACAAGGGAAGTTATTTTTAAAAAAAAACGTGTTCTTAGTTATGCAATATTAAATCAAGTCTTTCTTAATCAGTTTTGTTTTTTAAAAGAGCCATAAGATAACCAGTAACAGACACAAAATATCCTTGTGGCTGTTTAGAGGCACCATGAAACTCTTCAGAATAATTAGATGCTCGCATAATTAATAGGAAGCACCATGCAATAAAGTTATTTGTGCACCTTCTTATGGCATCAAAACTTCAAGAAACTTAACATTATGAATCAGAATTAAATATCTCAGACCTGCTGCCTTCTCTCCATGATATTATAAAGTTACTATAATGTAACCAATTTATGGCCACAGGTAAAATTAAACATCCTTACAAGTATTAAAAGATTATATATTTTAAGTTTCTTTCACCAAAGGTATTATTTAAACACTAAAGATCATTCATGTCCATATTTTGGAGATTTAGTTTTTATTACTGAAAATAGAAGAGCAGAGCAAAGAGAGAGAAAACAATGTTTCTACAAAAGATAATAAATAACACAATAAAAAAAAAAAGATTTTTAAAGTTATCTGTATATCACAATGGGTAAAGTTAAGTCAGTGACTATAATTCCATCAGCGTTCCTGTGAAGACTGCACTCTCACCAATACCTATATATACTGGTTACCAAAACTGTAGATTCACCAACGAAATATCTGCTATATCACTCATAATCAGTTTATTATTGCATATGCTTACATGTATATTAAACCTTATAAATGACAACACAAAATGTATTACAACAGTAAGTTTATGTTGGAATTACAATCACAGAAGACTTTTATTACCACAATATTCTTCTTTTAAATTTTGTTGGTATCTCCACTATTTTGGCTCTCAGTGTATACTGAGCAGCACCCTCACAAAATCATCAAGGGGGAGAACACTCATTAATACCGCGGAGCAAGTTACATAACAGACTAATTAACAAAGAGAACTAAACAAACACAAATAGAAAACTCACATATTCAGATTATACTGGCCCATTTTAAGCTCCATTTTAATATTTGCATGTTCCTGCTATTCAAAGCAAGAGAAGAGGAATATGGGTCTAAAATGAGTGCTAAGAAAATATTCCCATGAGACCAGAGTGTTGCTTCCAAATGAGTGAAAAGTTTCTCCCCGCCACCCAATTCTGAATTTTAGTGGCTTTAAAAAACAGATACTCGCACAGAATGCTGCAACTGTTTTGATTTTTAAAACGTCTTAAGATTACATGACTTGTTGCCAGTTCTTCCAAGTTCCAAGTTAATTTCTAAGCGGCTCCATTCACTACATCGTATCACATGACCAGCAAGTAGCGGGTGGATAGCACCAGTAGAGAGTTCAGCAGAAATTTACTGGAATGCTTCTGCATCTTCATTTCCTCTCCCTTATTTGCCTCCAATTATTGTTAATTTAAACCTATTTCGCATAGAAGAATCCTCTAAAGTGGCTGTGACTTCTACTTGCCAAAGATTTAAGAACTCTTCCCACAATGCAATGGCACAAAAACTCGTGAATGCCCACATTTTATGTTAATGAGGAAGATGCTGCATCTAGCAGCCTCTACGACTCCACCCAAGCCAAGTACCACAGATTTAATGGACCCAGAGCGGGGTTTGCAATTATCTTCACCTCAATGATAAAATTCTAACTTATCTCAACACTTTTATCTGGAAAGCACTTAAAATGCCATTTCCTCTTTTCAAGAAATTTCATCAGAAGCATTGAAACAAACTTTTGACTTTGTGTTTTGAAGCTTTTAGGTTCTCTGCCAACCATGGAAAAAAATTCTGTCTTTATTTACTTTTAACCTCTGGTCATAAACCTGAATAATCCCTGCACATGGAGTATTCTTTACTGTGCAGAAAACAAACCAAGAAAAAGAGTCCATAAATGACCGAAAAGAAGGAAATAGCGAGAATGTATCTACTAGTAAAATAAGCCTGGTAGTTTGTAGATAAGTAAATCTTAGTCTGATCAAGTTGGGATTAATTACTAGTATTTTTACTAGACTAAATAGCATGTGATTTTTTTTTTTTTTTACAATATTCTCCTGATTTCATCCTGGTCATGTATGAATATCTTCCTTCCAAGTCTCTGTAGCCATCAGCTAGGTTTCAATTTCATATGGCTGTTTGGATTTTTCAGCCCGACCGTAGGTAAGCTGAGACCAGGAAGATCTGGGGCCCTGGTGTGTAAGAGCACAGAGACAGAAACCAAAGGATAGGGAAGCTAAGATGGCTTCTAGAGAGTCTCGTTCTTAATCATCGACAATGAGCACTCTTCAAAACTAGAAATGGTCGGTCAAATAATTTCCTGATAACTGAAGGGCTCGTTTTTATTGTCGATGTAGTTGAGCCAACCGTCTCTGAATGCTGTGGACTTACACTACCAATAGAACTGTTTTAGAGAATCCTGGTGTACCGATAAATGATCTACAGCAAACATTTTAAAAGAGCAGCAGCAGCAGCAGAAAGGGCTAGCACATCACTTCCTGGGCCTTCTTACCTCAGAAACAAAAGGCTCGTTTAAAAGTAAAGTATTTGGAGAGGGGAACACATTCCATCTAATTACTGCAAAGACTTAGCAATCCCAAATTGGGAATAATGATGGCGATAAGATGGAGATGCCATCACTGGTTATGATGATTCAGAGTAACATAACTTTGGAAGCAAAGATGATTTTAAAGAAAGAAAAACAAACAAAAACACTTTCTAAAACCTTTTTTTTTTTTTTTTGGAAGAATTTTAGGACTGACTAGTTATTTTCTTTATTACAAACCTCTGAAACCCCACCTGCAGAGAGGTCAGACATTTGCTCTGCCGGCCTTATCTCATTTGCTAAACTAAACTCAACGCATGAGCCAACCAACAGAAGAACAGAAAAAATAAATTATGAATTTATCACCATGGTTTAAAAGAAAACAAAAAAACTGCTGATTGCACTGAATGGAAATAGGATACCTGTGTACAGATCACGCAGCATGTTGACAGAGTTGATCAGCTTGTCAGCTATGGCCATATTTAACACGTGGAGAACAAGGTCTTGTATCTGACTGGTGCACAATTTCAAATCTCTGGATGATTTTAATCCACCATCTTCATTCAATGATACACCTGAGAAAAACCAAACAAATATATCAATTTTCTTATTTCTTCTCTGATGTAAATTCACAAAACGTAGGTTCATTAGTTACCTTTGGTAGCAGTAACAGAACTGATTGGAAATGCCATTTTTCTATAGAAAATGTATTACTGACATGCTCAAAACAATTCCACAGTACAGATACTTGTCACACTGCCTCAGCAGGGCCAATGACCAGCAAAGATGCTAGGCCATAAACCAAGAGGTCATCTGATATACTGATTCAGAGCTCTATCAGTCTGAGAACAGCCATTGTGGATTATCCACAGGACAGGTAGTAAAGATTCCACTCCACACAAGCTTGCAGGAAGATGGTAGCTTCCACAAGCAAAACTTCAAACCAAATCAGAGTTATATTAAATGGTCTTGTCCAAGATACCTCATCATGCAGATGCATTATGGATTCACATCAGATACTGAATAAGTTTTCTGATCTAACATTTGCTTAGAAAAACCTTGCCATGACTTTAGAATCAAACGCAGTAATCCCTCCATGTAAGGAGAACATAGGGATCCCAAAAATGTGCATTAATAGCTACTTAACAAAAAATTTTAATAAATAAAATGACAATCACCACAAGACTTATTTTGTTAAATTTATTTAAATTTCCTTCATGAGTTTTAAAAATTCAATATTCCTGTAATCTTCTGAAAAACAAGAGATCCAGGTGTAGGTATAATTGTACACATCTTCAGAGTAACCATCACACCTAATCGTTAGTAAGTCTGTTTTTCCTGCTGTAGAAATAGTTCATAAGAAATTACCAAAAGGTGCAAATTTAGAAAAAAAGGCTACATCTAAGACACGAGTCTTGATGACCGGCCATGCTACAGTCAGATTCGAGCTGAATGAATCGTGGAAAAGAAACAGTAAAGCATTCTGAGTGTGTGAGAGAGAGAGGACGTTACAATGTGGCCAAGCCAGTCCACTTTAATAATTAAACAATCTTGACCTCCTTCTGTACAGGGTGCATTCTACGTTCCATCCATAAGCTCAAGAACAAATCCTGAAGCTGCTGTTGACTGGCCAAAATTGTTGTAATTTGCATCAATCAAAAGCCATAGTTGTCCGCAGTAAGAACACATCCCTAAACATCCGCATCGAGCTTTTTTTTTTTTTTTTTTGCTGAAGGACAAATCTTGTAGCAGGTGGGTGAAATGTCGCGAATGGCTGTCCATTAACAGAAATGCTATTCGGACAAGCAGATAGAAACTGTGCCTCGGGTATTTCCCAAGGAGGGATCACATCGTAAGTTGTGCTGCATCCTGTTACAGAACTACAAGCAGCACCAAGAATGGGTCGACGGGCCTGACAAGGATGAAGCATCATTATTTGTCATTCATAGCACCGCTGCTGCAGAAAAGACCGCAGGAGCGTTGGGATGCACCAGCGTAACATCCAATCACTATCATCATAAAGATGTTAGGAT
Organism: Nautilus pompilius; assembly: GCA_018389105.1. Lineage (NCBI taxonomy): Eukaryota > Metazoa > Mollusca > Cephalopoda > Nautilida > Nautilidae > Nautilus > Nautilus pompilius. The sequence goes on along the minus strand of JACATO010001518.1, from coordinate 117,164 downwards.
GTGTGCATGCTGAAAAATGAATCTACAGCAAAATGTGGAAAGGGAATAGTAAGCATCTGCATGTGCCAACTCACTCCCACACACCTAGGTCTCTCTTTCTGTTGGCTAGCAGCAGCAGCAGCAGATTAGAAAACGAGCTGATAACAAAGAGACACATACAGACAAACTCATAATTTTCGGCTTTCTTGCCAAGCTGCTCTGTCATACTGATGATGGTCTGCTGGATGATGGACCGTATTTCGTGCTGCTTGGAGACAGCCAGCTGCATCAGAGACTGGTATAGCTCTGCCTCTCGTTTCTCAGCAAACTCCAGCTTCTTCGGCGTGACCATGAGATCGCGTGCCATGTCGAATGCGGACATGATGAACATGCTGAGGCAGCGCGTGTGCGCATTATTCAGCACCACGGTCGCGTTCACAAGAAAACTCTGCAGGATGCTTTGAACAAATGCAGTCAGGTCACTGGTAAAGTTCATGAAGTTCTCGGTCAGTCTGCTGTCCACGTCATAGTAGCTGACCACCAGGGTCTGCTTATAGTTCGTAGGTGCACCGAAATGGTTCAGGTAACCAAGGAGGGATAGCTGACTCCGAATACTCTCGGCCCTCTCGCGACTCCGCAGCATGGCATTATCGGAACCCCGGGTCTCTTTTGCTTCAGCTGTGTGTCTGGACACCTGCACTCTGGTGCAGTCAGGGGCGCCATCTGGTGGATCAGTATCGACAGTCTGCTGGCCAGGTGGTGGGACACGAACAAAAAACACTGGCTGAATATTGGTGATCGTTTGTAACACTGCAAGTTCTTCCATTTCCTGCAAAATCATTTTAAATAAATAAATTTAAAATTTCCCGAGCACACTGTTCTAGGCTGCTTCACTATATATATGAAAAGCTTTTACTGTAATTGCCATAACCATTCTTATCCCTATCTCCTATGCAGTAATCCTTGGGGGTGAAAGCCGGGAAGAATGAGTTTATTTGAATATTCTACACATCATTCAGCCATAAAGTAGTATGTAACAGGAGAAAATGGTAACATGACAAATGTCGAAGGCAAGGGGCTTTTCAGGGTATAGTGTTGTTAATGGAGAACTGTGCTGATATCGATATCAATAATTTAAATTGAAAAGATTTGCTTGTGCGTAGAGAAATAAAACGATGATATGCAAAGATTAAAAAGAGTGGGCCTTACTGCAAATGTGATGTTATTAGTGATAACAGGTTCATGAAGCAAAAAAATAAAGAAAATTCATAGTTAAGAGGATGGGCTTATTTGAGTAAAGCATGAGGTATGATCAATATATTGAAAAAACGTTATTGACTTTATATTTTGGCATTAATTATCACACTGATTTGTGTAAATCCCATTCTAAAGTGTGGTTAGAAAAGGTAAAAAGTGAAATTAGAGAGTGGTCTTCCCCTGATGGCTCCAGTAAGGTAAAGGGGTTAACCTACCTTTTCTGTCAGCCGCTCCTCCTCAAGGCCGTATACAAATATCGGCAGCATAGTTTCAACACAGTTCCTGAACAGCTTCTCCGTGTTCCCACAGCATGACGGCGCAATGAAAATCTGTGCACCTGGCCTGAGGAGTCCATGGTTGAGAGTAATTTCCAATGGAGCCAGCTCATCCGTATCGCTTGCCTCTTCTGTAGTGACAACGATGTCCCTCCGCGGGATGGGCTTGATCTGGGTGGCAGAGACCTCTATGTCGTCGATGAGGGTGTAGTCGTCGGGGAGCGACAGGCTTGCGCACGACACGTCCCCATGGCGGATGCGCACTGCACGTGTGGGGCATGGGCTGCCGGCTGCCTCACCAAAGGGCGGCAACACTTCCTGCTTGAAGAACTCATTGGCAAGACGGGCTTTGCAGTAGATGCTCTGCCCAAGGATAACGATGCACGGAGGCTTGCTGGATACGGCTGCAACTTCTAGCTCCTCCTCAGCTAGCAGCTCCACACTAAGAACCTGTGCTGCAAGAGAAAACGCAAACAGAAAGGAACCAAATGAGAATTAAATCATAATAATTGAAAAAAAAAAAAAAAAAAAAAAAGCTAGTTTTAATTTTTTAAATTAATTAATGAATAGCAACAAATAAATTAACAAGTGGCATCATTAGGATACATCCCTCTGCTCATCTCAGGTGCGTGTTTGTATATTTCTGTCATCGCAAGCTGCCTTTGCAAAATTACACAGTGGCGTTTTCACGAATACTGGAACTTTGTTATTGGATATCGTAAACTGTCACATTCAACTTTTTCTCTCCTCGGCATTTAAAAAAATTAACTAATTAAATTGATGATGATAATCTATAAGATGCATTCAATGGGTGGAAATTAGGCAGGTGAGTATAATGGTGGATGTCTTGCAAAAGAAAGGACACTTGGTGGGGTTCAGGGTTCATAATCACCAAACTTTCGCTGGAAATGATGTTCAGCCGTAAGTTCTATAAAACACATTAAACGAAGCGAGCACCAATCACAAAAACAACAACAAATGGCTGGCTGGTCTTGATGATTATCTCCAGTTGACCATCACAATACAACTCCAAGAAAGTTTACCTGAAGCTAAGAAATACATTCACACACACACACACTCCTCCCTCTGTAAGTTTCTGGGAGTACATCCATTTCTGTCACCCAGGTGACAAAAACTGTTCTATTGTGGTTTTTTTTACCCCACAGGTATGTCCTAATAAGCACAAAGGCCTCAGCACTCGGTGACATGTCATCAACAGGGAACCAACAAGTAAATGCATTGCAAAGCAACCCAAAAATAATTGCCCAAGATGGAAATCTATTTGCCTGTCAGAATAAATTCATCAAGAACCACTCCTCTCTCTTTCAGATTACTAACTGTTGAGGAACAGTGAGAGGACAGGTTGGTTAATTAATGAGTGTGGAGTTTACTCCTTTTTGTTGGAGAGCTGCCAATTATCTCTGCACTTTGTGCTGCCAGGCAGGAAGTGACATGTCCTGGGAAGGGGAGTGGAAATGGCAAATCTGCTTCTCTCAGTAAACATGAAAAGGCTGCCCTAAAGGATGCTATCAGACACAAGAACAGGCAATGAACTCTCCATTTGCCACCAAACAGGAATGACAGCAGGATTTGGTTGCTAAGTGTTTTGTGAATAGATGCAGCAGCCCAAGGGAATGACTGCCTGCCATACTGGCATGTCTTTAATATAAGATTTCAACAGCAGAGTTGGGGCAAAGAAAATAGTGCTTTATCCCTTCGCTATCTGTACATCAATGTGTTGTTGGTTGTTAATGCATTTTAAGAGCTAAAGATTAGCAATTTCTAGGTATACAGAAGAAATAATAAAACAAAAATAGCCACTTTTAATTTTAAAAAAACAACAACATGAAAGCGAATTTTCTAAAAATCAAGACCAGTATAACTAATTCTTCTTTGAGCAGCACACCCATATATTTATATCGAGTGAGTATTGGTCCTGACAGAAAAAAACCTGTAATGGGTTAGCCGTCAAATGCTGCAACCAGACTGGTTTATGCTTATCTCCTTTCACTTCAGTTGGTGTGAAAGTACCGTTTTCCATTTACCACCATTCTCTGACTTTCCATCAGTGGTAAGTGTTACAATTTCTGATGGAATTCTGATTAGCTTCCCCGGCAGGTTCTCATGTTGTCCTCCTGGCAAGAAGGTATGAAAGAGCATTTCAGTCCTAATAAAGTTTAATGTCACCTGTACATTTTTCTATTTATAACTGCCCCCAACAAAACAAAAAAAATTCAGCAAATACTCATACAATAAACAACATTTTGCTGTCATGTGACTCTGTAATCTCCCTGACAAGCAAGCTCCCAGCATTTTTCTTTTAAATGTTTAAAAAGTATCGAAAAGCCTAAATTAAACAAACTCTTCTTGAAACTAATGATAAAGATAAGTGAACAGAAAACTTTTTTTTTTAAAAATCAAAGTAATTCAGTTTAGTAACAGACAACAGCGCTCCTTTAAAGTAGAAGAGTAATTTGGCAAAATACATGTAATGTCCTTTAATTTAACAAGGAAACCAACTAGATATGAGCTGTGCATGCCGATAAGTAGTCTGGGATTCTAATTATTCACTGAGAATGTTGGGGTGCAAATTACTTGCTGGCTATTCTTGAATGCAAGCTACATGTCGAGTATTATGGGGTACAAGCTACATGTCGAGTATTATGGGGTACAAGCTACACCGAGTATTATGGGGTACAAGCTACACCGAGTATTATGGGGTACAAGCTACACGTCGAGTATTTATGGGTACAACTACACGGAGTATTATGGGGTACAAGCTACACGTCGAGTATTATGGGGTACAAGCTACACGTCGAGTATTATGGGGTACAAGCTACACGTCGAGTATTATGGGGTACAAGCTACACGTCGAGTATTATGGGGTACAAGCTACACCGAGTATTATGGGGTACAAGCTACACCGAGTATTATGGGGTACAAGCTACACCGAGTATTATGGGGTACAAGCTACACCGAGTATTATGGGGTACAAGCTACACCGAGTATTATGGGGTACAAGCTACACCGAGTATTATGGGGTACAAGCTACACCGAGTATTATGGGGTACAAGCTACACGTCGAGTATTATGGGGTACAAGCTACACGTCGAGTATTATGGGGTACAAGCTACACGTCGAGTATTATGGGGTACAAGCTACACGTCGAGTATTATGGGGTACAAGCTACACGTCGAGTATTATGGGGTACAAGCTACACGTCGAGTATTATGGGGTACAAGCTACACGTCGAGTATTATGGGGTACAAGCTACACGTCGAGTATTATGGGGTACAAGCTACACGTCGAGTATTATGGGGTACAAGCTACACGTCGAGTATTATGGGGTACAAGCTACACGTCGAGTATTATGGGGTACAAGCTACACGTCGAGTATTATGGGGTACAAGCTACACGTCGAGTATTATGGGGTACAAGCTACACGTCGAGTATTATGGGGTACAAGCTACACGTCGAGTATTATGGGGTACAAGCTACACGTCGAGTATTATGGGGTACAAGCTACACGTCGAGTATTATGGGGTACAAGCTACACGTCGAGTATTATGGGGTACAAGCTACACGTCGAGTATTATGGGGTACAAGCTACACGTCGAGTATTATGGGTACAAGCTACACGTCGAGTATTATGGGGTACAAGCTACACGTCGAGTATTATGGGGTACAAGCTACACGTCGAGTATTATGGGGTACAAGCTACACGTCGAGTATTATGGGGTACAAGCTACACGTCGAGTATTATGGGGTACAAGCTACACGTCGAGTATTATGGGGTACAAGCTACACGTCGAGTATTATGGGGTACAAGCTACACGTCGAGTATTATGGGGTACAAGCTACACGTCGAGTATTATGGGGTACAAGCTACACGTCGAGTATTATGGGGTACAAGCTACACGTCGAGTATTATGGGGTACAAGCTACACGTCGAGTATTATGGGGTACAAGCTACACGTCGAGTATTATGGGGTACAAGCTACACGTCGAGTATTATGGGGTACAAGCTACACGTCGAGTATTATGGGGTACAAGCTACACGTCGAGTATTATGGGGTACAAGCTACACACGTCGAGTATTATGGGGTACAAGCTACACGTCGAGTATTATGGGGTACAAGCTACACGTCGAGTATTATGGGGTACAAGCTACACGTCGAGTATTATGGGGTACAAGCTACACGTCGAGTATTATGGGGTACAAGCTACACGTCGAGTATTATGGGGTACAAGCTACACGTCGAGTATTATGGGGTACAAGCTACACGTCGAGTATTATGGGGTACAAGCTACACGTCGAGTATTATGGGGTACAAGCTACACGTCGAGTATTATGGGGTACAAGCTACACGTCGAGTATTATGGGGTACAAGCTACACGTCGAGTATTATGGGGTACAAGCTACACGTCGAGTATTATGGGGTACAAGCTACACGTCGAGTATTATGGGGTACAAGCTACACGTCGAGTATTATGGGGTACAAAGTTACACGTCGAGTATTATGGGCCAAGTATCACCAACGTCGAGTTGTGGGGTTACACCATTTACATAACTCCACAGTGTTTTAAAAAAGCTGTATGCAGTTATACAGCTACACAGTAGTGATTATGGGGTACAAGCTACATCAGAATCGTGAAAAGCTGAAAAAAATACAAAGTGTTTTATTTATCAGTTCAAGCCCAGCATATTATCAATTAAATTCGATAAAGATATCTTAAAAAAGTAAAAGCCAACATATCAAAAAACACCAAAAAAAAAATTACAGAAAAAAAACAGTGTGAAAAACAAGACTCTGAAAAAATACAGAAATCATCAGAAAAAGAAAGCAAAAAAAAAAAAACTATAAAAAGCAAATTAAAAGAAAAAAAAGTTCAAGCAAAAGATAATTTTAAAAAAAATTCTGATAAGATATCTTCTCAAACATCCACAAAATGAACCGTGTACAGTTTGTGTGTTTAAATTCTAACTTAAAATATTTATAAAACCAGGAAAAAAAATACACACACACACACAGACACACAGAGTATTTAAGGTTCATTATAGGCCAACGTTGGTACTCAAACTGAAAACCTTTTAACAGCGGAAAGAAATAAAAGCTTCTACTGAGTACATATTTGACTCTAAGCCTTATGGTCAGTAGCAATATCTTAGAAGCAACTATCTAACTTAGCAAATTTAGTGGTTATTTACTTCAATGGATCACAAGTAGAAATATAAACAACTATTCAGCAATGTCTGTCACCAGCAAATTTTCAGCTATTTTATTTTATGCAAAGATTCCCCAATTATCTCCCCCTGATACCAAGTTTCAGACAGAATGCAAATAGATCATTTTAAGAAAGAAAGAAAGAAAACTGAAAGTGCGGCTGTTATTGACTTACAGCCCACAAGGAGTTTAATGTTTTGCTATCTAATGATGTTTCTTATAAACTAAACCATACATCTCAGACTGCTTGTAAAGTGCTGCTAACTGGATTACAGACTTCAATAACAACTACAACCAACTTCAGCCCTTCTGCCAACCTTCTAGTATCGTGTTGTCCGATGCACTTCATAAATTTCCCACCATTCTCTGCTTGGAATTCACTGGTAGCTGACCGACAAGTTTCCCCCACTCAGGTTGGAGCTGCATAATCCAATAATAAAAGAATTATTTCAACTTTTCTTTTACTAGCTTCTGAGAGAGAAGACATTAGGTGACCGCTCTCGCTAACATGAGCACACACACAGATAAATAAAAGATCATTTACATTCTCTCCATTTGAGAGAAGTCAGAGTTCTTAGGTCTTTCAGCTACATTCAATTTTTGTATGTTCCAGTACAAACTTTAAAATATTCCAAAAAGCAGCAGCATTTAAGGGATGTGAAATTATTACACTGTGCCCTCAGAACAATAATCAAAGCATTTGACCACTTTATTAAGACCTATGCAGCCATTCAGACTTGGGCCTGACCTTAGCCAGAGATGCAAATTAGACTGACCACATGAGGTTGGTGACCTCTGAAGCACTATTTATGACTTGGACAAGCACATTTGCAGTCAGTCTAACAGATATGGGGGAAGGCAAAGAATTACAAAGTAGAATGGATACCTTAGCTTCATATCCAATCAAGTACATCCAGTAATGCTTCACGTGTACCCTAATGTAGATGGCTACTTCCAAGACAACATTGCACCCATCCAGTGCCAACACTGTTCAAAGTTTGAGGAACATAACGGCATCTCCCTTTCAAACATGAAGGATACATTCACCATCATGAACCCCTGCCTACCTCACCCCGTACACTGCAAACAATTTTAAAGGCTGAATGGTGAAATCTCTCTCAGAACACCTTCCGGCATCTTGTGGATTCTATCACACATCCTCATGGCCGTTATTTGGGCAAAAAGGTGACCTAACCAATTATTGGGTACAAGTCCTAATAAAGTAGTCAGACAGTGTACGTGTGATTCAGATCCATTGCTAAATTAATAATTAGATTTTGCGAACTTGATTCTACTTTTTTTCCCTTGTGTTTGACCTTGTTTGACTGTGATGTAACTTAAGACCGTTGTTTGTTTTTTTAACTGTCCCTGTAGAGGCTAGGAAGAACAATCCGAAACCTAAAAAGCGTAGCACAAATATGACTGGCTAAAGACGATGCCAGTGCTACTCTGATTTAGACATTGGAAGAAACTGGAGTATTCAGAAGAAACCCATGTTAGTGAATTGGCATGGAAAAGTGAAAAAAACCATGTCATTGGAAAGACATTCGTCACAAACAAGAACTGGCAATCATGCTGCCACCACTGTGCTAACCGCCATCCATCATAATAAGCAAGTACACAAGACAATGACATCATCACACAAATATTATGGTAGCCAACCATATGTATTTCTATATAGTTTCTAGCTGTACAACTTGGTTTAACATGTAATAGGTGGCTAAAATTCCAGCTTTTAAGAAAATAAAAATCTAATTCGACAAACTGACCAGCAGTAATTTTAAATTAAAATCATAGAAACACCTGTCGTCTCAGACAGGTAACCATGACATTTTTCACTGCACAAGTTTGTTTGTTTATTTAGGGGAAGGCTTTCCTGCACCAAAAACAGTATGACAACACTGGTAGGGAATTGGGTTAACCTTTTGGCGTTGATTGTCAACTAACCTACTGCTGTTGGTATCCAGTTTCTCTAATCCTTTGCCTGGAAGCTGCACCACTACATCTGCTTAGGATGAAAACTTTGCTAAGCCTTATTAGTATAATCCAGAGAAAGATATTGAATTAAGTGTAGCTCAACAAATATTTCATCATACACAGAAATAGACCCAAAATCCCCTAACAGGGAGCTTTTATCCAACCAGGCCAATCGTCTGGTCCAGCTGAGCCGTATTTGGGCCATAATTTACAATGGGCTAAACCAGTCAATTTAAAAAATGACAAAAAAAAAAACACAATACAGTAGAAGAGAGAGAGAGAGAGAGAGAGAGAGAGAGAGAGAGAGATGGGGAGGGTATAGAAGCTGGAAAGGCAAGAGAGAATAGTCAATCTCTATTACTCTACTATGATCATTTTTAAAAATCTTAATGTATACCTTATAGTGGCAGAATTCTGTTTTTTTTAAACATGTCAAAATTAATTGTATCACCTAGCATCTTGTTATCTACAACATATAATTTTCATCTATTTAAATTTGTATTAGATAAGAAATTTGACTGGTATGTCATCTGTAAATACTGCCTTCCAACACTAGCTTTAAAAAGGCAGTGGAGAAAACCGAATTCATTTCCTTCCCAACAATCTCAGCTCCACAAATTCTGAGCACTCAAATTTCCGACACATCATGTAAACTAGCATCGAGCCACAGTGTGGTTTTACATCAGCAAGCTTTTATTACCATGCTGCTTGTTCTTCTTTCTTTGTTATCTGCATGCATTTCCTAGGTTACCACTCGGTCACAGGCACAGATCAGTCAAAATCACCAGGCTGGTGTAGTTAGAACACTTGAGCCAGGCCTCAATGTCTTTCATTAAGCTTATACAAAAAGTAAAACTTTTGTTTGTTTCTTTCTCTCTGACTGGACCGTTCTTCTTAAGCATGTACTGTATGATAGCTTAGGTGAAAGTTCTATCTAAGATGATTCATTTCATAAAAGTAACTACACGGTATTCTTTCATTCAAAAAACAACCACCAAGCTTTGCCATTAAACCTGTTTACATTTACCACAGAATCCTTCTGGAAATGTCTCATCCACCTAGAAAGGCAAGTAATCTTAGAAACTTAATAATAATCATTATTATTAGTTATCAGTTATCAGCCATAGTTAACAGATATAAACACGCAATTCCTTGTTATTAATGAAGTATTGTTCTTAGGTTTTTATTTAAACAAATCTCCATTTTATCAGAAGTTTCTTATTAATTTGCTTCTTTGTTTCAATGAAAAACGATTACAAGTAAAACTTTGGGCAAAATTCAAATTTAACAAGAAAAAGTTGGCACCTACTTTAAATTGGATGATAACGAAACATTTCTCACCTGTAAGCTGTTATAATGGTGAATGAAACAGTTCTAATTGAGGAAATTCTAATGCCTGCATGATTAAGATTTCCAATGATTCACGTCCTCATGTACATTTTAGCTGAGAAAGGATCGAGATGCAGTCACGTCTCAGGATGCACATCGTTAACTGCTTTATTACGTTGCTGTTTAACTTGTTAGGATTCAGCCAAGCATGATGTTTTAAGAAGGGAAATAACTGCTGTTTTCTTAAGCATTCGTACAATTAAACAGCTAGTCCTTTAAGAACTGAAAGTCATGACCAATGCTGCTGTTGATGCGGAGATAATGGCATCACTGTTACAGAGTATATTAGTTCTTTATTTTATGCTTCACATCTTAAAGATGAACTCTGCATGGTGTGAACAAGAAAGGAGGGACACATACTTGGTATTTATCAATTTTTCATAAGAACTAAATGGATTTGTTCACCTTTAAAGGAGATGCCACCCCCAGGTGTCAGACAGAAGTATTTATGCCTAACTGGTATAATAAAAATAATAATATTAATAAAAGGGGGAGAAGTAATTCATGAAAAAATGCATATCCTAACCCTGACTTATCAGTACAAAAAAACAGTGACTCATCGTTCATTTGATACTTATCTTGATTATCTGATGCTAATCAGTGAGTAACCTGAGGAACCTCGCCCCCAGTTCAAGAGAAAGGTTGAAAGGCTTTGACCACCCACATGGTGTAGATGCTCAGTTTAAAAAAAGACAACAATTATTTTCAAAAGTATTCAACAGTTAGATTTAACTTTTCAGCAAAAATGAATTTTAACGTAAGAGATAAATAATAAAATTAAAATGGAAATCAAAGCGTGAATCCCCATGAAGAGTGCATAGAACAGAAATGTGTTGTTATATTATATACCGGAGGCTGCTTGACTTGTATCCGATCGAGAACCAGAGAGAGATTTCATCATTTAGGTACTTCTATCTGCACTGATGTGAAGCCAAGTGTTTTTAAATCATCTAAGAAAGAAAATTCAGGGTGAAGCAGCAGAAACGACTTGTCAGACATCAAGAGGAGAAAGAAACTCTGTCTGTTCTAGTATATGCGTTGCTTAGCATCATTTATGCAATGGTATTCTTTCTCTTCTCACAAAAGTCTATTACATTTCTTTGACTTATTTTGTTTATTTTATTCTAATTTTTAAAAAGTTCTCTTATTAAAGGACATTTTGCTAAACGCAGGAAGAATTTTGAATAATAGTAGGGATGTTCAAATGAAGCTGACCAAATATCATTACAGCAATGCTATTTTAAGCCAGGTTCCATTTGAACGTCCCAAATACATTTTGAATTCATGATGAAAGAAACTCAACCCTGACCATTTCTCAGAGGCAAGGTTGTCCGAAAGACTTAATAATCATCATACATGTTCAAGCACTGCTGGTAAAGAATATCCAGAAAGCAAAGTGTTAACTTACAAAGGTGAACAAAAGTTTTTAAAAGCTAAAACTAGGGCAGCAACCATGTAAGTTAGTATTTTTGCTACATAGACAGATATTTCTAGTGTTTGAATGCAGGTCCATGGTCAAAGACTGACATTTCTGAAACACTATCTGCTAGTCAGTCACTCTTCCAGCAGGTAATAATGTTCCTGTTGAAAATGTTTGGCTAGACATTGAGCAAAAGAAAGCTCTGAGTTCCAATAATGAACTGTAGCCTTAGCAGTAATGTTTAGAAAGAAACAGAAAAAAACGAGAGAGAGAAAGACTGACTGACTGACTTTAATTTACTTAGATGATCCAAATAAATACTGAACCTCCCTCTTCTTTCTTTCCCCTAAGCCTCTCTCTAACCTCCATCCCTCTCTTAACACCACCACTAAAGCTACAATCCATAACCAGAATTTGCTTACTGTCTAGTAAACTCATTGATGCACTAATTTCAGAAACATTAATAAATATAGTTTTATTTTAACTCATTGACCCCTGGTGTCGCCTTCATGCATTATCATTTTATGTTGTTAACTACATGAATGTGAGTCGATGAGTCAGGTTATCTAGAAACCAAGATAACAACATGCAGCAAGAATTACATCATGATTAACATTGTCTCAAAACCACTTAGCCATCACTAAAGGCTTAGATAGAATAACCACAACCTGGTACAGCAAGTATAAAGGTGTAGCCCAGCTGTGACTTTCATCAAGAACAAATAACCTGAAGCAACTGTCCATAAACTTCTAAATAGAAGTTCAAAGTTTGTTCCCCTGTTAATCAAGTAATGCTTAGTACTCTACTTACTTCTAAGTCTGGCTAAATATACTGGCTTGCATTATACTTAACTACTACAAATTTGATCCATTATCTCAATCATATTCTAAAATTTACAGCCATTCACTGAGAAGGATCAGTCCTTGAAGAACTAACATCAGTTAATCGATCTAAACACAGCTCACAGGGCCACACTGAACACTAACCTGTTAATTATTTACACACACAAATGGTTAAGAGAGATAGTAAGCTTCCGATAAAATTTGACTGACAGGTAGCTTGATAATTTAATATTAAAATATAATTTTTTTGTTAAACCCCAAACCGCTCGTAAATGGAGTTATTCCAGTCTCCACTGATCTAAAATTCTGTTGAATACAGTACTAAACTGGTTTTCAGTCTTCTATTCACACATCAGCCCCTATTCAAATTACCTCCACCTCATAAATCCATTCATGCACAACCTTAAAGCTCCATCTGTCAACTAAAAATACGCCTCATAAATTACTAAAACTATCTTTAAAATAATAAATAACGAATCCCACAACAGGGTCAACTAACTAATTTTACACAGGAGATGATTTGGGGAGAATTCCCCCTCTATCTCTCTCCCCATCTCCCATCTCTCTCTCTCTCCATCTCTCTCTCCATCTCTCTCCCTCTCACTCTCCCATCTCCCTCTATCTCGCCTCCCAGCTCCCTCTATTCCCCCCATCTCCCTCTACTCTCTCCCCCTCTCTCTCTACTCCCCTCCAGCTCTCTCCCTCTCTCCCCCTCTCTCCTCCTCTCCCTCTATCTCTCCCCCTCTATCTCTCCCCCTCTCCCTCTATCTCTCCCCCTCTCTCTCTCTCCTCTCCATCTCTCTCTCTCTCTCCTTCTATATCTTTGCCTAAATACATTTTAAAATAAAACCTTCCCACAATTTCCCTGTAAAGGTAAACCCACAGGTTAAATAAACTATTTTTTTAAAAGCCACATTTCAGGTAAATAGCCAATACCGTCGCGACACCATGGCAGTTTGTGCCGGATTAGATGTCCGCGGGTTTCCCTGAGGTGGGGCCGGGGTCAGGCGGACGACCGATCTACCTGAACAGGTGCGGTCTGAGTAGGAATGCGTTCAGCTACACCAAAAGGTTCCCTCATCAGCGGCAGATCAGGGCTACAGCGAACTTAACTGAAAGCCAGCAGGTGTCAGCTTCAGGTAACGGGATGGAGGGCAAAATAATGTATCTCTTTCACTTTCTCTTCCTTGGGAGGGGGGGAGAGGGGGCCTCCCCCGCGGGTGGGGGTTAGGGGAGGGGGGAGGGGTCTCCCCCCGCGGGTGGGTTAGGGGAGGGGGAGGGGCACTTACCGTCGTCGTAGAGGCCCCAGGTGTTGATGTCCTCGAACACCTGCTTGGTCTCCGTGAAAATCTGGCTCAGCCGCGACGAACACTCGCAGAAGTTCCGCAGAACCACCGGTAAAGCGGCCGGCATGGCTCCTCCGGCCCCGCCCAGCCCCTATTCCCGAGCGGCCCGACCCGACCGGACCATTTCTCTGGCGGCTCTCATCCGCTCGCTTCACTGTTGTGTAACGACACGCGAACTTTGACCTCTCCCCCCCCCCCGCGCGCGCGTAGTGCGCGGTGTAGGAGCGAGATCCGTTACCTGCCAGATATCGACCCTTCCGCGCATGCGCACTGAGACGATGTGACTCGGATATCGCCCGCCTCCCACAAAAGTTTACCTTTCTCGACTCCCGCATATTTAAACATCTAAAAGATCTGGAAATATCCCCCCCCCTAACATCAGCGATCAGAAAGTTGCTACAATTCATTGCTTTGTTGTTGTTTTTAAAGTTTTGTACTAAACCGCACGTGTTCAGGGGCCTGGAGTAGGGTCGGGATGTCCATCGGAGGGTAGTATTTGGTAGCACACCGGTCTACTCCCTCTAAAAAATAAATAAATAACCAAAACGTGCGCAGGAAGCCGGGTTAACCCTTTAATCCTCCCCCCCCAACCAAGTTCTAGCCTTTGACCCTGGTTCAGCCTCGTTTTCAAAAATGAGAGACAGCTCCACTCATGTGAAAGCCGAGTGTGGTGATGCCACGACTCCATCAAGCTCATCGGGGCTTTGTTCAAAACCAGTAGGGCGAGGACTAATAAGACTTAATTTAGTAGTAAGCTAATTACTCACAGGTGCCCCTCCTTTTTTTAAAAAAATATATAAGCACCCAGTTTATCAATGTAAGGGCAGATAATTCATGCGGCACTCGGGGTATTTTTTTTTTTTTTTATCTGTTCATAGTGACAATTTTACTGTTTTAACTCTTTTTTAAAAATTACATACATATATACTGCATGTGATTCATATACACACACATGTGTGTATGTGTGTGTGTGTGTGGTTGTGTCACTTCCACCCAAAAGTGATGGTACTTTGTTGGTTTTCTCTATTATAAATAACACTATGCAACAAATTCAACCTTTTGGTTTCCACATACATATAATTAGGTGTTTCTGGTTAATTTTTACACACTGATTTCAGTGGTACCATCCGTTTTTCTCTAGCACGTCTAGGATCTTTCGTCAGCGCAAGTTAAATAGTTCAAAGGGTAAATACCTCAAAGATTTTCGTAATATGTCCCACTCAGTAAAATTCAAGATTTCACACTACTTTTCAGTGAGAAACTTTTTGTACACTGTCGTGAATGGTTCGATCACTTCCGGCATCAGCTTATTCAGGAAGATTTCTTCTGTTTGAAATGTGTTGTACTACGTGAGTGTCTCTTGTAGCTTGCACTCGATTCTCTCTGAAGAAACCAACAAAAATCTCCCATCATAGCTGAATTATATCTGCCCTGATATCGCTGCTCCGTGTAGGAAGTTTCTTGATGAAAACGTTCTCCGTGTTCATCACTAACACTTCCCATATTCTGGGGAAAGAAGTCCAAGTGTGAATATAAAAAATGCATTTCAAGTGACATGCGGCAACCCATCACATGGTAATCTTCAATAAGTTTGGTGACCAGCTCTATATAGTTTTCTCTCTTCTTATTGCCTAAGAAACCAGTGACAACTGCTTTGAAGGAATGCCAAGCATTAAGTTCCAATTAAGTCAACTGCTTCTCAAACTCCGGATCATTAACAGTTTTTCTGATTTGAGGCCCAATGAAAATCCCTTCTTTCATTTTGGCATCACTCAGTTTTGGGAATTTTGTTCTGAGGTACTTAAACCCATCACCTTCCTTGTTCATAGCCTGCACAAAATTCTTCATTAGACCTAATTTGATGTGCAGTGGTGGTAGAAGAATTTTTTCAGGAGCTAGCAATGGTTGGTGCATTACACTGCCACCAGGTCACCAGGTACATGTCTTTCTCTTCTTGGCCATTCTTTCTTTTGGTAATGCTGCTGAGTGGCTCTGCTATCCCACAGACAAAGGAAGCAGCAATACTTTGTAAAACCACTTTGCATTCCAGTAAGTAAGCCAATCACTTTTAAATCCCCACATATGATCCAATTGTGTTCACTGTATTTGATGGCATTGAGTATAGTTTCCATGGATTTGTATGACTCTTTCATTCCAGTTGCATGGGCCACTAGGACAGATGGATTAATATTGCCATTGTGCAGCAAAACTGCCTTGAGACTGAGCTTTGAATAATCAATAAACAGCCGCCACTCATCCGGATTAGGATAATAACCCAGTTCATTCATCAAACCATTGATATCTGTACAATAGCAAAGATTGTCCTTGGTTTCAAAAAAGCTGGCCAGTTTTTTCACCGCGATTCCTCTAAACTTTGATCTGTGTGCCAGGTGCCAACAAGTTCCATTGCCGCAGCCTTGAACCAAGCAATTCTGAATTATTCTTGGTTAGTTTTAGATCACGAATCAGGTCATTGAGTTCAGATTGTGTTATCAAATGTGGGTCATTGACCTTATCAGGGTTGTAATCACTGTCAGATGACCACTTCCTGTTTTCTGGATCTGAATTACTGCCAACTTCAAGATGATCTTCATAGTTAGGTGGTGGTATTGGAACGGGTAGCTCATCACTATGAGGAACAGGCTTTATAGCAGAGTGGATGTCAGGGTATTCTATTTTGTGCTTGTTTTTTGTTGAATACCCAGATATCTTTGTCATACAAAAGTAACGGTCTGTTGAGTGATCCTTAGGTTCTCTCCAAACCATTGAAATTGCAATGGGAATTTTTCCAGTACCTTTCATCCATTTTGTGAGACTAGAATAACAAGTATTGCAATTTATGTGAGGTGCCCAACTTTTGTCCTGGTTTCCAAGCTTGACTTTGAAGTAAGAATGGTATGCAATTTTGACCAGATCTGTAATTCTTCTCTGTTGTGATTTTTTGGTAAATTTGCCGCAAACATAACAAAAACTATTTGGATTATTCGCACAACCTCGTCTGGATGCCATGGTAAGGGGCAAAGAATCTGTCAAGAGGTAGGTACTGACTAGTTTATTGTCTTCAATTACGTTGTAAATACACATTCATTTGACAAGCCCCTTACATCCAAGTTGATATCAACATATTTTGCCTTGATTGGACCTGGAAAACTGGTCCCTTATATATGAGTCCCTTACATCCGATGTCCCAGGTCAACTAGTCCAGAACGGGGCCAGTTCATCCTGAAACAGATATAGAACTCAACCGAGAATTCATCCTGCCATCTGTTCACCAAATTTCAGCTCCATCGATTCACTCCTTGAATTTCTACAGCTGTTTGAACTCAGACGCCTATATACATATCACAATAACAAAAAATCTAGATGTGATACAATGTTTTAAGGCGCATTTTTGAACTCAGCACCTATGATTTGACCAAAATCACCTATTTTTGTTTATGCGGAAAATTTTGTGTTGCACAGTTTAATTAGTGTTATTACGTGATTTTTCTTAATTATTAAATTGCTCTTCTTTACATGTACAAGAAATTACCCATTCAAAAGCCAAATAAAGAAATTACTTTTGTATTTCAAAAGTCTACATTCTGAAAACTCTAATATACATAGTTATTTAAAGAACTCGAGACGTTTTCTTCTGCTGGCTAGCCGTGCCTGAGAAACGGTAAGGTCGGTGAGTATGAGCGAGCAAGAGATTTTCGGTTTGACCATTATCGGGGGAAAAGCAGTTTCTTCACCTGCAGCGGAAAAAGAAAAAAGAGAGGACAGGGTTTAAAATGTTGCTTATTTTTAAGATGTCTCATTCTTCAAGATAAATTAACCGATAGCAGTCCTTTCATTTATTCAGAGGAAACTGATAAAATCTCGTGGCGGTGGAATCTAGAGCTTAATGAGCCTTCTAGCCATGAATCCCCCCCCCAGTAGAAATCCAGTGAGCTATTCATAAATACGTTTTTAAAATTACATGGCAAATAATCAAAAAATTCTCAAACTGGCAAACCTGAACTCGGTAATTCTTATGCTGAATAATATATAATGTTCCAACACAACCTTGCATGCATATACAGGCCTAATCAATCTAATCTGTGATGGCGTGTTTCCCTATCACAAGGGATCTGTATTGAAAACAAATCTATTCTTTCATCCAAAGCGGAATGACTCTGATCCTGCCATTTGTAAAATAATCATTCAAAAATCTACTTTCTGGGACAGCTCTTTTGGAAAAAAAAAAAAAGAAATAGTTTGAGAAAATATTGTTTAGCTATCTCTAGAAGAGCCGGCTAAGAGGCTTGCGAAAAGAAGTTAATTTCTCTTTCATTTAAAACTCAAAGACCACGTTTATCACAGAGTCCTTACAGTTAAGGAACTAAAATGGTGCTTCCGGCAGCTGCATAAACACTGTGCGCTACTTCCGAAAGTATTCTTGATAATTGTGTGCAAATGTAATGATAAGAATCTTTCTTTTATAAGCCAGCCCAGTGTTGATGGTTTAAGCGAATCAGTAAAGATGTAACTTGAAAGATGTTTAGAAGCAGGTGTCTCCCATTGGCTATGGTACACTTTACAACCAGATAAGTAATTTCTGTCCAGTGGCCGTTATTTGTTGCTTGGTGGAGGCATCTAGAAAACACAAACTAGAAATTTAGCATCCTCCCGGTGATTGGGGATACATTTGGCAATGCCTAATAATGATACTTCTTCATTATTCACAAATTATTATAGTCATCAGAACTAACGTAACCCATCATCCATGAATGCCTTGCCATCTGAGCATCGTCATCTATTGGCCAATAGTACAAAGAAACAAACCACATCTCTCTTAAAATACTTCTTCTAAATCTATTCAAATTTCTAGTTACCATGTACCCACTAATTTACATATTGTCTAATATAAATAAAGGATTTTTAAAATTTATAAAATACAAAAGCTTGTTAGAACTTTTCTTAATCAAAATCTTTTAGGAAGATAATCCAACTAACTTCCCATGCAATATCTTATATCAAAAAGATGTGAAGGCAAAGTGATGAAACTTTTGACCTGCTATTTATCATTAATCACTGATCAGCATATTGTGTGTGTTGGCTATTTTTTAATGTGTAAGTCTAACAAAAATAGAGTGAAAGTCTGCAATCAAGTTTACTTTTTACTATAAACTGTTTCGTTATGAGCTTGCTGGTGTTTGAGACTGATCACCACCTGAAGTCATCTATCTTCCTCTTTTGATTTATTGCTTTTATGCATAACAAAGGCAAACTATTTACTTTTGTTTTTAATGTACATTACAAGCATATTGCTTAATTAATTCTTATTAGGTGCTAATATTTTAAAACTTAAATATTTGGTGACCACTTAATCTGAGATGCTTTTTGCTCAGTCTTCTCTCTAGTGCTGTAGCTTCTTGCAGCTCTGGTCAGTCTACAGCAGCTTTCAGTTGTTCGGGTGAGATCACAAAGAGAAAGAGGTTCAATACCACCCTAAGACCACCGCAAACTGACGTATCTCAAAGGGACACCAAGTTGCTACTGTGGTTCCTATTAGAACTCTTTGGTTGTTTTTTTTTTGATGTGGGAAGTCATGGGCCAACTGGGAAAGACTGAGAAGAAAAAAGAGAGAAATGTGAATTGTATCCAGATCACTGGTGGTGGACCTTGAGAAGGGAATATGGCACCAGTGCCCTCCCAATATATATATATGTATATATACAGGGGGAGTGTTTCCTCACCCCATAAAAATGAAAAAAAGTCAAATCTATTTGGTACTTATAAAAGACAGATGTATGGCAGTAACTATTCTGCTTTGACTGATCTTAGATACAGCTGTAAAATATCCTTCAACAAGTTTTTTTTTAGCAAATTTAGCATTCACAAGAAAATTGCTACTTTAAGATGCTGCTAAATCTGTTCTTAATTTAAATGGCTGCTGTATGAAGACCCAGTTAGTCAAACACAGTTGTTGTTGTTCTGTGTATATACTGCACACATTACTCAGTACACACATCCTTGATTTTTAAAAAATGCACTTCTACCTACAGTCCAGATGCTTTAACACAAAACAAGGGAGAGTTTCTTTTCTGACTGAACTCAGAACACTGGATAAAACTTCATTTTTACCTAATCTTAAATGTCTGCAACAGATCGGCTTTACACGAGAGTAAATGCTATGTAGTGATGGCCCCTTTGTTTCTCTGTATCTGTCACATTTCAGGAAGGGAATGAAAAAAATTATCCTGAGATTGACAAAGTAATTATTCTGAAGGACATTAATTTACCTATTTTTTTCTCATTCTTACTTCTATTGTGGAGTTTCTTATCAAATGCATATTATACAAGATGAATTACATCCCCTACAATGCAATGTGATAGCAGCTGACTACACCTTTGTGCTGAGTATAGACCCTTTTCTATTGTTCCTGAATTTTTTTTATTGTAAATATTACCAGAGTTTTCCAGGATCTGTGTCAGGCTGCAGCCCAATTCCGCAATGGTACATTTTCTTAATTATCAGCAAAGTTGTTTAAATTTGCTCTTGCCCAGCTTAACGTAGCAGCCCAGAAATTCTTACACAACTCCATTTTCTGTTTTCCTTTTAACAACATCTAAGCTGCAGGTGAAAAGTGAGGTCCTAATGTGTAATAACAGTGCAGAGGCAGACCCCTGAGAAATGTATGGACAGGCTCCACCCCATTTTGCTATTAAAGTTATTGGTTACCTCAGTGAGAACCTTCTAGACACTGACTGGATGAAGTGGGCTCATCAAATGGGCTTCCCCGGTCACCTTACCTGACACCTATGGTCTCCTGACTTTGAGGGGGGGGGGGGATTAAATAAGCCTGCCTCACAGTTTGGAGAACCTTAAGAAAAGAATTCAACATGAGATAAGCACCCATACTGCACCACATGAACTCGAAGTTTACAGAGCATTTTAAAGAGGCTTCAACTATGTATACATGATAATGATGGAGGAAATGTAAGAATAAATCTTAAATTTATTTGTGTAATCATTGTTATGATTACTCTACCTAACAAAACTTACATGTATCATTGTTACTTCGACACCTATTCAACTTTGACGTAGTGACAGGATTTCTTTTTATACATCCTGTGTAATGGTGAAGTGAAACAAATTAGAAGTATTGACTGGTCAACTTTCTAAGCCAAATACCTACCTGACCTTTATAAATTTGTGTAGCAGCCACATGGAAAAGTACAAGCCAAAAAAAGAGCAGAAATACATTAAATGTCAAGAACTGACACTCTTGGGGGTTTTGGGAAATGACAAAAAAACTCACAAAAAAAACTAAGATCATGTACAGTGTATACATGTGAGAAGTGGCTGATGCCATTCTCATGAGAGGGAAAGGCAATGGCAAGTCAGACTGCAGGAGTCATCAGTCAGCACAACTTTATATCACTTCATATGGGCAGCCTATCGCATGCTCTGCTGGCTCTATTACAATCGCTGCAAATTTAAAGCCCATTTTTGGTGTAACTCAGTGCGAAAGATTCTGTGGATGCTGCTGCCCTGTAGTTGAAATCTGAGAGAGAAAATTAACATTTTTTTAAAAGGCATCGACGGCATCCAAGCAGCTGGCTTATGCTTTGTATTGTGGAAATGCTTTCTTAATTATCAGCAGATAGTGGAAACTAGTTTTAGATTCCATGCACTTGCTTCAAAAACCGTGAATATCTCTCCATAAAGCAGCTTCTAAAATCCAATACCAGATAGCAGCACATTGAAATGCTCAAGCTAACTATGGGGCTAGGAAAAACATAAATAAATATTAAAATAAAGCGCAGTTTTTGCCCCAGGTGTTTATCTTAATTTCAGGTGTTTTTGTCTATCTTATGCATGTATGAATGTTCCAGTTCAAATAAAGGTCTCATTTTCATTGACAATCTACAAACTGTAAAGCCAATGCAGCCACATCCATATTGTCAATATCTCTTCTTTCTGGAATATTGTATCTGGGCACAGAAGTATTGGGATGGGGAATCATTAGTCCCGTTAATCAGAAGAGTCAACCTGCTGCTCTCCTCCCCAAATTTTATCAAAGGAAAAAAACAAAAACTGCCTACTAGAACTCTTCTGATTAGAAGGCTGGCAGCCTACAGTGAGAAAAGTTATACAGGGTGTCCGTAAAGTTACTGACAGTCTTACAAGTTACTATACGACACCATGCAGTACAGTAAGATATTGTATTAAAATATTTATTTGTACAAAAGAAATACACCTTTATGTTTATCAAAATCTCAGAAAATACAGTTTACATCCGAAAAGACTAACAATCAAGGCAAACAATTTCTATGACAAATATTCAAATTGTAAGACTGTATAGTAACTTTACGGACACCCTGTATATGAAACTGACTGGACATCACGTCTACAGTCTGGACTCATTAAGCAGTGAACCATGACAAGAGAGTTGCTCCTTACACCACGTCAGTTCCATTAAGCAACTTCCAGAGTTTGAAGTATAAAAATAAATTAAAAAGCATTTTTTTTCTCACTAAAGGTGGTAATGCCACTTTAATCAAGCCAACAACAGTAGTCCTTTCCCATAAACAGAATCCTCCAAATATACAGAATTCTGATTACCAAGTGTGCTTGTTAGTAGTAGTTATCCTGTTCGTCAATGACTGGAAATGGAATACCTCAGTGTTATTATTTGAGCTGCACAACAACCTGAACCTTTGTATTGAAGGGGAAAAAAGAAGAGGAAAATGGCTCAAGTATCATCATCAAGAGAGTGACTGAGAAGGAAAGCATAAATTCATTTAAGTTCTATTTTCTTACCATCTAGCCATAAAAAATATTTGTAAAGAAACAAAAGGTCTTGATGTAAAACCCTTGCTATAGCATAGATTTATTAAACAGAGATCCATTAAATAAATAAGAAAAAGTAATATCTGTTTGATGACATTTTCAGGTCTCATATTTTACTGCAACCAGGTTAATTCTCTAATCAACAGCTTTGTAAACAGATTTCAATTATATAATAAATAAAGTTGTAGCAATGTACAGGGCCAGTAATTGACCATTCTCTTGACTGATATTGTTCAAGTCATGACTATTTGCATTGTCTTTCCTGAGCACTGCACTTCTACAAGGTGTTCTTCAATGCCATAATTGTATCAGACTAGCAATGTTCCACGTATCTGTTTTCTGACTGTACAAAACATTTACAGGCATTTACAACCTACTGCAGTTTTGTGAATGTGATGAGAGTAGAAAAAACCTCCAGACAAACCGAGGCTGACAAAATTCTTATTTCATCTGATCAACAACACAATGCATACAGTTGACATTACTCACCTCCACTCAAACCAGCCTCAAAACTTGACTGGGCGAAGTTACCTCCCGTGTAATTCCGACATCAATCAAACCGTACAGGTCGTCCTTCTGATTGGCACCTACGAGTTAGTCATTTATGCTCAATCCCGGGAAAAAAATAACAAAACCGATAGTAAACTTTGTAGAGTTTAGTTCACTGTAGTTCCTTTTCTTCTCTCAGGTTTATTATGTCACATGCAGTAGCATCTGCTGGCAAAAGACCAATCACAATAGCATTAATTTTCTTCCTCTTTTCTAATTTCCTTATTTTCGTTCTGGGTAACAGGGAGCCAGTCTGAAGGGAGAACTCACTCCCAGTGACAATTTATGGACAATGATGGGAGGAGGAGTGGTGAGTGGTGACCACCATTAGCAAATCAACAGTCCAGCAAACAGCTTCACTCTAAACCCTTGAAACCGGGAGAGTGAAATCGAAAGGCCCGGCTGAGCCATTTCTCAGGGAGTTGTTCAGCAAAAGCCAGGAGCACAGGTGCTTGTCTAACCAGTGGACCAAAGGGCGTTCAAACAGGGATGTCTATGTACAGTGGACCTGTTAGCCTCAAAATTTTAATCTGTTAGAAAGGGAAAATATAAACAACAAACAATTAAAGACCCATTTTTTCCTCTTCTTTCAGCAACACTTCTGGACACAGAATAACTGTGCGAAAGGAAACTAGATGACAATGAACCCTTTGGGTGATACCATCAGCCGCAGCAAATGCAAAAAAACAACAAACAACAATTAAAGTAACTGAGCAACTGTAATGTCATCCCGACAACTCGAAAATCTGAGTAATAGAAATGCTGCTGCAAGCACCTGCACCCACATTTACAAACGTGTGTTTGTTTCTCTTTTCTGACCTTTTTCCTACGTTTCCTCCCCACAAACTCCAACCTACTTTCGAAATCTCTTCCCTGCGTGTAGAAAGTTAACCCCCCCAGCTTTACATGGCATCGTCTTCCACCAGCTCAAAGATTAAATCCTTCAACTGCTTCCGCTTCTTGCTAATAGCAGTTGGTGTCACAATGTCCTGCAAAGGGATGCTGAATGCTTCGCAAAATTCCCGACAGAGGTGTTCAGCGATTGCAATTACGTAAAGTCCACAATCGTAGCCTGGAAGTCAGAAAAAAAAATAAAAAAGAGTTGGGTTTAGACAATATTTATACAAAAGAAAAAAAAATTAATCAGAAACTGTTATCTGTCTGGATATTCCCTGGTTGCCGTGTTGACTATCAGGTCACAACGCAGCCTCAGAACACCGAACAGCAGCAACCACTACGTGCAGACTTTGCTGCCTTCCACCTACCAGAAGAGCTCCTTACTACTTCATTTTTTTTTTTAAAATGGGTGTACTTCACAAATGTCATGAAGACATGGGCCCCTGGCTCTTGGTATTCTGAAGCCCAATTTAAGGGATATCATGATTGCAAACTTCTTACCAGGCAAGTGAAGGGTATGGAAAAATTTTAAAAAAAGTTACTTTGTTTTCCCTAAAATGCATGATCCGGCTTTGTGTACCCTGCCTCTAGATGCTTTGAATAACTATATATAAAAAGAGAAAGAGAGATGGGGAGAGGGAGGGAGGGAGGGAGAGAGAGAGGAGAGAGAGAGGGAGGGAGGGAGGGGAGAGAGAGAGAGAGAGGGAGGGGCGGGGAGGGAGGGGGGAGAGAGAGAAAAGGAGAGAGATGGGGAGAGGGAGGGAGGGAGGGAGAGAGAAGAGAGAGAGATGGGGAGAGGGAGGGAGGGCGGGAGAGAGAGAAGAGAGAGAGATGGGGAGAGAGGAGGGAGAGAGAGAGCAGAGAGAGAGATTGGGGAGAGGGAGGGCGGAGGGAGGGAGAGAGAGAGAGAGAAAGAGGGAGGGGAGGGGAGGGAGGGGGGAGAGAGAGAAGAGAGAGAGGAGAAAAGGGAGGGGAGGGTAGGGGAGGGCGGGAGAGAGAGCAGAGAAAGAGAGAGAGGGAGGGTAGGGGAGGGAGGGAGAGAGAGAGAGAGAGAGAGAGAGAGATGGGGAGGGAGGAGGGAGGGGGGAGAGAGAGAGAGAGAGAAGCCCACAAACCTGTCCTTCCCCTTTTAATATTCCTAAGAGCAGTGAAGAACCAACACCGATATTTCACAACGCTCCAAGCACCAACTGAATAATAAATCCAACTAATCTCAAATACCGAGTGCATAAAAGTAACTCGCATTCTACCCGTTCTATACTCACCATTCTCTTGTTTTGGACTTTCCATTTCTTGAATTTTCATTTTCCCTAACGGAGCTGAAAACAGAAGAAAAACCTACTTATAGGAAATCCAGCATGATCTCCACTTTTCTGAGGGCCTTTGAATACAAGCTCTGTGCTAACCACAGGTCTAGTGCTTTTTTTCAAATTTATGAAAACAATGACCTAAATTTTCTGAAATGTTTCATTCAGTTACTGAAACATTTTCTCTTTTTTTTGTTTTCCCATCTTCCAAAGAAAAGACTTCAGCGAGTCATATGAAAACCACTATACTGAAAACATTGTCATCCAGTTACAGTAGACATATAAATGACAGGGCTGATGGTTCCCGGTTGTTTCTTAACAATTCCCTAATATTGTTAATTTAAAATGAGTTCCAGTACATCTAAACTTTTAATAGATCTCAAATATGAATGCATATAAACCATAGCTCTCCAAAGACTGCAAACAATGCGCACGCATGCATCACAAGATGTAGGAATAGCTGTGTGGTGTTAATGTGGATTCTGATACCACTAGAGCTCAAAGTCGCAAGACTGTAGTGCCTGATGAATCAGCATAAGAATACTAATTACTTCTCAAACACTTTTGAAGATTTGTGATGGGCAGTTTTAACTTTGAAACTGAATCATAAACAGCAGAAAGACAAGTCAACTGGAACTTCAAAAGTCCCTTAGCTGGGGCAGAAGCCTTTCTTGAACCTGATATTTTACATCCAAATCATCCAAACACTGAAATAATACTAACAATAACTGTAATGACAGTGGCAATGATAACAGCAGAAAAACAAAAGAAGATAATGGATAGCTATATTTAAAGGAGAATTAAAAACCTCTGTCTTAGTATTTAAAGATGACAAACTACATTTGAATAAAAATATACAAAAATCAGATTAAAATGCAAGTTGTTCTCTTGGTATGTGTAAAAAGGAAAATATTTGCAAAGCTGATAAATGAAATGAATTCATTACACTATCTTTTTAAGAGTAACTAACTGTACTTGTTAGCAGATCTCTATACATACAGAATACATATTTTAGTGTTATCAACTTTTAATATCGCATACACACACACACATCAGAGCAAGCAAACTAGTAGATGATATATGTTTTAAAACCTCATCCTTATCTCTTTGTATTTGTTTTTATCATTATTCCATAGCACAACAGTGATCAATAATGGATTTTGAATGCATTAGTTGCAATGCAACATATTTGCACAGAGCTTTGCTCTTTACTAATGTTGCTATGCACCATACATAACGTTTCCCAAACAGCTACTTGGCCTAGTCACCAACTGCTGGTCCAGTCCAAACTGCACCTAACCACAAAGGGAGAGAGAACACAGCTCTGGAAAGCTGCAAAAAACAGCCTTATTTAGCTAAGCAGACCATGACGAGAGTTCAGGTAAAAAAAGCAGAGATTACATTAATCATTTCTGAATTTAATAGACAAAGATATGATGCTTCAGTAAATAGCAACAAGTGATGTATACAACCAAGCAGCACTGTATAAAAGCCTGTTCTTCTCTTTTCTTCACTGCAATTTGGACTGGACCAGTTAGCAACTGGGCTAACACACACACACACACATACAGTGGCAGCTTAAAATTATTGCACTACCTTGTTTCTGAACAAAATATAAAGTGTTCAATGCATGATACAATGTAGAAATGATTTTATAACATAATGAAGCCAATTAAGAATTAAGTCCTGTGTTGATATTCATAGGGTCTCAATATCTTCCTTAATGTAGTCATTTCTTGAGGACATCCAACTATACAGGAATTGAGTGGTAAACCCCAATAAATCTCCATTTTGTAATATTACTAAATCTTATCATCTTAACAAAAGAACTGCATAAATGAAAATGAGAAATAGAGAGATGCTTAAACATTGGAATAATTCTGGCTATCACGTCTACAAAGGATTAGTGGTCAAGCTTGGTATTAACCCTGTCAAGTCTTACCCCGGACAAATGGCTGCAGTTTGTAAGAAAGCTGGCGTGCAATATCTTCATTGATAGATCCCCCAGAGTCATAATGGCAAAACTGGTGAGTAGTCCGGGTGTACACAAGCAAACTCCTAGAATTTAAAGAAAATAGTAGTAAATAAGAAAACATCTATTACATCAGAGCTTGCCAGAAGTTTCAGATCAGCAACTGAGTTGTGAGGGAAATCTATGCTGCTGGTCAGAATAGAAATGTAGTACAGCTCGTGATCAAAGAAACTGCATGGTCCCTAGCTGTTTCTAAATAAAAAAATTAACACTAATATGATTTGATTTTTATATATGTATCCACACTGCATAAATTGTTTGTTTTTTTTTTCAAAAAACGTAACACAGCAAGTCAACTGTCTCTTCTAGCTGCTATCCAGACACCCCTTTATCAAATTCATGAATGAAATCCTTTATTTTCCACCAATCTACAAGCTGAGAGGTTGTGACTGCTGCCATGTTAGTCACCAGGTGGCTGATGCTGTTGTCGTAAGTTAAAGCTATAGAGAGTCCATATGATTACATGGGATCCACATGTGAAGAAATCTGTTCACTCCTATCTACTTGGTAGCATTAATAAACTAATCTTATAATAACTAAGATGGTATCTCCAAAAATGAGTAAATTTTAAAGTTATCTGCAGTAGTTTTCACCTTTTCCAAAGTTGTTTGCACACACACACACACACATGCAATCTCAGAGTGCATACCAACGAATGCTGGTACAGATTTGACATTGTTCGGTGATGACAACTTGATCACCCAGCATTATTTGGTGAAATAAAGTTTTCCAACTTATTCAGTGTTGACTCCTATCATTTGGCTAGGATTTATTGCATTTCATCTGTTTAAAAAAAAAACAATAATCAAGATTTTTAAAAAGCACACACACACACCACGAGAGGGAGAGAGAGAGAGAGAGAGAGAGAGAGGCGAGAGAGAGCTGATGGAGAGAGAGAGAGAGAGAGAGAG
The DNA here is from genome assembly GCA_018389105.1 of Nautilus pompilius. Lineage (NCBI taxonomy): Eukaryota > Metazoa > Mollusca > Cephalopoda > Nautilida > Nautilidae > Nautilus > Nautilus pompilius. The sequence goes on along the minus strand of JACATO010001518.1, from coordinate 88,937 downwards.
AGAGAGATGATGGAAGAGAGAGAGAGCGCGCTGGAGAGAGAGATGATGGCGAGAGAGAGAGAGAGATGATGGAGAGAGAGAGAGAGAGATGATGGAGAGAGCGACATAAAAAGGCTAAAAAATATAAGATTATTTTCAATCAGTTCCCGCTGTTGTTCTTTTTAATGTGCATGCATGACAACCAGCTAACTGGTGGTTATTTCTGGACCGTGTGTGAACCACGAGATCTCACAACCAGACGACATACTGTCAGTACGATTAGTGTAAGCGAAGCTGGCTAACAAATAGGAAAAGGGACATCTCTGCAATTATGATGCAAAGAGTGCACAGATAACAGACCTGGTGAGTTTTAATGTGCAACTGTTTATCTATAAATTTTACTTACCATTTGTAGTACATTTTTTTTTTAAAGTTCTTTACTAACTTATATATAAGTTTTAAATGTTCACAAAATCATCGATAAGTTTCTGACAGCTACAGGCTCTGTCTGTGTCTGTATATTGCAGTAGTAACAACAGTACAGGAAGAGATTAACTCACCAGTGTGTGCCCCCAGGCTGATCTTTTGAGTCATTGTTGTTGAGTGCCAGGAATACATAATTTTTGGTGGATAAGTTGAGTGGGTCTAGAAAGATTTCCAAGTCAGATTCTGTAAATGGATAACAATAATGTACACATGCAAGCAGGAAACACAAGCACTTGTATATCTAAAAGAAAATCTTGTATTTTTTATTTTTTTTAAATTCTTTAAAAACCTAGAACATGACCAGTAATACTCAGTTCTTGGAGGATCAGGGTGATACTTGATTTATAGATGCACCAAAACTTGCCGGGAACAATTAAAATTTCTAAAAAAATAATTAATTAATTAAACAAAAAGTAGGATACCCATAATACTTCCAGAAATCTTAATTATAAATATACTTTCAGATGCTAACTTCTCAGAATAAATGTTTCCTATAAAATTTCCATCAGATTTTCACTTCAGTTGTTTTCTATTTGTAGCTGACTAACTTAGCTAGGTGAACGATATACTTATTGAATTTTCCGCATCTTCAATAACCTGTATGAGTTAAGAAATCAGGTCAGCTGGTATTTGCTTAATGAAATTTACAGTGGTTGCCAAAATTATTGCCACTACTTGTGTATTATAAAAAAATAACTAACTGCTTGTTAAGTGCGCTACTATGTGAAAACGCATTTGTAACGTGATATGCCCAGGTTGGCTAAAACACTGGTGGTGTAAGAAATACAATAAAAAACTGGGTAAGCAAATGGTCACAGGTTCAAAACCAGCCCTAGCCACCTGTGCTATTCAAAAAATAAAGATAAAAACACCTGTGAATTAACATTCATTGTTCACCAAAATAGGTCCATCGCAAGACTATACAACCTGGTGAAGATGACAAGGAAAGATTACTGAAACATGGGTTTTCTCATCAGTTCTATTAACAAGGTGGTGGGAAATGCCCAAACTAAACATCTACTTTCTATAGGTAACACATCACCAATAACTTTTGTTTTTTTGATATTCAAAGAACTGTGTTAAACAGTTTAATATAGTAATTCCTTATGGGGGTCTGACTATACAGGAAAACAGCAGAAAGACCTCAACAATTAATCACCCTACAGGATATTATTTTATCAAAATAAATGTATAAATAAAAAATCAGAAACAACAAAGATACATTAGCATACACTTAATTTTTTTCAAAAATTACATTTATTTAAGTACCCTGATAGACTTATACTGTTGCTGCTTTTCATTTCACAACTGGAGCAATATTTTGTTAAAGGAAAATAGAAACACATTAATAGGAAGAATTAATTTAATTTATATCTATGTGGATTTCAGAGTCCTTATAAATGAAGTACAGGATGAGTCAAAACTATGCTAACACTAGTATGGGAGGAATCATTTATTCAGAATTTACTGAACAGTCTCAACCTGGTCACCAGCATGATCGATGCACAAAAACCAGCGATCAACAGTACAATTTAGTGCCTTGACACACATTTCACGGGGAATACTTGATATAACACCTTATATTCTGTCCTTGAGTTCATCGATGTCTCTAACGTTTTTGCTATACACGTAGTGGTCCTTTATCATGCCCCATAACCAGAAGTCACAGGGTGTCAGATCAGGGGAGTGTGGAGGCCATGCCAATGGTCCACCGCGACCTATCCAACGATTTGGAAATGTTTGATCGAGAAAAGCACGAACAGTACGGGCAAAATGAGGCGGTGCACCATCCTGTTGGAAATACCCTGCCCGTCTGATTTGTAGGGGTATGTTATCAATGGCAAACTCTTACAGCATTTGTAAGTAGGCATTTCCATTCACTGTTGGAGTTTCAAAGAAATAGGGGCCAATTAAGCCAGTAGCAGTCACAGCACACCGCATACTAGTGTTAACATAATTTTGACTCACCCTGTACTTGTGTGCCAGTTAAGGCTGCATCTTTCATCCACATCACACATTGGTAAATGGTTCTGGAGTTGAATGATATCATCTTTGAATGAAAGGATACCAACAACATGGCAATGTTTATCTTCGGGAGTAAGTAGATGTGGCAGGACCTTCAAAACTACTGCGCTTTGGTCCCAAATAAAACTCTCCATTTGAAGATATGGGAGGAAATTAGAGTGCCTGGAGGAAATACACATAACTGGCTGGTAAAAAGAATGATCCCATTTAACTTGGCTCTGTTTTTTTTCTTTCTCTTAGTGTTTTTGAAAACCTCAAAGTTGAACATTTGCAATACAGTTCATCCATGCAAAGCAAACTCGTCCACAGTTTCAAAGCCACAAAATAATTCACCTGCTGAGCTAACCTGAATGGCACTATGCATGATTACCTCCCAGCGCTGAATGTACTGTCTGATCCAGACAGGGGACAAAAAGGTAGAAGCTAAGTCATAAAGTTACTGCACATGAAAGATATAAGATATTTCAGAGTTTACATTTAGCATTCCATGCACTGTTTGAGTAGACACGAATACATTCTGCATGGAAAATAGAACACAGAAAAATATGCTTTCACTTAAAATCGCAAAAAAAAAAAAAAAAAAAAAAAAACAAGAACCAAAGAATAAAAACTTACGCTTTCCAAGTTTGACAGCTTGTGTGACAGATGTACTTATCAATGAAAGCTGATCTGCTGAGTGATTGAACTTTTCTCGCTCAAAGTATCTACAGTTTAAAAATATATCTATATCAATAAAAGTACTAATAAAAAAACTTTTGGGGGGTATTTTTTATAATTAAAGATGTGGACGAACGAAATTTACTTTGAGAAGATTCTAATATACACTGATATTCAGGGCTTTTATAATGTATGGAAACCACATTTTGACTTGAAAATATGGAGGAATTGGGTGGTAGAGAAGGGCATTCAGTAGTATGACACGAAAGCGAGAGATAATGTCGTCACCATTGGTGGTCTTTGATGTGGTGTTACTGATGTAGTCCAACCATTAATTGTAGTATGTGAGCCATCACAAGTTTACATTTGTATACTGTGATGAGAGCCACCAATAAGAGCATGGGCTAAATAAATCAAACTGCTAATACTAAGGGAAATAATCACAAATTAGCTAAGACTCCAGCACAATTAGATACTTAAAAATAATTTCTTTAGTAAAAATGAAAGTAATAAATTAATGAAAAGTGTAGTTCGTAGTTATAATATTAAATCAGTCTAGGAATCATATTAATAGCCATCTCTCATCCCTGAGGAGCCTTGCATAAATTCAAGACAATTTCCTTCCTCTTTGTTACTAAAATGAACTCAACTCAGTTGCTTACTAATGTTCATTTTTATTTTTATTTTCTTAATTTTAAAGTTTTAGCACAGAATAGGGGCATAGTTAGCACATGCAGAAACATGCATACTGCGTTAACCAGATGTGCCAATATGAGAGAGGTAGGTAGGTAGGTAGGTAGGTACAGGTATTTGTCTGTCTGTCTCTGACTGCCATTTCAACATTATTACAAACAAAAAAAAAAAAGCTCAAGTTTGTAATACCAAAATAGTCAAAAGGTCATCTCTTCCTAAGTGAAACTGCTAGGAAAAAACACCAAAAAAAAAAAAAAAATAAGTAGACTACTCTTGTTACTGTTCTAATCTGCACAGGTACAAATGGCATTTAACATGTAAGAATGTCTCAAGTTGTATCCCAGGGATTGTATGCCAACAACGGAGAGTTGTCTTCAGGATGCATGTCATCAGCTCCACTGGCTCTTTCACACCCGACAAATGGACGCAGACAGAAACCAAAGGCGGTCAAGTATGAGGGAACTGTCAAAACCTGGGCATGGTGTAGGCGTGCTAGCGAGAGTGGCAGATGAATGCCACGCTGAGCTGCGTCAACCAAAGCTGAGAAACGGGATTTTTCTCGCTCTTGAATTCTTCTCAAGTAACTGTTTTCTTACGTTTTAAAAACCGGACGCAAATCAGAAGCTTCGGAGATATCGATCAGCACGGCACAATGCTCGTCGACTCTCAGGTGATTCTGTGAACGAAGTCTGAACCGCCTCGCAGTGATTAACAGGCATTCCGCCGGTACCGCTGCAGGGGTGACGGGACCAAGGGCGTACATTCGCCACAGGTGCCTGTGCTCTGCGTAACACAGCGTAGATTTGTGCCCTCTCTCAACCGGGGTTAAAGAACCACTCCCCCAGACTTGGATACACACAGACACGGAGCCGGGGATGGGGGTTAAAGCCCCCAGACTTGGATACACACAGACACGGAGCCGGGGTTGGGGGTTAAAGCCCCCAGACTTGGATACACACAGACACGGAGCGCGGGGGGTTAAAGCCCCCAGACTTGGATACACACAGACACGGAGCCGGGGGTGGGGGTTAAAGCCCCCAGACTTGGATACACACAGACAAGGAGCCGGGGGTGGGGGTTAAAGCCCCCAGACTTGGATACACACAGACAAGGAGCCGGGGTTGGGGGTTAAAGCCCCCAGACTTGGATACACACAGACACGGAGCGCGGGGGGTTAAAGCCCCCAGACTTGGATACACACAGACACGGAGCCGGGGTTGGGGGTTAAAGCCCCCAGACTTGGATACACACAGACACGGAGCGCGGGGGGTTAAAGCCCCCAGACTTGGATACACACAGACACGGAGCCGGGGTTGGGGGTTAAAGCCCCCAGACTTGGATACACACAGACACGGAGCGCGGGGGGTTAAAGCCCCCAGACTTGGATACACACAGACAAGGAGCCCGGGGGGTGGGGGTTAAAGCCCCCAGACTTGGATACACACAGACACGGAGCGCGGGGGGTTAAAGCCCCCAGACTTGGATACACACAGACAAGGAGCCCGGGGGGTGGGGGTTAAAGCCCCCAGACTTGGATACACACAGACAAGGAGCGCGGGGTGGGTGGGGCACACACACACAGATATGCTGCCTGCTCCAAGAATACCCTCGCACATCGCTACTGACCCAACCGTCTCCCTCTCTGCCCCACCATCGAACACCGGACGACAGACAGACAGACAGACAGGTACTGGCAACCAAGTCTGTTCATCGTCTCCCTCCTTTTGTAAATTCGCGATCGAGAAGGACAGGCGAGGAACTCACTCGAAGCAAAAATCTATGATGTTATCGTTTATCCAGTGGTCGCCTTCCAAAAGCTTCAGGTCGGATCGCCTGAGCAGCGAATTGTGGAAGTCTAGCACCACTCTCTCGTCACTGTCGGCCATATTTGCCCCCCCCCCCCCACACGTCACGTCACGTCACGTCACGTCACGCTTCTCGCTCTCGTCGACCTCTGACCCGACGACGACCAAACTCCTCCCCCCCACTAACAAAAGAGGTTTATTATTGATGTATGTTTATTGTATGGAACGGAAATAAAACTCTGTAAGTTATGAACCTAAACACCTCCCAAAAACAGTGATAATTCTAAACCGGGAAAGAAACCGAAGGTGAATTTTACAGTCAACTGATAGTAGTTGCCTCCCTTAGATCACAGACACCTGCCTCTCCATCTCTCTATCTCCATCTCTATCCAGCTCTCTCTCTTCTCTCTCCTATCTCCAGCTCTCTCTCTCTCCCTCTCTCCATCCATCGCTCTCCATCCATCATCTCTCTCTCAGCTCTAATCTCTCATCTCATTCTCTCTCTCTCTCTACTCTCTCCATTACTCTCCATCCTCTCTCGCCATCTCTCACTCTCTCTCTCTCTCTCTCATCCTCATCCCTCCTCCATCCATCCATCTCTCTCCATCTCTATTCATCTCTCTCTCTCTCTCTCCTCTCTCTCGCCATCTCCCCACCTCTCTCTCTTTTCGTCGCCCATTGAACAAGAAAAGACTAATTAAATTTTGTTTTACTTTCGTTTATGATTTTTTGTGATTCACCTAAAGCGGCGCTCGCGTGAGATTACTGTCTATAAATTCTCTGCAGCGCTACAAAGTAAACAAATAAACAATAGCAAACAGGAAGACAGCGTCAATTACCTCCCTACAATTAGCTCTCGGTACACCTTAAAGTCGATCAGCACAATTAATTTTTTTTTTTAAAAAAGTTTGTTTTTTTTTTTAAAGTTCTACAAAATTAAAGTATTCTTCGGCCAAGCAAAACGTTTACAGTTGAAATGCAGTGCGAATACTACAAGAGACCTTGATAAAAATCTGAATCAATACAAGAAGGGAGCAGGAATCTACCCCCTAAAAACAAAATAATTTAGAACTTTTCGGTAAAGGGAGATATGTGAGCCATAATCAAGCAACTTGCATATCAGTATTATACTCGCAACTTTATTTATTGTAAGCATTCATCAGTTCTTTTAGAAAATAAACAGAAGCAACCATTTTTAGTTGTTGCATTATTTACTCGCTAATGATGTTGGGGGTCTTTTTTGGCATGACCTGGAATGGTTTTAAAAAAATAGCTACTTAAGCTGTATACAGCCCCGTTTGTTCTGACCGAAGAGTATGCTTATATTTTACATTTTGGGACATAGCCAGGGAATAGATTCCGTTGTTTGCGGCAACCAGGACAAACCCTGACCCCCTTAAAGATATACGCAAGCACGGAGAGAAAGAGCCTGAAATACAAGACTTGAATTTTCCTTGTATATATACAGTTTTCTTTTGCTATACTATGCCAGCAGGATTTTGGTATTTCACATTAAGCTTAAGACCGATCAACATTTCGTAACAGTTTCCAAAGATAGACACCACACACACACACACACACAATGCCTCGCTACTCGTGTCGTCATGGAATCGAGGTGTACGTAGGTTTACTCGCTTGGTCGAGTTAAACAAAAAGCATAAGAACACGAGCAACAAAGCCTACTTCCGATAAAACCGGAGTTAAGCCTAATTAAGTGTATGGCCGGTAGTTCTTCACGGTTTAGATATTTAAGGTCACGCACCCCCAAGTAAAATTTCCTTACGTATCCCGTGCCAACGCGTTGGCGAGACCGGTCGGGATCTTCTAATTGGCAGGTTATTCATCGTTCGGCTGTACGTGTGGTGAGACGGGCTGCCCGATAACATCCCTGTCTACTGAAGTATACACAGTGTTTTGTAGACAGGGTAAATCTGACCAGCAACGGCAGGGTGCTATATTACTTGTTTGTGTGCCCACGGTATAGTGAAGACATTAGATTATACAGAAGACAGTTACAAATGAAGCTGCCTACCCCCCAAAAAAAGACCCGGATCTAGATTGTATCCGACAGGTGCGCTGATAAGATGAAGGCGCAACTATGAGGGGCTGTTCTCTACCCAGCATAAATCAGGGTCCGCTCGTTTCGAGATCTCATCCAGATTCCCGACCTTCCAGCGCCAGCAGTACCGGCACAACGTATTCGATCGTCCCACAAGTATATTACGGTAAGTCTGGGGAGGGAGAGGCAGAGAGAGAGAGATATGACGTCAGTATAGAGAGATATGTCATCAGTAAAGGGGGAAAGAGAGAGAGATATGACATCAGTAGAGAGAGATATGACATCAGTAGAGAGAGAGAGATGACGTCAGTATAGAGAGATATGACATCAGTAGAGAGAGAGATGACGTCAGTATATATACAGAGAGATGACGTCAGTATATATATAGAGAGAGATGACGTCATTATATATAGAGAGATATGACATCAGTAGAGAGAGATATGATATCAGTAGAGAGAGAGATGACGTCAGTATATATACAGAGAGATGACGTCAGTATATATATAGAGAGAGATGACGTCATTATATATAGAGAGATATGACGTCAGTAAAGAGAGAGATGACGTCAGTATATATATAGAGAGATATGACGTCAGTATAGAGAGATATGTCATCAGTAGAGAGAGATATGACATCAGTAGAGAGCGATATGATATCAGTAGAGAGCGAGAGAGATGACGTCAGTATATATATATAGAGAGATGACGTCAGTATATATATAGAGAGAGATGACGTCAGTATATATATATAGAGAGATGACATCAGTAGAGAGAGAGAGAAAGAGAAAGAGAGAGAGAGAGATTGATTTAATACAGATCTAGGTAAAACCCTTCAGTTTGAGAGTCTAATCTTTTATATTGTTTCACATGCTTTCCCATCGGTTGCGGGTGGAGAAGGGTGAAAATGCTCAGCTTGGTCACGAGATTAGGAATCGTATACACCTGCCAGGTTGATGTAGGTCCGCCTCTCATTTTGAAAATATATTACCACTGTCTGTAGTAGCGACCATAAACTACCAGATGTATAATTAATATTCTAATAGACCGACCTCTTTAAGTGTGGAAGAAGATGTCAGGTTCGAACTCTACCTCTACACCGTCTTACGTAACTCTGGCGGACAGACGAATCCCATGCACACCTGTTGTGCCTGTACATGTTTGTAGAATATCGAAAACTTAAATCTATTGGAATTATTCTGAAACCAATAATATAGGTAGTTATTTAAATCTTCTGGATATAAAATAAATAAATCCCCCTAATTGACAGTCAGTAGTAAAACACACACCCCTATATTTATCTACCGCGCGCCAGGTGGCAGAAGGAACAGAGTGGCATCGCGTTGGCGCCACTTTCACTTTCCAGCCCTGTAAGCGCCGCGCGACTGGGTTCGGTTCCTGCTCTCTATCAGAGCTGAAGCAAAGATGGATTTTCGCGAAGTGCAACATTTACGAGAGAAACGGTCATAGATTAGAATTTCGGCGCTGATGATCGGGTACAGTATGGAACGAGAAGAAACCTGAACGGTTTTTTTGTCGCCTGGTCATCTACGGAGGTCGGCTGCTCAGGTGAGAACAGGTTACTTCGAAAGGTGATTAACCCCGCTGGTTACCGCTGGACGGTCGGAAGCGATTAGAAACGTGCGGCTTCGTGAGCGAAAATCTTCTATACTCCCCCGGTCCACTTCACAGGTAAACGAGACAAAGCGGTGCGATTGGAGGTGCGCGACAAAATACATCATAAGAAATTGGAAATAAATGAAGTTAACTTGTTGCGTCCCTTGAAAGTGACTCTTTTGATGCAGTCAGAAAGTAAAGGGTCATTTTCCTGGCTGTTCAGGCATGTCGACGCGAACAAGGTAAATAGCTCCAGTAAAAGAGTCTAATGCAGCGTTTTCCCGCCAGGAAGCATTGCCAATTCTGCGCCACGAGTCACCCCCCCCCTCCCCGAGGCCACGATGACCTTGGCCGAGAAATTTCCAATAAAGTTCTTCATTTTTAGATATGGAGTCGCGACTGAGTAGGGGAAAAAAAAAAGGAAGATAACTAGGGAGCTTTGCCAAACCAAACCACTCCCACTGGGGCGAACTGTCCACGAGGTTACTAACCAGTGGACTACTACGCTGCTCGTAGATCCAGTTGATCAGTTGATTTCATCATAGAAAATTATCCATTTTTTTCCTGCTTTTTTAAAACACAAGCAACAAAAAAAAGTTTATAATATGTGTGTGGGTGTGTTGGTGTGTGTTTATTTGGGAAACCTTGTGTAAAACAACAGACAATACCACAACCGAGATACAGATTTATGACGGTAGAGGGGGTGAACTATGATGACGTCACGGACTGGCACTGTAAGATTTGTTGTCTTTTTCTGAGCTCAGGTTAATTCATTAAATAACGATTTCTTTTGTTTGGTTTTATAAAACCCCCCCCCCCTCTCTCTCATACAGATTAATCGCGTCTGTTCGCAAATATTTAGCTAGCATTCCCATAATGCAACGTTAACAGAGACTCGTTTTGATAAAGTAACCAGACCCCCCCCCAGTGCTTCATTTATCATGGAGAGAAGACTCGGCCTGACGAATATCAGACGGGGGTTTCTTCATTATCTCCGCCATTTATAGTTTTGTTGTTGTTGTTGTTTTCTTTTCCTTTTAAATAATCACCACGAACCCTTTTACCGTTCGCCCTTTACGCCGATTAAATTTCTTCTTAAATAATGATTTTTAAAAAAAACAAACAAACAAACAGCTGTTATTCGCTTTCCGACATTTAATAATAATAATAATAATAATGATAATAATAATAATAATAATAATAATGATGAACGGTTACTATTGGGATTTTTTACCGGAAACCGGAAGTTAGCTTTTCTTTCTTATCATTAAAACAAATTTTAATGTCGCAGTCACACACATTATTATTATTATTATTATTATTATTATTATTATTATTATTATTATTATTATTAGTATTTGTCGTTTTCCTCCCTGAACCATAGCACAGTTGTAACTACCCAAAACGCGGTGATCACCTGACCTGTCCCCGGATTGAGCAGTAATAACGAGGCCCCCCCCCCCCCCCCTCCCCCGGCGGAGTAAATCCCGATCTCCTGCCGAGACGGTCGCACACGGTCTGTAAAACAGATGATAGATGGCCCGGTGTCCACGGCATGACACGTACACCGACCGTTTCGGAGATTCCCCCCCCCTCCCCGTACCCCCCCCCTCCCAACAACCCCCCCAGTCAGCCCGCAGGGTGTTGTTTGTTTTGTCCTTTGTTTGTCGTTTTATGATTTCCTGTTCTGCTTTCTTCACGGAATGGCAGATGGATCTGGAACAATAGACGTCCCTTCAGGGACTTTATACTAGGAAACAGCAGGGGAAATGTATCAAAACTCGGACCGGCGTCAACAGGGGACCGAGAATTAAATGTACCTCAGCTTAAAGCGAACTAACCAGACAAAAGTAAAAACAGAAGGTGGGGGAGGTAGAGGTTATAACGACGGTATACAAACAAAACGTTTTTGTCTGTTTTGTAGATACCACTTCCTGTCAACAACCTGTGCGGTCACCCATTGTCAGTGGATCACTGGACCGTCTTCCATCGTCTTAAGAAAACTGTTGCTCCACGGGTGAGTTCTAGACAGTTTTTACCGTACAGTAGTTGGAAGCAATTGTTTTTTCGAAAAGAGAGAGAGAGAGAGGAGAGAGAGAGAGAAGAGAGAGAGAGAGATGACGTCAGTACAGAGAGAGAGAGATGGAGAGAGAGAGAGAGAGAGAGAGAGAGTACGTCAATACAGAGAGAGATGACATCAGTACAGAAAGAGAGATGACGTCAGCCAGAGAGAAGAGAGAGAGAAGAGAGAGAGAGAGAGAGAGAGAGAGAGAGATCATCCCCGCCCATCACTGCCCTCCATTATAACGAGGATGTTTTTTCATCAAAATAAAAGTTTACGGGCTTGGTGACGTGTGATGGATAACAGAGCGTGAAAGGATTAGTTCGAGCATTTCCCCATCTTTTTATTAATTCGTTTGCTTTCGAAAAGGTGGTGGGAAATACCCACCCTGACCCCTCCAATTTCTGTATCAATATTCAACTTTTTGCGGAATAGAAATCTGCTCTGAATGCGGGCACTTTTATATATGCAGTCTTTGTAACTTTGCAGTTTTTTTATGTCCGTTAACCCTACGTCCCGTTTAACAGGAATGCGACTTCCATTTCTCGGTTATTATACATTTTTTGGGGTGGGTGCAAACTGCCGTCTTTTCTCTTTTGTCTGATCAGATGAAATCTCTCATTTGTCATATGGACGGATGGAAACAATTCATGGCGTTTGGCAAAAGACCGTGAATTGCCAAAGAATAAAATGAGGAGTCCCGGACTTTCGCTGTGTAGCGTGAGGCCAGGGGTTGATGCGTTAAAACCGCGAGAGGGGGTCATGCCAGTCATTAAAGGTGAAGCAGAAATGATGTTCTTTTGCCGGAGAGAGAGAGAGAGAAGAGAGAGCTGGAGGAGAGAGAGAGAGAGAGAGAGAGAGAGAGAGAGAGAGAGAGAGAGAGAGAGAGAGAGATAGAGAGACTAGAGAGAGAGAGAGAGAGAGAGAACTCAGAGAGAGAGAGAGATGGGGGCATTTTTCTCTCATGAGAGAATGCTCACTCTAGAGACTCAGCGAGACGCGACGAGTCTTCGAGAGAGCAATCGCTCGAGCTAGATCGATGAGAGAGGAGATACTCGACGAGAGAGCTGGATGAGAGATCTCGAGAGAGAGTTAGAGATTCTCGAGAGAGAGTTTTTAAAGGCTCGCAAAACTTCTGCCACATCAGACAGAGCGGCCTTCGACGAGACGAATGTTTTATACAGAACCGAGCGGCGGTCGTCTACCCCGATACAGCAGTCTGCCACCCTGCGACGTCGGGTCGTTCGGGAATATGCCCACCCTACGCCCTTCACGAGTGAGCCGGACGAAGGAAGGGGCACGGCGGGTCAGAACAAAGCTCTGGGGCGGGAATAAGGATATTCTAGGTACCTTTGCTAGGAGCTACACGAATTTTCACGATCAGGCGCACGACGGCCGTCTTTGACCTTAAGGTGCGTGCAATGAGGTATACCTGAGTTTGGCGGTCCCCGGTTAAAGCCACGCAGCTTCTTTCGTGTTTTTTTTTTGCTTTGTTATTATTTAGACTTTAAAGGGGCCAGGGTGGGAGAACTGGTTTTAAAAAAGAGGGGCTACATGAGACGGTTTCCGTTACGTACTCAGATAAATTATATATTGAAAGGAGATTTGCGCGTGATGCGGGTTCGTTCTTCTGAAGGTGCTGCGCTTCCTCTGATTGCTAAATTAATAATCGAAGAACCAGCGGGTCCCTGCCCCCCCTCCTCCTCCTCCTCCCACTCGATCGCGCGGAACCCAGGGACGGAAGTGTGAAGGTGTGTGTGAATTACCCGAGTTTCGTCTGTCTGCTTCAGGCTCCAGCCGGCGGACCCTACAGCGAGCGGTCCCGGTTCTCGGCCAAGTATCGAAGGCAGCCCCGCCGGCCCAGCCGCACTGCAGACTCTCCGTTCATCCCTCCGGTAAGTATCGACAAGAGACAGGGGCGGGGAGGGGCACGAATGGCGGACGCCCTTTTCCGCCCCCCCCCTCAAGTTGCCTGCTTACCAACAAAATTCGCCTCAGCCGATCGGGGACCCGGTGACCATTCATCTCGATGGCCGGGGAAGCAGCCCCCTGACAGAGGGACGAGGATGGACTTACCTCGGTGATGACGGATCGCCCAACCTCCGTCTACAAGTGGCCCTGTTCCCCACCTAAACCCCTAAACTGCTCAGGGAACAGGTGGTTTTTTTGTGTTTTTTTTTGGTGGACAATTAGGTGACTGAGCAAGGACACAAACCAACAAAACTGCCAGTCTCGTGAAAGTGCTAGGGACCGACCGAGTCTACAGCGGGGTTGGTTGGGCCTTTCCGGGGGTCACTAACTAGAACCGGTTTCGGTTAGTTTTCGGCCCCGGCTCCGTCTAAGACGACATCTTTACTGGACCCGGCTACGTCGTCGTTGTTGTTGTTGTTGTTTTTCACTCGTGCCTCGTTTTCGTTCCAGGCCAAAGAGGGAGACTGCCTGAAGTGCCTGCTGAAGACCCCCCACAGAAGATGCGAGTCGGTGAGTCGGGGGTTAGTCGCCGGCGGATTAATGCGAAGACCGCGCGGGAGGGGGCCCGGCCCCCACGGAATTCGCTGCCCCTTGGCTTTCTGGACGAAGGGTTGTTGTTGTTTGTTTTTCCTGCTCTAAGATTGGTCTTTGCCCCCGGCCATCCTCATCCTCCCCCCTCCCACCTTAAGGGCTCGTTCTCCTGCTTAAGCGCTTTACTATCGCAAGGGGCCTCCTCCCCCCCCCACTCAGGTCACTCAGCGGCTTTGGTGAAGGTCGGACCGTCAGTCGGACCCTGACCCCGAGGGCCGGCGGGTAACTCTCTGCCCCTTCTACTGGACGCTGGGCCCAACACTCGCCGGACCTCACCGCGCAGTCCTCAGCTTTCTAAGAGCCCGGATGAGCGGGTATCCCCTCCGGGGGAGGGGTCAAGTCACCGCCCCACTCCCCCGAAACCCCATCCGATCTCATGTCGAGTAACCAGACATCACCTTTTTAAATATCCTTTTTCTTTTTTTTTTATTTAAATTTAGCACAAATACATTCGCGTCGGAGGTGGATATCGCCACGGCTACTGGTATATCAGATCCCTGCTGATACTGCTGCAGATTCAGGTAAGCGTGTGCCCCCCCACTCCGCTCTCTGTAGAAGAGAAGAGCGCATTTATGGCAGCGGGATAATCGCGAGTATCCATTTAAAAAACAAAAAGCGACCCCGAGCAAACAACTTGTTAATGTAAACGAGCCGTGTATACTCTTAGCACATCACGTGATACTAAGCACGGGTCGTCGTCAGTCCTAAAGCGCGCCCTCTAGCGAACACTGAGTGATTGTGACGGGCGACACTGCATAAAATCCTTTGCCAAACTCGGGTGACTCAATTTAATGGGATGCAAATACTTGTTTAAGTAAGTTCAGCATATATATATAAGGTAACGCAGCGAACGGATCCCGTCTAAGTTTCCACGTGTCAGGCGTTTCCGTAATTTAGGAAACAGACATTCGCAGTTTTAATCCATGATGTCTTTCCCCACTATGATGCACCGAATCCAAGCGCCTTTTGCAACATGGCCGACTGCCCATAGCCGCCCTTCTGGAGGTTTCTCGTGCGGCCCGGAAAACGTTGAAAAGGAAAAAGAAGTAAAATAATTGGTTAATTCAAACAAATGTTTGTCATGTTCTGTGCTGGAGAAGTAATTACTTTAAATAAAGGCGACTGCCAAAATATCTGACACATTAGTTTATTTAAATATAGTTACAAGCAGGTACAAACAACTACACGGCGATTGCTTATCTAGAATTCTGCCTGATGAACATTAATGGCTTATTGATAAGATTTTACACCGGTAATTAATATGGCAGTTTACCTGGAAACGTTACCATTAATGTTTGGGAATATTAGATTAGAATTAAGATTTCATTTATTATTGTTATTATTATTATTATTATGATTATTAATATAGATCGTGCTTTGCATCTTGGATATTCATCTAATAAGATGCTTTCAGAGATATGAGACCATGCAAGAGGAAAACAAATTTTAAAAATGTATTATTGAGCCTTAGGTCTGTCCAGTATAAAACATGTCTTGTTACCTGTATTTAGGCGTTTAAATTTGACTATGAAGCACAAACAGTATTCCATCTGTGCGCGCTTTGAACAGTTCAGATAGAAATGAATAGTCCAGGTATGATGGATACCCGATCAAGTCGATGTGGCTCACGTTAGCCGAGAGAACCCCAGGAGGTGCAAGCGGCATTCGGACAGGTGAGACTGATAACTTCGCAACAGTGTACATCTGAATCCCATATTTCATCACGCGAAATAAACCAAAGTTAGCCCCTGCGAAGGGGCATCGATGTTGTCTTTCCACAGATTAAATCAAGCTGGCTCTCTGTGCCAAGTTGTATCTTCTTTTAAACAACTGCCTTAAAACGGTATAATACCTCAATTAGTATTCTCGACAATGCACGGGACCTACGTAGTTAGATCGCTTCCCAGATATTGGGATATCGAGTTTAGGTCCGGTTGGACCACCAAACTATGTTCCCTGTAGAGTTCTTTCCAGGACAAAGGGTCTTACTTCAACGTGACCATACACATTAATAATCAAACTACGGGATAAATAAATCAAAGAATAAGTGTTAGGATTTACTTATTAATTGATTGGTTATTTATAGATAATTATTGGAATAATAATAATTACTGGTGGGGGGATAACCCGACACGAAACGCTTATAAAGTTTTTTTTAGTTTTCAGTTATTCCCCTTGATTGCTTTCTCACTTGGCGTGCGTTCGAGTAAGATCTACTTATTAACAGCAGCAGAAAACAAGTGGAGCAAATAATATTTTTCTTTTTGCCTCATAGACATAGACACTAGCAAAAATAACAATAGAGGAGAGACTAGCGCATCTTAATTGGCGGTAATAAAAATGTACTGAGAGAGATGGAGAGATGACGCCATTGTATATATATAGAGAGAGATGACATCACTAGAGAGAGAGAGAGAGAGAGAAGAGAGAGAGATGACGCCATTGTATATAGAGAGAGATGACATCACTAGAGAGAGAGAGAGAGAGGGAGAGATGACGCCATTGTATATATAGAGAGAGATGACATCACTAGAGAGAGAGAGAGAGAGAGAGAGAGAGAGAGGGAGAGATGACGCCATTGTATATATAGAGAGAGATGACATCACTAGAGAGAGAGAGAGAGATGGAGAGATGACGCCATTGTATATATAGAGAGAGATGACATCACTAGAGAGAGAGAGAGAGAGAGATGGAGAGATGACGCCATTGTATATATAGAGAGAGATGACATCACTAGAGAGATGGAGAGATGACGCCATTGTATATATAGAGAGAGATGACATCACTAGAGAGAGAGAGAGAGATGGAGAGATGACGCCATTGTATATATAGAGAGAGATGACATCACTAGAGAGAGAGAGAGAGAGATGGAGAGATGACGCCATTGTATATAGAGAGAGAGATGACATCACTAGAGAGAGAGAGAGATTGAGAGATGACCCAGTATATATATATATATATAGAGAGAGAGAGAGAGAAGGAGAGAGAGAGATGGAGAGATGACGCGATGCCAGTACAGTGAGAAAGATCTCGGTTAAACTATATCTCGTTATTTCAACAACAGCAAAAAAAGAGAAGAAATTCATGAATAACGTTTTATTTTGTTTTGTTTAAATAATTATTAAATTTAATTGCAGAAAGAAAAAGAAATGGTTCTGCAGAGACGACTGGGCGCTATACAAGAGCGATGTAAGTAATAAGCATCGGTAAAATTTACTTGTCAGTTTAACAACCAAAGGAATTTTCAGCGACGCACATGTTCTTGGCCACGATGTACGGACCCGGTGGAACTGTGCGGAAATAAACAGAGACTTGAGATCTTCCGGGGAGGACCAGCGGTTCAATCGCTGAGGCTGAAGGCTTGAATTCTGGGGTCCGGCTCGGTTCGGCGTACCCCCTCGGCCCTCTTCATCAGCCGGCCATACAGGCCTTTTCCCGATTTCTTCCCACACCTCAAGAACGAACAGTTGTAGGAGGAAGTCTCTGCGGTAGGTGTACGGTTAACCGCCCCTTCCCCTGGTGGATCCCCTCCTCACAACGACACAGGTTAGAGGAAGTGACAAGGTGGTTCCCCTAGTTCTGTTCGCCTGTTACCTACTGGGCAACGATTCTTCAGTGCCTGTCCTACGGTTAGCTTTCGCTTCGATGGCGTTGGAGAAGGTCACGTGCTGGGCAGCTTCGCTCCCATTGGCTACACTACCTGCGAGCCCGACTGCGGGCTGATGAATGCCCACAACTGGAGACTTATTATCTGACTATCGTAAAAAATAATAAGTAAATAAACGATATTAATTTAGAGATTTGAAATCGTTTTTGTTTGCAGGCGTCAGAGCCATTAAAACGTACGTGCGGTCAAAGAGTGGTCGTCGGGTGGTGGAACGCATCGTGGTTGTGTCGGAGGAAGACTATGCAGCCTTCAGAGAGGGCGGAGGTGAGGCGGTGCTGAGAAAACACCTGACGAAGGACGAGGCGAGGAACCTGGAATCCTGGGACAGCGATGAGGTGAAGGCCATCAAGACGCACGTGAGAACCGGGAGCGGCCGCCTCCTCGAGAGGCTGGTGTACGTTTCGAACGATGATTATAAGGCGATTGCAGGAGGGAAGGAGGATGCGACCAGAATTCTCGAGAAGTACGCGAATTGCCGGGGGGGCGAGCAGGTGGCCGGGTGGGTAGCGCCGCGGATGAAGACGGTCAAAATGCAGGTGAGAACCGGGAGCGGGAGGGTGGTGGAGAGAACGGCGCTGATACCAGAAGAGGATCACAGCGCGATGGTGAGGGGTGGGAAGTCCGTCGCCTCCATCATCAGCAGGTGCGTTCCCCTGGGCGAGGGCGAGGTGGTCGAGTCGTGGGCCAGCGACGAGCCGCAGAGAGCGGTCAGGACGAAGACGCGGACGAAAAGCGGGAGACTGGTCGAGAAGACGATCTACGTGTCGGCCGAGGACTACGAGTCCTTGACAAAAGGGGGCGGGGATCCGTCCGCCCTGTTGTCGAAATACGTGAAGCCGGAAGCCGGGGAGACGGTGGAATCCTGGGAGAAAGCCGGCAGCCAGTCGATGAAGGTGATCAGGACCCGGGTGCGATCGAAAAGCGGACGCCTGTTGGAGAAGCAGGTCCTGTTGACCGAGGAAGAGTACCGGGAGTTTATGGAAACTGGGGAGAACCCCGATTTCCTGAAGGTCTTCGTGGATCTGGACGTGGGAGAGGCCATCGAGAACTGGGACAAAATGTCGTCTGTTTACGAGCTGTCAGACGACGAGGAAACAGCCAAAGGTAAGGTACCTGCCTGCCACCGTCAGTGAGAATAACCATTTCCTGCACTGAAGCATTTGCTGAACACAAACCGGTATAGGGTTGTTAAGTATGAAATCTCCCGTATGGCGATTTACAGCTGCCCCGGCCATTGTGGGTGTCACATGATCCTTAAGCTCTCTGTTAATCCAAGGCACGTGGCTCTTCATCTCTGGATAAACTGCACCTGCAAAAGTCAAACCAAAGGTATTTGGCTCCAGATTTGCGTAATGAAGTTACCGAATATTGCGCTTCGACTTAGCGATGAACAGTGATGTGTCTCCGTAACTAGAATACAAACCAGAAGAGGAGAATAGATTGGGCTTCTGTAACAGAGAGTGTCATCAGCCGACTTTGGCAGAGGCACTGGTTCATTTGACGAAAGACCAGGTATCGGGGGGGGCACGCCACAGCGTACTGACCGTCTCGATAAGCGTTGGATTGCTTACCCGGCTGGCTCGGGGCAACTGCATTATCTCGGCACGTACTAGCCAGGGCAACTTTCCGCAAGTCCGGGGCCTGTATCCCCCACTGATAACGTACCCTGTACACGTCCAGTATCCCTAACGCCGGCAGGGCGGGATTACGACGGGCCCGGGACTCGTTTGGCTGAACTTTAGCAAACTAGGGCCGGATTCTCTCGACCGTCAGTTAAACCCTCTCCTGGCTGATGTGGTTGGTCGTGCAGACGGTGACGTGTTAGAAAGGGATCTTGTTTGTTAGGCAAACGCTGCGCCACATGACTTTCGGCGGTGACCGTTCGTTGTCGTCATGATGTGTCAGGGTAGATATTGTGCAGAGTAAATATTCAAACTCTATTGCCACTTTTGGATTGTGTGCGAATGTTTCATCATCAGTAAACCAGTACAGTTTATATACCACACTATCCCTACATTGTTTTGCTGCAAATAATGTTTGAGCCTACTTATTTATCGCCTTTTGGATCTATTCCGTGAAGCAGGTGCCCCAGCAACGGTAGTCCTGCTCTATAGCAGATCTCGTTACCCGCTGGCAACACGGAAACCAAATAGATGTCGTTTAGCGAAACTGCAGCTAACTAAGATTTATTTACGTTGTTTACTGTTGTCTGTCTCTTTTTAGCTCAAGATCAAAGAATCACCGATCGTAGCGACAAGGCTTTTTCCACCGTACCCCTACTAGGCTCAGGTGCGCGTTTGAATGAAGATATCCAACCTACCATATTGGGAATATATTTGGGGGCTTCAGTAATGCAAGGAATGTGTCTTAGTTCACCTTTTGGTGATGAGTGACATTCCACCACCAAAAGGAGGCCGAAAGATACATCTTATACTACTTCTGTCGCCGGTCTGTTGCTTATAGAAATGGAAGGAAACTGAGAGCGCACTTACGGATTTCGCGTGGTGTTTAAGCTAGTAATGCAGTGCGCCTGCCGTCACCATCTACACCGCCTGTTGCAAACCTTTGTCAGTGATTATTCCATCACTATCATTATTTTCAGCCGAGCCAGGAGGAAGGATACTCGGGAAGAACGACGACGCTTACGAAGTCATCACCGATCCTTTGACAGGAAAGAAATACAAAAGGTAAGTTGAAGGAGGAGGTTTAGAGACGCTGGAGCAGAAACACTGGAGCCCAGGTGAGGGAACTTATAAGTATAAATACAACCAACCGAAGAGCGAGGGGCGAGTGTCCACGAATAAAATAGATAATAGAGAATGATGATGATGATGTCAGATGTTAGGCCCTTTTGGGGTCCTAACGTGCAGATCCCTTTCTTCTTTTACCTCCCCCGTATTATTTTAACTTCAAGGAATTTTATTTCGGCTGTAAATAGTTATTTAAGACCTCTTCAGAGGTATGTGATGGATGGACGGGATCTTCTTTCTTTCTGTCTCTCCGCAGGAAGGTGGGGCTGAAGGAGTCTGACGTGGACAGCGGGATAGTGTCGATATCGAAGGGAAGGATGGGTCAGCAGGGGGTCGGCAGCGGTGACACCGAGTACAGCTCGAGCGGGTCGTCCTACCACGGCGGAGGAGAACTCGGGGCGAGGAGGAAGAAGAAGAGACCGAAGGAAGGGGGTGGGAGGAAACCCCACGGGAGAGAGAAACGGGTCCGCGACGCTCAGGGCAGAGTGGTCGGTCACCGGTCGGCGGAACCCACCCCCAGCTCAGGTAAGTGGGAGGGGTGGGGGGACAACAACAGCAAAGCCGGGACATCCTGCCAACCCGAGCGCTACTCCAGCAGGTGCTCGGCATAAAACTGTTGAATGACATTAACTCGTTATTATCGAACAGCGGGAATGTATCGATCTCAACGTTGAGGATGTTTCTCTCTTGAATAAACTGTTGCCTATTTCTGTTTTTCAGGTGCCAAGGACAGGTAAGCTTCTCATCCAGCACGCGGCGTGTTCTGTAGGTACAGCTTCCTGTGCGTGAGTTTACACTTGGAATGTGTCTCGTAATTGAATGTAATGGGTTAACTAGTTCCCTCTGTTTGTTAATGACAAAGGACGATTTCGTGTTCATTATGAAAATATTATAATGCGTACGGGGCAACATTGGATTTATAATAAACTGAGCTTTCTCAGTTGGTTAATAATAATAATAATAATAATAATAATAATAATAATAATAAAGGTGTTAGTGATACTAAAATGTCGGCAGGAGGAGGACGGTTTAATTTGTTCTGGGACTCGCTGCAAGAAGAAACCAGTGCCCGACAGCTCCATCGGAGGCTGGCAGGGGGAGGGAAGAGACCTGTCTCCGCCATTGCTGCTGTGTAGAAGTCTAAGGACTCACCGCCGCATCATCCGAAAACGGCGAACCCACGGCGGCTCTCTGTCGCGGGCCGCGGTGCCCTAACGCAGCCATTCTGATAATGGTTTTAAAAGGGGATGGGGGGAGGATAGTTGTCTGAAAGAGGACGAGTAAGACGTTTCCATTTCTCCTGTTATAAGTTCACGCACCGCGCCGTCTGACGGGAAAGGCAGGAGAGTTCGCGCGAAGGAGGGGAGAGAACGCTGGAAGAACGAAGAGGGGAGGAGAACGGGAGGGCGGAGGAAGGACATCGCCGATTTCAGCGATTCGTCCACCGACGAAGGTGACGGGAACTCGGGAGGGATGACCGAGGAAGAAAGGCGAGAGTATTTCGAGGAAAAGGCGGAACGGAAGTCGGAGAGGGAACGCAGACGGAAAGAGAAATACGGCGAGAATTACGAGGCGATGCTAGCGAAGCGTCAGCGGTGAGTTTCGAATTTATTAGAATTTTCTGACACGAATAATAGTATCTACATGGCGAGCATACATGTTGTATCAGAGGGAGGGAGAGGGCTAGATGTGGGGAGAGAGAGAGATGAGATAGAGATGGAGAGAGAGAGAGAGCGAGAGAGATAGCTAGAGAGGAGAGAGAGAGAGAGAGAGGAGGAGAGAGAGAGAGGAGAGATGGACAGAGAGAGATATGACGTCAGTACTGAGGAGAGAGAGAGAGAGAGATAGATAGATAGAGAGATGAAGAGAGAGATATGACGTCAGTACTGAGAGAGATGACGTCAGTACAGAGAGAGAGAGATGGGAGAGAGAGGATAGATAGATAGAGAGATGAAGAGCGAGAGATATGACGTCAGTACTGAGAGAGAGATGACGTCAGTACAGAGAGAGATGGAGAGAGAGATATGACGTCAGTACAGAGAGATAGAGATAGATAGAGAGATGGAGAGAGAGAGATGACGTCAGTACTGAGATAGATAGAGAGAGATGGAGAGAGAGAGGAATGACGTCAGTACAGAGAGAGAGATGGAGAGAGAGATATGACGTCAGTACAGAGAGATAGAGATAGATAGAGAGATGGAGAGAGAGATGACGTCAGTACTGAGATAGATAGAGAGAGATGGAGAGAGAGAGGAATGACGTCAGTACTGAGATAGATAGAGAGAGATGGGAGAGAGAGAGAGAGAGAGAGAGAGAGAGCGCGGCCGTTTTTCACACTTAAAGCATCATTTCTGCTCCATGCCCGCCATTCAGTTCCAGGAGACTGTTTTCATCTTGACGACGCTACATATGAAAAGCATTAAATCCCTCGTAACTATGGGGGGTGGGGTTCGGTACTCCGTTTCAATCATTAAAGATGAAGCATAGATGAAAGTTGCCTCAGGTGTAAATGCTCACGATATCCTTACGGTTCCAGGAGAGATAAGGAGAAAAAACCAACGGAGGGAGGAACGAAGACAGCGAAGAAGAGATCTCAGGTAAGAAGCATGGTCACCTACGGAAAGGGATCTAAAAGAGGCCTGGCAAACCCCATAGAAAAAACTGATTCGAGAAAACCGGGACTTTCTTCGACCGAGTAAGTTGCTGTTTTTTGCATTGATATCACAAACGTAGCGATATTTCGTATATACAGTTTGTAAATGCAGTTTTTACTAGAAATAAGTAGAAGTCGGTGCCTTAATGTCTGCCCACTTCAGTGCTCTCCCCATTTTAAAATGATGACGTCACAATCCACCAGAGCTGACGTTTTTCCCGTAACGCGAGGAAACTCGATGATCCACAGCAGTCGCGCGCACTCCGGATATAGACGATTGGCGCTGATCAGCACAAAACCGGAAACGGAGGAAGAGAATACGTTCAGGCAAATACCAGATACAGTTTCGACAAGCGCCGATGCGATTTAACAAATGAGTTGGTCCATTTCGGATCTCACAAATGGCTGCTGGATTCCGTCTTCATCGTCGCGGGGCGGATTCACGGCGCTTTCTGCTTTTCTCTGAAGGCCTTAAAGGGAGCAGTCACGAGATGTTTTTGGTTATTTGTCACTATCGCTATCACCATTTCTAACAAAGCATCTTTGCAGGTGGGGAAAGGACGGAAAAGGGACAAAGAAAAGAGATGGCTACGAGACAGACGACGAAGACGGAGGTGAGGACCTCGTGCGGTCTCGCACATCTTTCAATCAGTGTTATTCTGCCTCGCTGTCAGTAATTTTACTTTACCCACAGTGCACTGCGTGGCTTCCATGTTCTTTGGGCAAAAAAGCCAGCGCACGACATGGAATATTTATTACTGCATCTTCTTTTGTTCAGATATCTCTCTCTCATGACGTCATATCTCTGTACTGACGTCATTTCTCTGTACTGACGTCATATCTCTATACTGGCGTTATCTCTCTCCATCTCTCTCGTGACGTCATATCTCTGTACTGACGTCATTTCTCTCTATACTGACGTTAACCCCATCTCCATCTCTCTCATGACGTCATATCTCTGTACTGACGTCATCTCTATACTGACGTTATCTCTTTCTCCATCTCTCTCATGACGTCATATCTCTGTACTGACGTCATATCTCTGTACTGACGTCATATCTCTATACTGGCGTTATCTCTCTCTCCATCTCTCTCGTGACGTCATATCTCTGTACTGACGTCATTTCTCTCTATACTGACGTTAACTCCATCTCCATCTCTCTCATGACGTCATATCTCTGTACTGACGTCATCTCTATACTGACGTTATCTCCTTCTCCATCTCTCTCATGACGGCATATCTCTGTACTGACGTCATTTCTCTCTCATGACGTCATCTCTCTATACTGGCGTTATCTCTCCATCTCCATCTCTCTCTCTCTCTCTCTTAAGTGCTTGCGTTCGTAAGTTCGTAAAGGAAATTTAGTCAGCTGTGGGAAGGCTGAGAAAGTTCTAGAAAACCTATTCAATGACGTGAAAATATAAAGCTGCTTCTCATTTGTGCATATTTGGAAAAAAAGGGGGGAGGGAGAAAAATATTAATTTCTATTTTTTTTTAATTTCCAGCTGACCCTGCCACAGGGAAGAAGAAAAAGAAAAACAAAGGAATCGAGGCGAATCCAAAATGTCAGGATATGATCACGTAAGTTGTGGCACGAGAGAGAGAGAGAGAGAGAGAGAGAGAGAGGAGAGAGAGAGAGAGATGTATATGACGTTCACCCGCCGGGTGGACGTCAAGAAAAATTCCGACGAAAGGCTGTCAGGTTTTTCGTTTACTAGTGGAGAAGATTCTCCGTATCTGCCAGTTACTAAAGTTTGGACAAATATCGGTTATCGCTCATGTACTTACGATAATCGGTTATGTTTCAAAATTAACCGTCGAGTGGTTTCTTTCCCGTAGTTTTTGGACAGTCAGGGAAAAAAAATGAAAATAGAGAGGTTCGTATGAATGCGAGATTGAAGCGTTATATTTAGAGAGTTAACACTAGTAAATGTAGAGAACACCTGTTTATTCTGAAACCATACATTACAGACATTTACTGAGACATTGTGTGGACCAGTTCGTCTGTGGAATTGCACCTCTTTCCTGGCACAGAATCTGAATTTAGGAGTTCCGGGAAGTGGATTTTCAGGTATCGGGGGAAGATAAGAGACACCTGCTTGGTGGAGGGTGCATGCCTGTTGACTGGCCACCGGGTTGTGATGCAATGACTCCGGAGCTCTCTAAATTTACGTCTCACGGAGGCGATGCGAGCTGAGGCGCCATCTTACATAGACAGATCACCTTCGGCAGAAACAGTCAGAAGTTGCTCTCAAAGAATATTGATGTATCGATTATTGTGCCAGCGGGCGACACACCGGACCACTGTCTGAGAACTGGAAGCATTGGAGGGGAAATGACCTTGTTCTAATAGGTTTTGTTGCCCATTGTAGTCGGGTGACTAACGTTCCGCGAGGTGAGGAGTGGTTTGCGTCTCACCACTTCTCATGCTGCGCAGATAATGTCTGGTAGTTCTCACGGGCACCTGTACACCCGCTACACACACACTTGCTGCCGCGGTCTGTTTTCCTCCTCACGCCGCATGGGGCACGAATGAGGCCCCAAACTGAACAATCGCCCTGTAAACAGACGACGACGGTGCGCCTTGGAAACACCCTCTGCTGGATTCTATCAACGTCCCGTTGCCAAACTATGCGCTTCCCGTGCAAGTCCATCAGGTTCCCCATTCACAGGGCGGCCAAGCTGCTTCTGCTGGCCTCTACCGGTTTTCGCAGCTCGCGATCACGTGCTAGTCACGTGGTTGGAATGGCCTGGTTGACTCTCAGTGGATGGCTGCTTGTTACTCGAGTCTTTCTCTATGATCACACTAATACTCATTGGGAAATGAGAAAAACGAAGTCATTAAAACTACAGATATCTGCTCATCTATTCAGGCGTGTGGAATTATACAGTGTATTCCAGACGGTGCATACATTGCTTAGTAGTTTATGCCGATTGTAGCGGCTTCTGCAGCCTACCAGAATACCAAACCCTGTTAGAAGTACGCAAGGCGAGTAAATCCGTCACCGTTAGGCAGCACTGCAAGCAGGCCGCTGAAACCTGTTAGATTTACTGCTCGCTGGTGTTGCTACCAACCGGCCTTCAAATGACCTTCTGGTGCAGAAATTTCCTGAAGTAAAGCAGCGTGGTGTTTATTCGAATAAGTGCATCTCTTCAAATTGATTTTGACTTCTAACCTACCATTGTCCTTGTCTCTTGCAGTACGAAACAGATTCCGAACCCGAATATGGTAAGTTCCCGCGACAGACAGACAAATCCTTTGTGGTTATACTCTTGTAGCATGCTTGTGAAATATTTTTAAAAGATCCCTGACACAGACAGACACGAAGCGACAGAATACGAACAACCGCTTCGCGTATTTGTCTGTCAGCCCCTTTTACTCTCCTGGTAGAGTTCTTCTCACCAGGCATGATAGATGAAAAACCCTGCCTCTACTTGCCCGACGTCGGTATATCTTCGATCTCATGCAAAACTCCGACATCTTTCGCTGATATGCAGCCTCTCGTTTGCATTAATCTCCCTCCCATACTGCACTGGTTTCTGTACCCTGACTGCTACACCGATGTCCGGTCCGCCTTCGAGCAGATGGCTGTTGATTCATTGCTAAGCGGTTCAATCTCGGACTCGTCTGTAACGAGCAGGTACCTACTTCCGGGTTTGGACCTCCCACTGTTTCATTCCAGCCTCGGCTGCACGTCTAACTAAAACCATCCACCCATAATGTGCATCCCGCTGTTCTTGAAGGGAACGCTAACATCCGTACTTTCAGTTAGGCGTTTCGCGAGATTTCTACTAATCCCATATCTATGGCGTAGAGGGAACGTTCTTTGAAGTGTTATCAGTTCAGGAGAGTTTGGACTTTCTTCCCTGCGTGCAGCTTCTGAAAGATGAAGTCCGCTGCTTGGAGCAGCCTTCACTAGCTAACACTCTGATTTCCATACACCTGGCATGTGATTGTTCCCAGAAGCCATAGCATTCACCACACTACAATGATATCATTACCTACACTTTTATAGTTCTTCTAAAGATGTGGCACCTTCTGACTGCTTGTGTGACAACCAATCACAGTGCACTATATCAACACGTGACCGTACTTCTGAAGCATTTCATTTTTACACAGGAGATGAGATTCTATCATGTTTACTTTGCATTCTATTCCCAGTTTTTCTCGGTTTCCATAATCATTTCCAATACTGTAGATAAAAGTAGATAATTTACCCGACATTTTTGTTTTGCTTCACTCTTAGATGCGGACGGTAATTTGAAGAACGTAAAGAAAGCATCAAAAAGCAAAAATGGTAAGAAAAATTTCCTTTAGAGGTCAGTCCATAGAGAGGTTAATCCTTAGAGAGGTCAATCCTTAGAGGTCAATCCATAGAGAGGTCAGTCCTTAGAGGTCAATCCATAGAGAGGTCAGTCCATAGAGGGGTTGATCCTTAGAAGTCAGTCCATAGAGGGGTCAATCCTTAGAGGTCAGTCTATAGAGAGGTCAGTCCATAGAGGGGTTGATCTTTAGAGAGGTCAGTCCATAGAGGGGTTGATCTTTAGATAGGTCAGTCCATAGAGGGGTCAATCCTTAGAAGTCAGTCCATAGAGGGGTCTGTCCTTGTCCGTTGTACAAAAACGAACGACTATTTTCTGTTTGCTTTTATTTTCTAATTTCATTTTTGAAAAAAATTTTGTTTGTTTATTTATAGCAGCAGCTTCTGTTCTCAGCTCTTCTAATTTTAAGTTGTCTTTTCAAAGTATAACGTGAAATAAATGCATAGTTAACTAAAAATAATAACTAAATGTGAAATAAATAGTAATTAAATATTTTTAAAATTAAAAAAAACAGAGAAAAATTATACAGTGTAATAAAACAATTACATTGATGAATAACAGCTAAATATGTAAAACATTACTGTGCTTATATTTCATTCTCTACAACACCCATAAATCCAAACCAGACATCCGATTCCCTAAACTTTGCCAGAAAATGTTTCAGGGGCCCAATAACGCAGCCATATTACGGTCCCCGTCGGTCATTACCAACGTCCGTCCGTTCTTCTTTCTATCAAACAGCAGACGAAGGCAGTTCGGACGGCGACTACTTCGCAGAGGCCGCAGACGGGAAGCCCGTTTTGAAGAGGGGAACTCAGAAGATAGACCTGGGGAAGGTGGCGAAGAACGATCTCTTGAAACTCGGCATCGACCCGTCGCTCAGCAGGCCGGAAATAGCCCGGAAACTGAAGGTGAGAGCGGTCGGTTGGTCAGTTCCGGCCCTGGCGGAGTTCGCCTTTCGCTTTGCTTGACTTCCGGTTTTCCGGCGGAAACAAAAATGAAAATGCTCACCTTCCTCAAGAGAAGCAACCGTTATACAAGATTTGATACTTTCAGTTGTCTCCCTTAGAAACATCTTTTCATAAGAAACCATTTTCGAGTTTGTCAAAAAAAATATATATATATATATATACAACTGTAGAAAATGGGGGAGGGCCTTGTTCGACCTAATAATTGTAGGTGTCTACCCTAGACGTGGAAATCACGTTTTTAGATGTATAAAGCACGATGAACTATCGGTATTCACGCCTGTGGTATTCTAAGTAGATTTTACAACCAAACGCATATTTGTGTCTTTTATTTTAAAAATAAGGGGAAAAAAAAACAAAACAAATAAATGAAAGCATGTATGGGGGGGGTCGTTTATTTCAGGAAAAATACGGTAACAGCTTGGCGATCGTGAGCGAAGGTGGGAAGATAGGGACAAAGCGAATAGACGAATTCCAGAGCGATGTGGAAACTGACGAGTTGGCGGATGACAGCGACCTGGACGTGACAACAGGTGAGGCACACGGCAAAACCGGGAGACGGGTCGTCTTCCCTTTCTGAAGCAGATTAAGCTGCCTGGTTCCATTTCCTCTTAACGAGTGTTCGGCTGATCAGTATACGGAAGCCATTGTACCAGTGGATCTGTTGCCATCCATGTAGGGATGTGAAACATCGCCATTGAGTCCTGTTCTGTCTCCGAATTATTCCGGGAAAATATTTTAGTTCATCCGGTATGAGGCTCGTGTATGTTGATATAGGCTGAATATTAGTTCTCACCTGTCGTTTTAAATAATTTATATTTTCATCAAGAACATTTTAATAAAATTCTAATTTGTGAAAGGTGCAAAAATAATATAACTTTATTTGTTGGATATTTAGACTATAGATATATAAACATTCCCCTGTGTTTAACTGATGTGTTTTGCAGTGTTCCAAAAAGCACTCAAACAACGCGAGAAAGGCAAAGAGAATCTTTTGAATGTACCTTTCTTTAATTTTTGAAAAAGAGTAAAAATGAATATTCCTCTGCACCATTAATTATTCTTCCATATACCACGAACTGAAAACATCATAACGCCATTCAAAAGAACTGACTTTCTTTTAGCGATCTATGCGCAGCGACCGTCATATGGAGAAAGTCCAGCAGGTGCCCTACATCCCAACAAAAGCGTGAGCTCACCTTTCGTGAACTTAAGAACAAGTACTAATAAGTACATCTAACTTACTTTCCAGATTTGTATTTTCACGAATGTATACTATTCTAGCTACGCCATTCATACCAATGTAGTTTCAAATGTTATAGACAACTCCCGAGTTATTCGGTCGAGAAAACT
Source organism: Nautilus pompilius (assembly GCA_018389105.1). NCBI lineage: Eukaryota > Metazoa > Mollusca > Cephalopoda > Nautilida > Nautilidae > Nautilus > Nautilus pompilius. Next base: position 59,281 of record JACATO010001518.1, on the reverse strand, counting down.
ACAAGCAGCCGTCTGTGCGTCATAGTTGTGCATGGTTTTGTCTAGAAGAAAGAAAGAGCCCTGGTGTCTTTGAATGTGTATTTTTCGAAATTACTTCCACGATTTGTTAATGTTCACCCCTCTCTTTACCAGTTAAAGGAACGCGACGAGTAAATGTTATGATGAGAAGAGGTGGGGAAAAACTTACGGATCACGTGAAGAGCTTAATGGACTCCAGCAGCCTACGGGACAACTACGCTAAGGATCTCGACGAGAGAGGTGAGCCTCGTTTTGCCTCTGACGGATCCGGTCAGTCGTGGGCAGAAACCGGTTCTGCTGTTTATAACGACAACAGACTGAGCAGTTACAGTGCTTTCAGACGTCAAAAATAATATTTCCTAACGAGGAGGAATATTCTGCCAACTCGTTCGGGATAACTGTTCTCGGCTTAATCGATTAAAAAAAAAAAAAAACAAAAACAGAAAGAAATTGTTAAGGTGCAGTGTATTAAAACCTTAAAGGAAATGTGAAAATAATTTTTATGCAAATCAGCTTTATGTTTTTAATGTATATAGAGCTTTAATGCTGCGAAGGTGTTTACTTTTTCCCGCAATGACTGTCTACCCACGATAGCCGCCGTTAAGTCAGGTAATTCCCAACACCTGTAGCTGCGCACTGCACTGCCGACAGGCGGCGGGAATCATAACTACAAGTTTAAACTTCGGCGAGATCCCGGAAAATCTCGTAGACGCATTTTTATTCTCTTTCCGAAATATCAATTTTTATCAGTTATATTTTTAATTAATCTTATAAACGAATGCACAAAGCAGCAAACAACTCTTTTTTTTAAAGAAAAACCCTTTAAAAAAAACGATTAATCATTTAAACGGTAAAGAGTATACGTTATTTATCGACTGAAGGAATCGGTTATCCCCCCCTTATATTGATATCATCTAAACATACTGTTCAAAATTCGGAATGGCTCATTGTGTTTTCTAGCCTAGCGGATCTCTTTTTTTTTTTGGTCATCGAACCAGGTCGTTTGCTTCCTCTTTTCTTTGTATTCAATTGGTTCCCGTTTACAGAGTCGTGCATCGACTTCCTCTCGCACTACCGCCTGGTGGATTCTGCAAAGATAGAGTCCTACGCGCGTGCCTTTGCCGTGGAAGATGAAGATTTAAACACCATCATCGGTGTAAATGTAAGTACGGATGGCTTGGCCTCGTTGGGTTTTTGCGACGGTGCTGAGGGTGGTATATTATCAAAGCGTCAGCTCTCTACCCAGTCAGCACCTTTACGCACCTTATAATTATGACATGCTTCCGGTGGAAAGCACCGAGTCAGCAACACACAGTACGTTCGATGATAGTAAGTTCCAGGCTTTCCTGAACGACAGTCTCTGAATTATCCAGGAAGTACCGAGTAAACCGTTGTATTTATTGTCATATTTAGGAGACCCGCAAGGCTCTGGAAGGAATACCAAGTGTGAACTCGATGACTTCCAAGCAAAGGGAATACGTTTTGAAGGTAAAGTATAATTAAACTGTTCTCATTTTAATAATAATTTTAAAATGTAGATTTAGTGTAATCACCCTGATTTTCTATTGTTTGAACCCGTGACCACGGCACACGTAACCGGGTGATTAACCGTAAAGGCGACTTTAACTTGTCTGCCAGCCATAAAATCCTGGAAGAAAAAGGGAGACCGATCCATCTTTATTTTCGGATGTGCCGCCTTATCGAGACCTTAAATCAAAACTGATGGTTGTTTATTAGATAAGATCGGGGCGCATATCAGAAGATGCTTTTTTAGTGAGGTAAATGCTAAGGGTAATAAATGAACGGGAAATATTGCTAACTGAGAAAGTGTTAATCAGCTCAAGAATGGTATTTATGGCAATGGGGGATGCTTCCTTGTAGACACCAAACTGAATACCGCATTGTTAAGATTTAGCACACTATTCATTTAATTATTGCTTGGCACCTTCCAGGTTTTAAAAATCGACGACGCCACACAGGTCACGTTTCGAATGTTTGCTGTCTTGACCGCGCTGTCAGAACGAGTCACGAAAATGGAGTAAGTACGACTGCCATAAATATCCTCTCTCTCTCTCTCTCTCTTCCTCTCTCTTCTCTCTCTCTCTCTCTCTCTCCCCATCTCTCTCAGTACTGACGTCATTCCTCTTTCTCCATCTCTCCATCATCTCTCTCAGTACTGACGTCATCTCTCTCTCTCCATCTCTCAGTACTGACGTCATTCTCTTTCTCCATCTCTCCATCATCTCTCTCAGTACTGACGTCATCTCTCTCTCTCTCTCTCCATCTCTCTCAGTACTGACGTCATTCCTCTTTCTCCATCTCTCCATCATCTCTCTCAGTACTGACGTCATCTCTCTCTCTCTCCCTCTTCTCTCTCCATCTCTCTCACTACTGACGTCATTCCTCTTTCTCCATCTCTCCATCATCTCTCTCAGTACTGACGTCATCCTCTCTCTCTCTCTCCATCTCAGTACTGACGTCATTCCTCTTTCTCCATCTCTCCATCATCTCTCTCAGTACTGACGTCCATCTCTCTCTCTCTCCATCTCTCTCAGTACTGACGTCATTCCTCTTTCTCCATCTCTCCATCATCTCTCAGTACTGACGTCATCTCTCTCTTTCCCTCTCTCTCTCTCTCCATCTCTCAGTACTGACGTCATTCCTCTTTCTCCATCTCTCCATCATCTCTCTCAGTACTGACGTCATCTCTCTCTCTCTCTCTCTCAGTACTGACGTCATCTCTCTCAGTACTGATGTCATTCCTCTTTTTCCATCTCTTCATCTCTCTCAGTACTGACGTCATCTCTCTCTCTCTCTCGCTTTGATGTTTGTGCAGCTGTCCTTGATCTTTTAAATCACCTCTAAGAATTATTCTTTTTTTTTCCTCCTCCTTTTTGCCTCTAAGTTACCTGTGGTGTATTTCATATAAATACCAGCCTTGGAGCACGCACTGAATTAATGCGATATATGGTGATAAGACATAAAAATGTGCCGGCCAAAGGATATAATTAACGACGGCCGGCATATCTCAACTCTGGGAGTTTCGCTCTGCTGCGGGAACTTGACACGGATATTATACGGGTGGAAGACTCCATCACCACCTCATCAGACAGACACTGCGAATAGGGTTTGCCAACCTCTGGAAATGGAAATATAGGACCGCGGAGGGTTGTCGCGAACCGTCCCGGTGTTTTGAGGTATCCGGAGAATGGCTTAGAAAATGCTTTAAATATTTTTTTTCCCCCTTCCTGGATTTTCGTTTGAGTTTCTAAAAGATATTTCAGCGCACGCTTAATTGATTAGGAATGATGTGAACATACCTGAAAAAAATTGCCATGCTTTGTTTACTCGGCAAGCAATACGCAGGTGATTCTGATCAGTAGGCGGTGCATTCGAGAATCGTTGGACGACAATTCACTAAAACGCAATTCAAAGATGAACTCCTGTTTTTATTTGGATGAGTACTTCTTTTCCGATTTCAAACTTTGTAAAAGCTTTTTTTTTGTTGTCATCCTTAATTCCCCGGCCCTGCAAATTCGGAGCAGGACATTCTCATGCTTAAGGTGACCAGTAGCTCAGCTTCCCCGAGCTCCACAGAATCTTTGGCTTTCACTTCGGAGAAAGGGCTCTCGCAGAATGGTGGCGTACTGAGAACACGACTCACAGTTCCCACTGGGCCGTCGCCCTGCTGCTGTACTGCAACTATTTTACACCATCTTTTTGTTTTCCGTCAATGGCACTTGCACGCCGATTTGGACCGCATTCAAACTCTTTTACCATTGTGGCAGTTACCTTTGTCTCGGTGTATAATGCGTCCACATCCAAATTCTGTATTGGCAGTTGCTCCGAGCTTTTGTCTCAGGTCGAACACGATGTCGTGACCTCCAGGGCCCAGCGGTCGGCCAAGGGTGTTCGATAGAGAACTCTCTCTCTCCAGAAAATGAGCGCTGTGTTTGCCGATATCTTCAAAATAGGTTTGGATAAGTTTCAAACTATTTACATTTTTGCACTTTTGACTACGTCGATTTTCGTCATTATATTCCATGGTTTTAACCGAAAATGGATGAATAAAGCGGTAGCTATTAATAAAATTTTAAAATATATTCAATTTTTAATTATTTTATTAAAATATATGAATCGAATCGTGATAGGGAACGAGTAATAAATGTAGGCCTACTGTTAATTAATATGAGACCTATTAATTTGATAATTTATTCAATGTGAATTGAACCATAATATCTGAAATATGTGCTTCAACAAATTATGAAGTTATTTTAATCCATGCATCACTAAACTCGACATTAAAAGCATAATCCCACTTACCTGTTTACGAGTCAGTGTAGGATATAGGTCAGTGCGTTGAAATATAGGGTTGTCCTATTAAATACAGGACCGGTTGGCAACCCCACCTGTGGAGGGCTCCTTTGTCTGTTGATATGCTTGATTTCGTCCGGCTGAATTGATTTTCTCCTCCTTTCCCTCTCTGCTCTTGCTGCAGCCCCCTGGGGAAACATCTCTTGGAGATCTGCGACCTTCTGGACATCGAGAGAAAGATGGAGCTGTACAGGCGCATGTTCTACTGCAACGCCGAATCTGATCGGGACCCGAACCGCGTCAAGGCGGAGTCGCTGCGGGTGGAGCTGATGGCGGGCGGCCTGAACTGGAAGCAGCAGAGTTTCATGATGGAGCGGCTGAAGCCGGACGACCGGACGGAGGTATGTATGGTCTATACGAGGCGGGGTCACGGGTGATACCTTTAAATGGTTAGAACCGGACTTCATCCTTTGTTAGTGGAAGCAGAAAGAGTAAACGTCTGTAGACTAGACCAGATACTCTGGTGCAAGACGGTTCTCTCTCTCTCTCTGTAGTGGCATCATCATCATCATCTCTCTCTCTCTCTCTCTCCTCTCTCTCTCTTCTTTGTAGTCACATCATAATCATCTCTCTCTGTAGTGACATCATCATCATCTCTCTCTCTCTCTCTCTCTCTCTCTCTCTCTCCTGTAGTGACATCATCATAATCATCTCTCTCTCTCTCTCTCTCTCTCGTAGTGACATCATAATCATCTCTCTCTGTAGTGACATCATCATCATCATCTCTCTCTCTCTATCTCTCTCTCTCCTCTCTCTCTCTCTCTCTCTCTGTAGTGACATCTAATCATATCTCTCTCTCTCTTTGTAGTGACATCATAATCATCTCTCTCTGTAGTGACATCATCATCATCATCATCATCACCATCTCTCTCTCTCTCTCTCTCTCCCTCCCCTTCCTTCCCATCGCCTTCTGGCCACTCGCGGACCCTAAAACCCCCTGTTCCTCTGCGATCCCAGTCAGCGTCAACCTTGATTTTTCTCCTCGACCCGCATCGATGCTAAATAAATCGTGTATCCTTCCGATACTTCGCAGAAAACTTTGTTGTCTCCTCCTCCTCTCCCGCCCTCTCACCAAAAGCAGTTTCCGGTCCAGGATATTTGTGGGAGAGGGGAGATTTCGACAAAACAGAAAGAAAAAAAAAATTTGTTTGTTGAGAGTCGGGAAACTTTCAAAGGGAAATTAACGCAGTTGTGGTAGTCGGGTGAGTAGAACGTCAGGCACCTTGCACCCTCAATTCTGCGGCGGGCCGGACTGCAGTGGGCTTCGTGGGATGTGCTTTCCTGGTAGACTTATCCACTTCGACTGGGAGCCGTCATAATAATAATAAGATTTCTATACTTTTAGAATCATTGTAATCTAATGTTTTTTCTAAGTAACATCGTTATATTTGTACAGACTAAAGTAACTGGAATATCTGAAGCAGGAGTTTGCTTTTGAAATTTTGATTTCTGTTTGTTTTTGTTAGTACGATTCACCTGTGTTACTATCCCCCCCCCCCCCCCACCCACCAACGGATCAGATTTCGTTCCTGGACTACATCTGCTACATCCCGCTTTTCATGTCGATGCACGACAACATCTGCGATAACCCGCTGGACATGTCGGACAGCAAGTACGACCGGCTTTTACGGCAGCCCTCGGGCAGTTACCGACAGCGGGACATGAACCCTCTGGGAGTGGCCCTGGAAAAAGACTCGCCCTACCAGCTTCGCCAGCAAGCCAGAGACCTGCTGAACGGGAAGGTCGACCCCGTCCTGCTGAAGAGGGAGAAGCTGAATCTGCTGGAGAAATACGCCAAGTAGGTGGCTTTTCCTCGAGTAGCCTCCCTTCCCCGTGGGTGCGCCTGGGACTGCGGTATTTAGAAGATGTAATGGAGTTTGCATCACGCTGCAGACAATTTTAAAGATATGGTTTTGCGGGTTGAACTGAGAATTACTTCTGCCGCAGGTGGGCTAAACGGTAAATGACGTCACGTGATGGTGACGCGTCTGCGGGAGCCGCGATTCCACATTTCTGCAAAACTAATGGTAATCAGAGCCTGACCCTTAATTGTGGCATACGCGAAAGCGGGGCTCGAGGATCTATACTGCTAGGGTTCAGTGGCAAAGTTCCGGGAGAACTTTCACATGACAGAAAAATAAGAATAAAGGTAAAAGTAATTCACGGTCAATGGGCTCTCCAAGAAACTTAGCTACCCAAGGGCTCCCCGATAAACTCGGCATTCGTAATTTTCGTCGGTTCTTTGTGTGTGTGTGTGGGGTGGGAGGGGGTGAGATTCTAAAGGTGAACAAAAATGTAAGTTTAAAATATTTTTCTTTCTGTTTTTCAGGTTGAAAAATCTCGATAATGCATTTTGATCAGATGACAGACAGACAGACAGACTGGTTAAGGCTAGAAGAAAGAGCCCTGCCTTAGTGTTACTGATTATTAGTATTATTACTGTTATTACCGTATATATATATATAATGTAAATAGCAATCCAATCGAGGACGACAATAAACTCGAGAGTTTTAGAAGTGATGTTGGTGGTTTCCTTCTATTGAGATCGGGGTCTGTTACCGAAGACGAGGCCGTCGACCGGTAGTTAAGAGGGACAACAGTCCGTGTCAACAACACGTTAACTCTCCGCGTGTCAAAGCTGTTTGAGCAGGCAGGTGTCTGTGCCACTCGATCGCGGTCGCTGGTAGGTGTTCCGGGAAACGTTTGACGACCGCACACGCCATTTATTATTAAACACGAACGTACAGTGTCTTTAATCGTGGATTCTCCTCTGTTTGGTCGTTAGGAAAGACAAGGATTCAAAACAAAAGAGAGAAGGACATCTGGCTGTGAAGGGGCGGGAGAAATGGTCGACGGAACAAGGAGGCAATCAAGACCGAAAGTAAATAACAATCCTTTAGGAGAGGAGAATCGTATCTAAGGAAAACCAGCCACGCGCTGCAATCGTCTCTTTCAGCGCTGCTGCGAAAACAATCGCGAGGACGTGGCGGCGATTCTTACCCCTCGCTCGACGGTTCTTATCTGGGAATAAAGTCGGGTCTCCTGTTACGAGAACCCGGCGTATTCCCAGCATTTCTCGCGCCATCCGTCACCTGTCTGTCACACGCAGCCCCGACGATCATCTGGCTGTTAACTTGGCGCATTGGACCCGCCCTAGACAATTCGCCAAAAGTCGTAGTTGTCCTCTTGTGCTCTACGCGGTTTCCCAGCCGCTGTAGCAAAGACTCTCGGAGATTCTCCTTGTGAAGGCTACAATTTCAAAACTCAAATTTGACCCCCCCCTCTTCTTTTTTAAATTAACTCTCACTGTTTCACTTATCCAGGCCCAGCCTGTATTTACTTTCACTTTCCGGAATAGAAATCGTACAGTGGGGTTGGTTTCTGTTAGCTATCGGTTTAGGGGCTGGCTTTTGTGCCGTCCACAGTTATTATATAAGAGTCCTACAGCAGCAGAACAGAGCGAATCGGATCGCGGGCGCGCCTTCCGACCTTTAACCCAGCTCTAAGAAAGTGGGGCGAAGCAGCTTGGAGCCGCCACGAACCGGTCGAGTAGTAATTGCTGCGGTATCCATTTCCTCCCCTCGTCGGCGGCGGAACTCGCATTCGTCCGGGGCCTGAATAAAAGCGAGTCGTCGAGCCGCCCGGCTCACTCATCATTCCCGGTCTGCCAGCCTCCGCCATGCGATCCACCGCCAACATTCTGGCTTTGATCTCTGTTGCCCTTTTCTTGGGCGGAAGAGTTCAGTGCGACATAAACGGTGAGTAGCTTTCCTTTGTTCCTGTTCCTAACCCGGCCCCTTCAAAACGAAAAACGACCGCAGATTTGGTCACGAGGCAGTCGCGGGGCCACCCAGACCCGTTTTAATTCCGTTATGGGAACCCTGACTCCATCGCCGAGAACACGGTTGAGAAAGAATTTAAATATCGGCAAAGTTCGGCGTGGGAACCAGGGATAACCTTTCGGATTTTACTCGGTCGAATTGTTCGGCCCCCCCACCCCCGTCTTTCAGAAGCCGCTCGACAGGGTGAGATCCCGTGCTGGGGAGGGGATCCCGATCGAAGTCTTTGGACCGTGGCCACGTGCGTCTTTGTTCGGCCCTGCGGCTGAAAGGCGGGCGACAGACGTGATTCTGGTCGAAGCTCCAAGGTCCACAGTGAGATTTTTAGACAACCCAAAGGTCGCCGCTCGGTCAACCGTTGATATAAGAAATGTCGACGTTGCCCGGGTGATTGGCCGGCTCCGCGCTTAACGCTGAAGTTGACCCCCTTTTTTGGTTTATACCTGTTTTCTAAGACACGTTTCTGTATTATTTTCCTTTATGCTTTTCGTAGAAGAACTGAGCCACTTACGGGCGAACCTGAGCGCCCTCTGGGGAGTGGTGAAAGACATACAAGACCATCATGGCGTCCACATTCATGTGCATTCGGCAGACGACCACGACAAGCTGCCCCCGACTCACAAGGGAGACGATGACGACACACACGTGCACATGCATCTTCATGTGGAGGAAGATGGCGATCATCATTGCAACAAATGTCACCGAGGTCATTTTGGAATGGAGCATCACCGAGGTCATTTTGGAATGGAGCATCATCGAGGTCATCATGGCGGCGAGCATCACCGAGGTCATCATGGCGGCGAGCATCACCGAGGCCATCATGACGACGGGGATGATGATCATGACGACAATCATCAGAAGAACGAAGATGAAGGTCAGAGAAACGGTTTCCATATTTCATTTTTATTTCAGATTTTTCTTTTTTATTAGATATTGTTCTTTATCTAATTAAACATTCAATTACTAAAGCCTCGGTACCAAACCTAACAAAGATCAAAGATCAAAACAGTTAAATGAAAGTAGGAGGCTTGGACGGGAGAGATAGAAAACAGCTGAAGTCTCCCGCTGCGTCCGGAAGGGACAACATAGAATATGAAAGTCGCGAGTTTTGGGCGGCGACTCCGCTGATAGATGAGGTTAATTAATAAACAAATAAAGGAATTGCCAGCAGAGCAAATGACGAATAATAAAACCAGAGGAACCTATAAATTTCTGCTATGAAAGGAAATCGAGAAAACCTTTAATAATCTTAGGCGTTCACGTAGTCAGAGAGCAGACACCAACCCTATCGTGTGTTTTAGCTGGTCCATCAGGTACTGATGCACTTCGGGATGCCAGCAGATTGGCGTTAGAGGGGGGAGTAAGTACAGGGATTCACCAAATTTATTTACAACTCAACTAATTCTCAATATTTTGATTTGAATGCCCGGATCTAAAATTGGAGGCACGGTTCGGATAAGCGTTAGTTCTGGTAAGTTCGCATCTGTCGGCGATCTTTACATTGAAGTTTCTTCAGGTCTAACACTTCCACCAGACCATCAACATCATTAAAGTGCCAAGAAATTTTTTTTACAAAACGAAATATCATTTAGAATGTCAAAACAACTGAGTTACTGGTGTCCACAAGTTACGGAGACAGAGTGACAAAAGTATCTCGGAACCGGTTTAACCTTTACCACACCAACTGATCAACACACACTCCAAAAAAGGAAACGAGCGGGACCAAATAAGGACAAAGGGAAGTGTAATATACGTTAAAAAAACAACAACCTCTAAACGTCAGTGAATTAGTCAACGAGGTATGTGGTGCCCCCTCCCGGGAGCAATGCGTGATGCACAGCTGTTAACCCTACCAAAACTGATATAACCACAAGCCAGTTCCCCCCCCCCTCACCCGTGTCTTTATGCCAAAGCTAATTTACATGTTTTTACTGGAATTCATCTACATATTCCTTTGTTGAAAGCTGACAGGAATTTGTGATGAACATTTGGTGAATCAAAAACAACCATTTGGAAAATACATTTGGCTCTTACTTTTTTAAAAAAACGATAACGTTCTTTAATTTTGAAAAAAAAAAAGATTTCGAACTGATTACTTTATTATTTTTTGTATTTAATAATATTTACATTCGGCTAGGTTTTCCATTTTGTGGAGCTCTGTGTTAAGGCCGGCGCTCAGTATCGTGACGTCACAGGCAGAAGAAGCCTTTAACTATCCTACGGTCTCGCCTATCGAATCAAGCAGGAACTGCTGCTTTTGTGTGTGGTTTTTATGTGAGCTTCTCGCGGAAATTCATTGCCCCGATATTTCCTCCCACCTGGAGGATATCATGCACTGCTGAAGCAGAAGCCAGGCTCGGTCAGTGAAGAGCACCTGGTCCGTGTGCAGGTAGAAATAGGTGCGGCTGGGTTGCCTTTCTGCTAGCCCAGCCTCGTTTAACCTTCTTATGAACGGTTCTGGCCACATCAATTGATAGTTAACTGTTGCAGTAGCATTTTCTTTCTTTGGCGGGCAAAAAAAATTGTGTTTTTTTTTTTTTTTTTGAGATGCTATACGCGGATGGCGCTGGATTGGTAATCCGAAGCATCAGCTTCCGCCGACCCACGGGTGCACTTCCGGAACCTGTACAACTGTTTTCTCCGCTCGAATCCAGCGAGGGGTTACATAAAGTATCGAAAGCGTGGATGGTCTTCCAGTTACCTGCATGCGTTTTAAAGATGATCCGCCGTACATATTACTCGCCCATACAACGTTTGGTTTGACCAAGTCATGCAGTCTCTTTCTTTACTTCCAGCAGCAGCCATTGACGCCCACTGTAATGTGGTCCCGAATTGGGTCCTAAGAGGAAGAAGGAAATTTCCGAAAATCTTCGGGCACATCCATTTTCACCAGAAAGTAAGTATTCCCCGTTCGTTATTTTATCAGGGATGTGGCCGATCAGTGAAGTTCGGTTCCCTGCCTCGCCCATGGACAGCGCCCGAGCCGGCTCCTGACTAAGAAGCTAATATCGGAGCTGGTCGGTTTTTTCAGATGCTATTTAAATGCAAAAGCTGGAAGTCAGAACTGTAGCAGACTGACCGATCGCAAACACATTGTCCAGTTGGGTGCCTTGGTGCCGGTGTTGTAAAGGTGGAGCTGGTTCGCGTGACGCGTTGGGTTGAACTTCATCTTCCATGTCAATTAACTGACGGCGTCTCGCGCGTTCTTCTTCAGATCAACGGCGGCCCGGTCCATCTGGATATCGACCTTGAAGGATTCGACCCCATCCAGGGTCACGCGCACGGCTTCCACATCCACGAGTTCGGCAACATGAGCGTCGGGTGCCGGTCTCTGGGCAGCCATTACAACCCGGAAAACAAGAATCACGGGGGTCGCAAGTCTGCGGAGAGGTAGGTCATGGCCGAACTCTTAATACTATTATCATTGTTTCTTATTCCTAAAGAAGAAAAAAGGGTTTTCGTGTTTCTCTAAGCTGAACCACCGGTACCCCCAGTGAGATAGTGCTTTTTTCCCTTTTGATTTTCAGGCACGTAGGCGACCTTGGAAACATCGTATGCGACGGAGATGGAAGGGTCCATCTGGAAATGAATGATGCGGGCATCACCCTTATTGGAGAGCGGTCTATCATAGGCCGCTCGGTTGTGGTGAGTTTTGGAAATGGAAAGTATTGAGGTGCTTTTATCATCAGGGTATTCAGGTAACTTCTCTCCATCGGGAGTGATTATTCCCTTCCACCCAAGCGAAAGATTATCTACCCATTGGTTTGCGCTAGAAAGACGGTAAACTTTCGCAGCCATACAGTAAGTGCACTCGCATTTCTAGTCTCCACAACAGGAGAATCATGGTGCTGTCCTTACCTGTCTGAGAAAGTACAGATAAGTTTAACCCTACCGAATTTCTTTGAAATTAAAAAAAAAAAAAGTAGTTGACTTATTCCAAGATGTTTTTAGTAGTTGACCATATTTTGGAAATTCGCAATGCAAAAATCCCAATTAATACTTTCTTCAGGATACATCATCACTTCGTGGTGTTTGGACTGATCAAATGCTTTGAGCTTGATTAATAATGAAAGGGGAATAACTCTTGCAAGCTTGGATATTTTTTTTTTTTTTCAAAATAAAGAACCGAAACTGAGTATTATTTTAAAAAAAAAAAAAAAATGGAAATTTATTTATTTATAGATTCATGCATATGAAGATGACAGGGGCCAAGGAAAGGACCGCGGGAGTCGGCAAACCGGAAATTCCGGAGAGCGTTTGGCCTGCTGCGTCATCACCCTGGTGCAGTAACGTTCTCTCCCTGTTTTGACTTTTAACGAAGCTTCTCGATGTCAAATGTCACCCTGAACAGAATAAAGATTATAATAACCAGACCAGTTGGTGTGCGAATATTTGGATCTCCAAACCACCCCCCCCCTCTCACACCCGGGAAGTTCCGGAAAATGCCGCGCGAGGCGGGTAACATCAGGGATTTTCATTTAACGCCCAACGGAAAAAAAAAAAAAAAAACCGGAAGCGGATATTTCCCAAGCGCAGGAGTGGAGCAGCGCGTGCGCCTCGGTTGCTCAATGGCGCAAGCACTGAGACACCTGAATAATTCCTCATAGAATTTATTTTAAAAGCCATTTCCTTTTTTCATTTTTAAAAAAAAAAAATTCTGTTGGTTAAAATTTTAATTTACTAGTGCCAGAGAGTTTAATGTGTACATTGAAGTCCAACACCAACTTACTATAGTCCTGTACATGTATATATTTTCTAACGGTCATGTGATAAGACGTGGAACTCTCTATGCACCAGTAATATGATTGTACATGAAATCTGCGACATTTCAATGGTGGGTCGACAGTTGCAGTCTCTGGTGGCGCATGCGTGAAAGAAAACACGTGACATTAAAAGCTTCCGGTAATCTTCTTTGCTTATAGGAAATCAGTCTCTGGTGGCGCATGCGTGAAAGAAAACACGTGACATTAAAAGCTTCCGGTAATCTTCTTTGCTTATAGGAAGTCAGTCTCTGGTGGCGCATGCGTGAAAGAAAACACGTGACATTAAAAGCTTCCGGTAATCTTCTTTGCTTATAGGAAATCCGCCCCCTTTCGACTTTTTAAATATCATGGCGGTACTTAAAAAGAAATCGACACTCAGGTACGTAAGAGACATCTCTGTGACTGTTTCTCGGAAGAAACGGTCCGATTCTTAAAGGGTATGAGCGGGGTGAAACTGAAAGTTAGAACAGACAACGTTCACCGAATCTACGCACGCAAACTAGTGAAAAGGATTAGCCGAGATAATCGAATAGAACAGCCCTTGGGAGAATAAACGGTTCCGAACGCCATTTCTCGGTGTTCTAGTGATGATATCGTGCATGGAAACATCACATGACATCAACGGGGAAATGGTTTTTCCGCAGCGACGTGACAACAAGAGAAACTCGATTTGTAATGCAACTTTTTTAATTTATTTACAGCTCAGTTCGCGAAATGTAGAACAAAAGCTAAAGTCTATTGTTTCACGATGCACTCCGAAAGTGCGTAGTGTATGATTGGCAAGAAGTTGTCATGGACAGTGCGAAAGGTCCCAGGAACAAGAAACACACATGTTGTGGCTGTTTCTCCAAATAGGAGAATAATTACCCTTAAATAGTGATGACAATACAATACACCAAAGAGGGAAAGATGAAGGGAATAGGTTTCTTCCCCAGCGACCTATCTTAGAAACTGGTCTTGGAATACTAGATGCGACCACAGTGAAAACAAAATTAAAGGAAAACTGAAAGTAGACGAATCATTTATTTTCAAATTCAGTTACATGCGAAAACAAATAAATGTCACTTTATCTTCAGGAACTGCGCGCACGTGCCCGGATTAACTGAATTCCGCTGTTGTTTATAGCACAAACGTAGCAACACAAGTCCACCGTCTGGTTTCAAATAATAGTAATAATAATAATAAATAATTGCTTATATACAAAAATAAAAGGCTATGAAGTACGTATTATATACTTGTTAAAATCTGCACCACATGCTGATGTCATCGCTCGCGCTCATGTGGGGGGGGGGTGTGGAAAATCCCGACAAACTGAAAGTCGTTGGTTTTAATTTTCGTCGTCGTCTTCCGGCACGTGCCATTCAGTCGATGTTGGAATACCGAACCCGTAGAAAGCCCCATTAGATCCGGCAGTGTGGAACGATTCGTCAACTCTTGATTCCCACCTTCCGAAAGGTGTACGGAAAATCCATAACGTCTTTATGATCGCGCAGACCGACAGGGGGCGCGACCGTTAAATCTCGTTCATCGTGTCGTTGATCCAGTTCAGGTAGGAGCCGACCCGTGTGAACACGCTCGGGTACCCGGGTAGGCAGCTGTACGTGCCCCACGACACGACCCCTACGATGTAGTGCCTGCCGTTGTATTGACATGTCAGCGCGTTTCCCGAATCACCCTGTAAGAAAAGGGAAAAAACGAAGGGTTAACCAGCTGGAAAAGTGCTTAGGTTTACTCGGGTGCTTTGCTAATACTTATTTAAAGACTTTACATGCACGAGTCGAGCTCGTTTTGCTAAGAAGAAAAGGGTTAAATGTCGCATACGTGGCATGCGCCAAGGGTGCCATTTCCAAAACACAGAACATCGTCTCCAAGATGGCTGCTGTTGTAAAGCCGTGAGCACTCCGCGGTGCTCACGTGGTTCAGGTGTACGTGATTTAAAACCGGATCGGGCACCTGATCTGAAAACAAAAAGATAAAAAAAATTATGCTTTTTTTTTTTCCTCCTTTTACCCAAAACACACGAGGGATATAATTGGGACACTGAATAGTAATTATGTTAATTATTTACGTCATCACTGCATAGTCGTAGTTTTCCTGTGATGTGACAGTGTCTGGCCAAAGCGATTCCAAGTGTTTAATGGTATAAGACCGGCATTCGGGTATTTACGGTAATTTCCGTGTCTGCCCGCTCAGCTCAGAAATACCACTGTCCTACCCGCAAAACAGCTCTTGGCGGAAAGTTTTATGGACGAAAATGTCATTTTTATGCGTAATTCGTGAGCTTCGTGTGTGAGACTAGCAATGATTCATGCATTCCCTCCTCTTCTGGCTGCACGTTCCCAACAGAGGGCGCGACGCGACAGGCCAGCGTACGTCACCGCCCGGCGGGTCGCTGCTAGAAAGCCGCGAAGAGGCTAACCTCACCCATTCAGCCGCACGGTGGCGCGATGGTCGTTCGTGCTAATCTCTCGTCAAATGAATTAGGTTAATTTTATTCCCTAAACCGATAAAACACAACCACAGCATTCGGGCGAGTCTTCTCAGGTTAACCGCTGCGCAGTTCGTACAACCTGATAGAATCGCCTGGACAGCAGCAGCAGCATCGTTGCCGCGGTGATGTGAATAAATGGCTGCTGGTGGTGGTGGGGGGGGGGGAGGGGGGAGGTAATTCGAGCAGAGCCTGCTTCTTATCAAAAAGTATCGCTTAGCCGATATGAGCCCTGTCAGGTGGTTGGAAAACCTCTCAGAGAAGTCAACATAAAGGACCTTGGCAAGGTTGACCTTGCTGCGTAGTGAGGGTGGCTGGCCTACATTTCTCACCAACATCTCGCCTGGGTAATATTTCGAAACTTCCAGGCGACTCGACACCCCCCCCCAATCCAACCTGACCTGTCTCACGTCGCGCAGCAGGGAGCTAGAATGGGTGGGGGTTGTTAAATGTCAGCCTTGGTGACCAAGCGAGTAGTTAGGGAAGTATGGTTGGAGTTTCTTGAAACGGGCGGTCAAGAGCCACCCTCAGAACCACCACCCGCCCCCGCTAGAATTCTCTATGAGTTAGATGTAGGAGGAAACTCGTGTTCGTGTGGTCGGTTAGTGAAGAATAGAACACTAGAACCCCGGCCGGACACGCGTTTTAACACTAACAGCTTAAAACTGGTTAATATTAATAAATGGAAGCTAATGGATAATATGGGCACAGCCCGTGTTCTCATAAAAGTATCGTGATATGGAAACAAACTGGGTTAATATTGCAATTCTGGTAATTTGAATACGGTTAATATGGTCACCGATAAATGTACTTTAGTCATTCTCAGATTGTTGGGTAATATGGGCACAGCCCATGTAATGCAGTTAAATTTCTTTCAGTACTCCATCACTTTAGAGTTGTAAGCTATAGTTAGACATTTATTGAGCTATCGGTGGATACGGTTACAGAGCCGACAATTTATTACCTGCGTCTTGATGTATGAACTTGGATTAATTGAAGATGGATAAGAAAATCGCCACTTTCGTAGTTAAAATTTTAATTTTCTCTGCAAATATTGAGGAAAAAAAAAGGTGGGTATCAAAAACGAAAGTGGAATATAGGCATTTTTAGAATCGCTAAGTGCGTTTTGTAGATCGTGGTTTTACCTAATTGCACAGTACCGCTTTAGGCTCGTGTTCGCAATATGGCTTACCTTCTCGTACCCCCCATCCCGCCACTTGGCAGTTTCCGGTGGTCTCGATACTGTCGTCGGCAACGACCGCGCGCCCGTCAGCGTCCAAACCCGAGTCCACGGTTCCTCCATCAAAATCTTCCACGTCGTGCGATTCCATCTTTCGGTCCGGAAGGCACACGGCGCCGGCGTCCGCCCGGGAAAGGTCAAGGTCTTCGTGTAACTTCACCAGGGCGAGGTCGCGCCCGTAGCGCTGACTCAGTGGCATCTCTTCCGTTCGGTTTTCCTGCAACCGCGTTCTTTCTACATATTCCGGGTGCTATCAGGATTAAGCAAATATAACGGCGATGAAATTATGATGATTATAAGAATTTTCTTTTAAAAAGAAAAAAAAACAAAAAAACAACACTTCCAAGAGACCTCGCGCCTGGTTTCGATCTGTCGGCCATTCAGAAAAACTTTTCCCACAATGCAGCACCACGGAAGCTCACGATTCGCTTCCGATTTACCGCCGATCGATCAGCCATTAAGTCGACCTGGCGGGTGAAGTAAATCGCCCCTAGGCGGAGGATGGAGGGGAAATAAATCACTTAACAAATTTTAGCCCTAACCCTTCCCATACCGAAAGAAAACAAAAAAAGGTGATGACGAAAGAATTAGCCCCGGGTATTTCTGGTTGCAGGACACCGTGGGAAAAATGTCCAAATTATCGGCAAATGGAACCCAGGTTCAGGCCGCCCGCCGAGCCATTTAGGGGAAAAGTGGGGGAGGGCGATCTGGCTTAGAGAGTAAATGCAGGTGGCTGTACCTGGAAAGGTTTACTCCACGGACGAGGAACAATATCGGAAACTCATGCGCAACAAAACGAAACTAGGGTAAAACATAAACAACAGAGATGCTTAGAAGACGAGAGCGGATGGTTGTTAGCGATCTCACAGAAAGTAGACGACTGTTAGTATCTCACGGTCAACGGGCGGGTCTGACCATCACCGAGGCGCAGCTATAAGAAGAAATGTTTGCTTCGTGGAGGAAACTTGAACATCCCGAAAAGTCCGGAGTTTTGGGTGGTCACGTGGTCAGGCCATATTGCTTGTCCTAATTTTCCAAGCGCGCATCACCTACCTTGATGATGCGAGATATCGCCACGTCTCTCTCTTCTTCTGGTATCTGTCGATTGTGTTCGCCAATACGCACCCGCCAGAGCATCGTAATGGAGGAACTGAGAATATAATGCAAAATAACATAATGTTCACGCAGTATCAAATGAGTTGTAAGAATACAACAGGGGAGCATAATTGCTGCTGAGGCTGCAGCATCCTATTTACAACGAAAACAGAAGCAGCGAGCACTCACACAACTGGAATTGCTCGCAGAAACCCTGCCTGAATATAAAAGAACTATGGAAGTACAAGGAGGGTCTACCTCCAATACTGGAAACCTGTGATAATCACTGCAAAAGGTTTGGGATACAGTTCCACGGGAATTCATTCATAAACTTAACAAAACTTTGACGGACTCTGCTGAAACATAGCTGTATCCCGTATTTCATAGATAACCAATTTACCAGTGTATATGGTTCCATGCACATTAGCACGTGAATGTTAGAAGGATACAGTATTTTCACGAAAAAATGAGTCATGAAACTTCATGTTGGAAGTTGGTTTGCAAATATTTAAAAATCAAAATGTCCTTGGATATATCATTGATGGCGATTTCGACTTTTAATACGTGAGTGGAAATATTTTAAATGTTCTTCATTGGACGTTGGGCTTAAGCACGACAGAATTTTAAACAGAATCTATGTAGCACAACAAAACGTTTAATACGGTTTTCAAGCCCTTAATGAAGGTTCAGAATATTAAAATTAATCAGGGTTTAAAACTAGAGATTAGGGGACATCTTCTGCATCCAGAGAACTTTTTATAAAACGCGAACCCTTCGCCAATGACGATTACTGTGACTAAATATAACTGCGCAGAAAAGGGGGATTTAAATCAGTTATTAAGGGGGGAAAATAGAATGTAAATGTTTAAAACATTTCCACTGGTAACAATGGGATTTAAAACAAATGAAACTATATGACCTCTGCACTTTAAGGTTCATAAGACAGCTTTTAGATCCCGTCTTTATCCTCACACAGTTCAAACTTTATTCTTAACGAGCGGATGTTACGTACAACTTGAAGCAGTGCGCAGCCGTGAGGACCCATCGCCTCGACAGAATAGTAGCTCCGCAGATAATCGGTCCGAACGCGCTTCTAATGGTCGCCAGCCAGGGCCAAGATCCCTTCGGAGATCTGCTTCCTCCAACCACTCTTTTTCTTCGGATAACCGCTTTAGAGACTCCACAACCTGCTCAAAAAATACAAACTGTTTTAAAGTCGGACGGAAGCGGCGATTTCTCTCCGCGAAAACAGCCGACTCCCTCAACCAAAGATCTCCACTAATTTGCCCCGCTAATCATCCGTCGCAAGTCAAACTGTTCCCTAATTCTTCTCCAGAAAAAAACCCATCGTCCCTTTCACTTTAGCACAGCAGCAGGTAGCATCCGTTCCCAAAGACCAGCTATCAGCGCGGAGGTGAGGACCGTGATCAGGGAGATTCTGCATTTAGTTCCGTCGCCGGTCGGTCGCAGCGAAGGGGCGCCACATCTGACTTAAAGGGACATAACCGCTCTCCGCTTTTAATTTCCTAGTCCGGCCAAAAGTGTAGCGCGTTAGTGCCTGCTTACCCACCCACTTACTCCCGTGATACACCCCGTAGACAACCGGCAGTAATGTTACTCAAGCTCTCCCGTAGGAACGATGCTAACCGATTTATCAATAATCACACAGTGTTAAAGTAATAGTTCAATAAATCAACTTTTCAAATTCATTGAAGGAGGCCCTGAGAATTTCTCTTGCATCTGTAACAATAAGAATCTAGATAATGTGTGTATGGCAAAATGAAAGACGGATTAAAGTAGTTATTATTTATTATTATTATTATTATTATTATTATTATTATTATTATTATTATTATTATTATTATTATTATGAAGTTGGGTAAGTAACCGGCAGTGAGAGGCCAGTCTCCGGATTTTAAACCGACGGAGATAGCACGTGACAGCCCTGCCCTTCATTAAGTTCCGGGAAACCCCGACGATGGCCGAATGTACAAGCGGAACAGTCCACGGAAACGAGTTTGGAGATAAAACTAATTTTAAAGTAAAAATAAATAAATAAATAGCTTATTCTTAACTAGTACATTTGCTTAATAATATTACAATAATTGTAGAAAGGGCGACAATAAAGCCGAAGAGTTACCTGGGTATGGAGTCGCTAAAATGGCTGGCACAGCAGTGCCGTTCGTGGACGTGCTGCCCGCTGGGCTCAAAGCTGACGTCGCAGACGGGTTTCCGGGATTTGTTCTGTTTCCGTTAGCGTCCGTATTTCTTGCGCTTGTAGTTGTGACCGACTGTTCTGTGGCTGTTATTGATCCAGCAAAAGAAACAAATAAATAGAGATTTTAAAAGTGGAATTACAAGAAGGTCCACCCACCTGTCGGTGAAGAGCTAGAAATACTGGCAAGCCCCACCTGCTCATAGTCTAAACAATTATCTGTTTCAGTTATGGGGACAGATTTAAAACAATTCAAGATACTGAATTACCTCCCCTACATAATATATATATATTAAAAGTAAGGTGAGTTGTCTTTCCTGTTTTGTTTTTAAATGATAATTGTGTTCGTTATTGGCTCTTATTTACAGTTCTAAAACTCAGTATTACGGATGTTTACGTTGAGGAAGTTTGAAATATTTCGGAATTAAGCATAAAATAATTAACAGGAGAAAACTGAATGGCAAATTTTGAATTCCCTTTTGTTTCATGGAAAAAATCCGCAACGAGAAAGATGAGATCGTCTTCCAAGACAGTGTTAAGTGAACATCGCTGATGCAGAAACTGACAAGTGATGCGGGACTGTTGGCGACCAAAATAAATATGCCGCAGAGAGGGGGCACAGAGAAGAAATTAGCTTAGCACGGACGGCTTCTTCTCGCTACCCGCTCGATCATTTCCCAGGATGCGACACTGAACGGAAGAGACATTCGCGGCTGCGCGGTGCGCGTCTCCGCAAACTCAACACCTCCTGTCCCTCTCTCTCCCTCCCACCCAGTGCCACGTGACCTATTCCGAGCGCACCCCCTACCTTGCGTTACCATAGTCTTGTCGCAGCATCTCTCCTCCGGATCCGAGCATAAGTTGATGCCCCACCGATGGACGTAGAATCGGGTGCAGTTGGGCCGGCACGTGACCGACCCGCTTCCAAAGAGGTTTTCGCACATGTCGAACTGCAGTCTCTCCTGAGAAGAAGAGTCTGAAAGCGGAAAAGGGGGAACACTTTTAACATAGTTAATACGGGACCCGTTTTCCAGGTTTGCTCTTCCCCGCCTACCCCCGGTTAAAGGGAGATAACTATTATGTTTCTCACCCCTTGTCGACTTGCGGGCACCGCTAAAGTCTATCACGAAACTGGGGAAAGATTTAATTCGTGCTGAAAACTATTTGGATAAAAGTGGAATTAGGGACCCAAACATCTTTTTTTTTAACGTTGTGGCAACAAAAGGTAGTTATAAACCTTATTTAACTGGGTTCGGCTCGCCTAATACTGTATATACATACCCATAGACCTGCTCCGATGAGCAGATGACTGATGAATGAAGAGAGAGAGAGGGGGGAGGAGAGAGAGAGGAGAGAGAGAGATGGAGAGAGAGAGAGAGATGGAGAGATGGAGAGAGGAGAGAAGAGAGAGAGAGAGAGAGATAGAGATGGGAGAAGATAGATAGAGATAGAAGAGAGAGGGGAGGGGAGAGAGGGGCGTAAGAGATGAGATATCTCGAGATTAGAGAGCTAGCTAGATTAGAGAAGAGAGAGCTATTGATTAGCGAGAGAGATGGCTATCTAGCGCGAGATCAGAGAGAGTTTAGAGGAGAGAGAGATCCGGACTCGATAGAAGCGGAGATGGAGAGAGAGAGCGCTAGAGAGGAGAGAGAGCTCGTGGAGATAGAGCTCTCGAGTCTCTCTAGATCCTCGCTTGTCGCTCTAGGTAGCGATATGGAGCGGATCTAGATAGATCGCTGTCGCTTCTCGCTACTCTAGCGCGCTAGAGCACTGTCGCTCATATCTTAGATCGCGCGGCGCGAGATCTCGTCTCTAGCGAGCTTCTATTTAGAGCTCTCGCGCGTCTTTCGCCTCGGCTATCGCTTGGATCTCTGTCTCTCGCGGCTCTGCTCTCGCTCCTCTATCTTGGTACTCGCATCGCTCTTGCTCTCTCTCGCTATCTCGCTCGAGCTTTCTCGCGCTCGCTCGGGCGCTCTGGCGCGACTTGCGAGCTCGGCTCTCGCTCCGCTCGCTCTCGATCGCTTTGCGCGCGCGCGCGCTCGCGCGAGCCTCTCTCGCTCTGGCCGCGGCTTTCGCTCTCTCTCTACTCTCGTCTCTCCTCTCTTTGGCTCTCTCGCATCGCTGGCCGCGCGCGCGCGCGGCGGCGCTCGCGCGCTTGGCGCGCAACGCGAGCCGCGCGCTCTGGCGCGCGCGCTTATGCGCGCTCGCTCGCGCGCGCGCGCCGCTCTCTTGCGCTCGCGCGCGCGCGCGCGCACTGCGCTCGCGCGGCTGGGCGCGCTCGCGCTCTGGGCGCGCCTGTCATCGCGCGCCTCGCGCGCTGCGCGCGCGCGCGCGCTCGGCTGGCGCGGCGCTTGGTCGCGCGCGCGCGCGCGGCGCAGCCGCCCTCGCGCGCTCTCGCCGCCTCTCCGCGCGCCGCTCGCTGGCTCGCGCGGCGCGCGCGCGCTCGCGACTCCGGCGCGCGCCGGCTCCCGACCGCGCGCGAGCGCGGCGCGCTGCCGCTATCTGGCGCGCCGCTGGCGTCCCTCTCCCTTCTGCCCCCTCCTCTCTCCTTCCTTGGTGCCCACTCTGCCAGCGATCCCCGCTGCCCCCGTGCGGCCATTGTCTCTGGTTGTGCCGTTTTCTTTTCCCGATTTTTATTTTGTTTTTCTTTCGGCTTCAGTCGCGGGTCCGCACAGTGAGCCTCCCTTGTCGCCTGGGCTTTTTTTTTCCTTTTTTCCCCTTTGTTTTTTTTTGTTCATTAATTTCTGCTTTTTCCATGGTCAGGTCTCCGTCTAATGGGCCGCGCGTAGGCATCTTTCCCGGTCCATCCTCCCCTGTGTCTTCATCCGTGCCGCCCTTTGGTCACAAACGTGGGTGGAACCAAAGCCCACCAGCAATCAGGAGCTCTCTCGTGGTCAAAGGTAAATGGACAAGACGCCAGTTCCGGGTTTTCAATGTCTTAAAGTTAGTAAGCCGACTGCGGCCTGTACCCGTGCGAGTCGTCCAACATCCTGCCGTGTTTGTCGGTCGCGCTGGACCGACACTCGGCGAAGTTGAGATGTGTGCAAACACGTCTTTTATCTGTCTCGAGAACAAGAGGAGCTGCACTTCGGATGCTTCCACACTTGAGTGCAGTACTCAAGCCTAACAACTGTGCTCACCGCATACTTGAAGTCCCTGACACTTCACGAAGTATTTCCTGGTGGATGATGCGCTGGTCAAGGTTCATCCCTTTGAGTTACCTTTCAAAAGTCCGATGTTTTTACCCATTGAGATGGGAGGCCGTTAATAAAACTGCTCTTGTGTCGTTAAGCTTCAGACAGACTTCACGGTACTCGCCGGACGAACTGGCGATGATTTCCTAAACCTGCTGCCGAAGTAAGTAGCTGCTCGCCTCGTCGGTCGTCGGAAAGCTCCAAGTCTCCTCGCCCGTACATTTTTCACTGTCAGCTGATAATCAACTCTACACTGATATGATTTTTCATTGTCTACTAATGTTCTGCTCACCCGACATGTTCACAATCATCATTAATAACTTATAAATCACAGGTCAGACACGAGCTATAGCTTTTATTGGCAACACGTGCCATTACATCTGTCTGCAATAATTATATTCATCCTTAATGGTTTGTAAAAACTAAAGCCTTTGACACTAATTACATTATGTTCTTCTCTTGCAGCTGACATCCATCAATAAAGGTTGAGAAGTCAAAAGTGATGACTGTGATTAATACCTGTCCACACCGATTATATTCATCAATGACGACAAATAATTCATAAATCCTCTCGCAGATGTTATTCGTCACTAGAACCTGACAGGTGTCCAGTACACCAATTTGTACAAGTAGGGGGGGGGATAACCTTTCTGTAAGAGAGCGTAGTACCGCGTTCATCCGCTAGAGAGTTGCTTCAGCCATATTTTCCACCAAAGGTGCAGGTAAACTATGGAAGGCGCTCCATAGCGAAATGCCATTCCCACGTGTACTTATCAAGGGCCAGTGCTGTACTGGTTAGTCTACGAACTATTAGAAAACACGTGGTTCCGGCCTGGTGTGAGAACCAAATGACCAATGAAGATAAGTAATTCTTAACCTCCCGGATTTAGATTCGACTTAATATCTTCACCTAAGATGGCGGCTTTGGTCGTCGCACGATTCTGCCGAACGTGCCGAGAGAACGTACACGCTGTCAGCCCCGTCGTCAGACCCCTACTCAGCCAGTTTCTCTTTTATGAAAAAAAATATTTTAAAAATTATCCGATTTAAACAAAAGAATAGCGATGGTGGCACTTTAATGATAGAGACGAGAAGTTGGAGCGGCCTCAAACAAAAGTAATAAGAAGATCGAAAGAAGGGACGTCGAAGGGTTTTACTCGTTTTATTTACGTAGGGTTTTGGACGAGTAAATCGAAATCCAGTTCCTCCGAGTATCCTAATGGTAGTCGACTGACAAGTCCTGTAGAAGAGGATCTGGCCAAGTGTTCGATAATGAGTCACCTTTACGGCCGCGTGTGGGTGCTCAGGTCCACTTTGACGACGAATGTGCCGTTAATGGGGCCAGGTGCTCGTTCCCGAAAGACGGCCTGACTCGACCTGGGAAGGCCGTCCAATGGGGGAGAGTTACGACTCTTCTGCCACGAAAACCACAAACAACACTGCGCACGTCTTAGCTGCGAAAAATGGCTGGTCATGGGGTCTGACGTCACAGCTTTCTTTTGGATCTCACTTCGGAAAGAGCTAAAGGGCACAAGATGACGCTCTCCTACGTATCGGAAATAAGGATATTCAATCAGTTATTTCTTGTGTGCGCGCACTGCAATTATTCCTGATTATTTGTTTTGGCAGTGAAACCGAATCGAAGAAGGTATCGGCCAATACCTTATAACTATGTAAACATTTTGGTATTTTTAGGCATAAGATCTTATTTGTGGATGGTATAGTTTCACCCGTGAAGCAGTTCTATTTGTCTATTGTCTAATCTTTACGAACCCCCTAATAGATTCGAAGAAAACATTACTGGGTCTTCTCCGGAACGTCCGAAATTCACAGGCGGTGGAGCGGCTGTTTCCAATCGCTCAGCCTTTCCAGAGCGTTTAAGACCCGGAAACATTCAGGAAATACGCAATCTACTCTCTGCAGTAAATCGATGTCCTTGGCGTTTCCAGGGTTTGCAGATCCGTCTCCTTCGATAAAAACCGACCGTATTCCATGGCACCTATCCCTTTGAGGAGACACAACTATGGACGTTTCCCCAAGCAGCCTCGGCCTCTCCCCGGCCAGCGTCACGCCAGTCTGGAAAGTTCGTCGTCGAACTTGATCGGGCCGAAGCTCGCACCGATTCTAGTTGGCGGTCTAAAGCAGTGGGCCCTGCCAGTTCCGCTCCTCGTCATGCGTATTCCGGACCAGGGGGCTCATTAGTGCCGCCGACCGACCCCCGGGCCTCCACGAGGCTACGAGCACCTTAATCCCTCGGCTACTTTGGTCTTTCGTGGCCAGGCCAAACACAAGCGAACAAACAAGGGAGGCAACTACGGCCATTAAAAAGTGAACAGCAAGACGAGAGAAGTTCGTTTTGTTCTATTATGACAAAGCAGGCATGTGGAACTTTTTCTAAGAATATATAAGATTTCAGAATCGGGCGCCTATAAGAATGAACCCACCAATAAATAATTATCACACTTCATGTATAATTAAGACATTAGTGCATTTAGTTCCTCGTGTATAATCTTACGACTGTTAGAAAATACACGAACAGTTTGAAATCAGAATCACGTGTGGTCCAAAGTTACGGTCACTGGCGCTGGATCTAACTGCATATATATATATATATTTTTTAAAAAAATACATAAATAAGCCATGTGATTCGTAGAAGAGATGGCGTGTGGCAGAAAGATCCCGGTCAAAGAGTTAAAAAATACAAGGAGAGCCCCTTTAAATCCGGACGGCTGACAGGGGCGTGAAGGGAGTTCTGTTGAAAATGAAGAATAATATTTAAAACGAAGCTTATCAACTAAAGACTGTTACGGGGATGTTATTTAAATGGACATAGTTCGCAAAATATCGGTTTTAAGAATAAGTTAGAATTCTAGAAAAGTCTACAGCATCTTCCAGGAAGAGAGAGAGAGAGAGAGAGAGTAGATTTACGTTTGTGTCCCGAATGGTGAAAAGGCCGCGTGATGCGATCTGGGTTCCCGACCACGAGCTCTCCTTTGTTTAAAGTCAGAAAAGTCCACCGAGATCTCGATATTGAAAGCAAAATATACATAAATCATAAACGTGTAATAAATGCACGGACGTGCTATTAAGGGGCCCACTGACATGCTGAAAGGAAACGATTGTGTTGGTAGAATAAGCGCACAAAACAAAAGATTTGAAGAAGTTATATATATATATGTGTATGTTTCTTTCTTACCTGAGATCAGTAGGAAGGTGGTTAATGCAAAGACGGGAAGGCAGCGCATATCGCAGGTTTCCAGGCGAGAAGCAGGTGGCTGGCGTTCGAGATGGTTTTGGACGTTGGATTGGCAGCAAGAAGAAGAACAGGTTTCCAGTTGGTTAAAGATAAGCTTCCTCTACAACAAGCGGTAGAGGAGCAATAAGAAGGATGCTGCAGCGTACGAAATAGTCCGATATTTATAACCGAAATCTCATCAAAGGTCAAAAGCCAATTGAAAGAAAAGAAAAAGGAAAGAATCATATATATATATATTTCTTTTTCACCACGGACTTCCCTAAATAGTTTTCATTCTTGTTGATAGAGTGAAGTATTTTACACCTTAAAACAGTGGGCCCCTGTGTCTGACGAAGGCAAGCGGCACGGGAACTGGAGGGGCCCCCACCCTTCTTTCCCTACCCTCGGTGCCATGGTGAGACATCCGTGGACGGCAAGCGCACAAATATGTACGAAGAATTCGGCGAGACCCGTCCTGCCTCTTATGCGGTCTCTTGATAAAGCCATCCCCCGTTAGCGAAAATACGTGCTTGTTTATTTGGAGAAGGAATCGAGTTAAGAGCTCCCCCCCCCCAAGAAAAAGAGAAGAAAGAAAGGGCGAAGGATGAGGAGAGAGATGAAAAGAAGATCATTAAAAGTGAAATAACAAAAGTTCTTTTAAATTCTGCGCGGGGGGGTCTTAGGCGAGCAGGCAGGAGAAACCTTTTGTAGGATGAAGGGGCGCGAAGCTGGGGACAGCTCTGCTGGCTGCTGTGGTTGAATAATCCAACGTTGTTGACAATCCTCTAAAGAGAGGTAAACAAACACAGACGAGAATCAAACAAATGACAACAGAGAATAAAGAGATGGAGGAACATTAAAAAAACACACACAAAACTCAAACAAAAACGAAACGAGAACCAAGTAGAAACAGAATGAAGTGACTTGATTAGATTTCAGATCTTCAGTGGTTTCTCGGTGAAAGGAGAATTATATAACTTCATTCATGAAATAAAGAAAAAAATTAATTAAGTTTTTTTGGTTAGAGAAAATCATTTTTACCACTACATAGAGTCACTAAAATTAAAAAAAAATATGAAAACAAACCATCCCATCATCACCACACACATACTCTCACCATCCCATCATCACCACACACATACTCTCACCATCCCATCATCACCACACACACTCACTCTCACCATCCCATCATCACCACACACACACACTCTCACCATCCCATCATCACCACACACACTCTCACCATCCCATCATCACCACACACACTCACTCACACCATCCCATCATCACCACACACACTCATACCATCCCATCATCACCACACACACTCACTCACACCATCCCATCATCACCACACTCACTCTCACCATCCCATCATCACCACACACACTCACACCATCCCATCATCACTACACACACTCTCACCATTCCATCATCACCACACACACACTCTCACCATTCCATCATCACCACACACACACTCACACCATCCCATCATCACCACACACACTCTCACCATCCCATCATCACCACACACACTTTCACCATCCCATCATCACTACACACACTCTCACCATTCCATCATCACCACACACACACTCTCACCATCCCATCATCACCACACACACACTCTCACCATCCCATCATCACCACACACACACACTCTCACCATCCCATCATCACCACACACACACTCACACCACTGTTTCTAACTGGAAACCCATCAATGAAAATGAAAAGTAATTCCAAGTGAAGTTGCTGATGAGCCAGATTTATGACTGTAAGTATATATAGGACATAACTGATGTTGACAATATTAATTTTAATAAAATGAAAGGTTTTTGCAGGTGGAAATAATTTGAAAACTTTAATTTGGTTTATTCGCTTTACGTCCATGAAGCTAAAAGATCTGTTTACCGGAGAGCGAAGTTCTGTTACTACTGACAGACAGCCGCCGCTTGGTTGCACATTAATCTGTTGAGAAGTCAACGACGACGACGACGACAACGAGAGCAGCAGCAGCAGCAGCAGCTGCAGTATTTGCTGTTTTTTTTATCATCCGCCAGTTAGCCTTCGACTGCATCCGTTTCAACGAAGGCAGAAGCCACGAGCTGTTTATTTCTTTACTCGCAATCAGTGTTCAAACCGACAAAGTGGAGAGCCGAGATCATAGCAAGCTGTAGCGATGGTGTCACGTCTCACTCAGAGTCTGAGAGAGAAGGAGAGAGAGGAGAGTGGGGGAGAGAGAGAGAGAGAGAGAGAGAGAGAGAGAGAGAGAGAGAGGAGAGAGAGAGAGAGAGAGCGCCAGGCCGACCATTTTACGGTTTCTGAGTGTCCGTAAAACACCGGTCTTGGCAGTCGCGAACACGTGTCTTTATTCGGACAGATGATCAAAGCGAACGGTGCCCAGAAATGGCTCAATGAAGACTGTTGCGTCATTTAGCATCCACACTTCTGCCGACAAATTTACGGCCCAAATTCTAAACCGACGATTCCAGCCTCTTAGCCAGGCTGGAGCTTCTGGATTCTGTTGATTCCCCACCTTAAGGATTTTAATAAGATGACGATAACTTAAACTAAGTAATCGTAGCCTTTGAAGATTCCAAGACGTCGGTCCTGTCGAATACAGACATTGACTTTTCAAAGAATCATTGTACTTATGTATGTTAGGCGCAGAACCCGTGATTTCCAAGTTATTACGGTGGCAGAGATCTATACATGCAAATCGGACTTATACTTTACTCAAAGACGTAAATCTTACCTTATAGACAGGTGTGAATGACGTAAAGATTTACATATATTAGAACTTATAGGACAGGAAGGATGTGTTTTCCGGGACAAGAGAATTTTTTCCAATACGATTTTTTGAGACCGTTCGATGTCTCCATGGAATAACGTTAACTGAGAATTCTATATTTTCGCCCGCGCGCGCGTGTGTGAGTGAGTGAGTGAGTGAATCTGTGTGAGTGTGTGCATGAGTGAGTCTTTGTGTGTGAGAGGAGTGTGTGTGTATGAGTGAGTGATTGAGAGAGTGTGTGTACGAGTAAGTGTGTGTGTGTGTGGTGTGAGCATGTGTGTATGAGTGAGTGTGTCAGTGTGTGCATGAGTAAGTCTTTGTGTGTGGATGGGTGTGAGGAGTATTTGTGTACGAGTGAGCGTGTGTGTGTGAGCGTGTGCATGAGTGAGTGTTTGTATATAAGATGAGTGAGTGTGTGTATGAGTGAGTGAGTGTGTGAGTGATTGAGAGAGTGTGTACGACTAAGTGTGTGTGTGTGTGTGTGAGCATGTGTGCATGAGTGAGTCTTTGTGTGTGGGTATGTGAGAGGAGTGTGTGTGCATGAGTGAGTCTGTATGTGAGAGGAGTGTGTGTGTATGAGTGAGTGAGTATGTGAGTGATTGAGAGAGTGTGTGTACGAGTAAGTGTGTGTGTGAGCATGTGTGTATGAGTGAGTGTGTGAGTGTGTCATTGTGTGCATGAGTGAGTGTTTGTATATAAGATGAGTGAGTGTGTATGTATATGAGTGTGTGAGTGTGGATGTGTAGAAAGAGAGAGGCAAATTTTAATAACAACAATAATTTTAAAAACACGCCGACCTCCATTCATAAAGCGTTCGCTGGCAATAGCTAAGCTATTTTCGGCCCCGCGAACCACGTGACCGGAACGTTAGCGAGCGGAAATAGACGGCTGTTGGTGGGGGTATTTCTCGCCCCCCCCCGTTATCAGATGTCGGTGCTCGAACCCCCGGGGGCGCGGCTATCAGAGACACGTGCGAGCGCGGTAAATTTAGCCGGCAGGCGCTAAGTTTAGCATTTCCGGTAGACAGAAATAGGCGCCACCTCCGCTGGGGTGGGTCTCTGCACGGATAACCGCGGGACGAGAATAGGAGGGCGGGCTTCGGATTCTTTCGCGTTTTCTTTATTCTGCCGCCAGGTGACTCAGGCGGCTGGGGATGGAGTCGGCCGACCGGAACAACCCCGCCTGCGATAAGCGCGCGCGGGGCGCCTGAATCAACCCGTGAGAAGAGAGATAGAGCCCTTCCTGATAATTAGGGACGCCTTAGTGACAGTGACAAACTTTACAGATAGTTACTATACCTAATGTTAAAGATACCCCCCTAATAGTTAGTGATACTTTAATTAGTGGCACTTCGATGATACCGATGGATCCTGACTTGATACCAAATTGACACGTTTAAAATGACTTTTGTGCGGTGTATTTATAATTAGATTGCTTCCTTTAGATCAAGTCCACCCCTCCAAACTTCCTTTAGCTCAAGTCCACCCCTCCAAACTTCCTTTAGATCAAGTCCACCCCTCCAAGCTTCCTTTAGATCAAGTCCACCCCTCCAAACTTCCTTTAGCTCAAGTCCACCCCTCCAAACTTCCTTTAGATCAAGTCCACCCCTCCAAGCTTCCTTTAGATCAAGTCCACCCCCAAGCTTCCTTTAGATCAAGTCCACCCCTCCAAACTTCCCTGAGATCAAGTCCACCCCTCCAAGCTTCCTTTAGATCAAGTCCACCCCGCCAAACTTCATCCGAGAGCTGTCCTTCTAACGTTTTCCCTGGAAATGTTGAACAAGAACTGGAACGTTCTCGTTGGTCTCTGGTAATCATTAAAAGTTAGAAACCAAGAATAATCAGAAAAGTTTCTTGCGTCATTCTCTTAATTATTAAAAAAAAATAACATTATTTAGAAAGAAATAAAGCAACATTTTCTCTTTTTTTTTGCTTAGTACTTTCACTTCCCCCCTCACGCTCTTTGTTATCACCCCGCACCACCCAGTCAGTGACCTGTGATGTTCCACGCAGTATATTTAATATGAAAACTTAAAGCTTAGTAAAGGTGTTCGGGTCCTGTTATTAACAAACAGCCTCTTTTTTAAATCCGGAAGTATAATAACAAAGATAAGTTAAAGTCACACAGTCTACTGTTTTTAATAACCGCCTTCTCTCTGTCTGGTGTTGGTCCAACTAACGTCTTGTAAGATTAAATATTCTCAAAAGCTTTCATCATCGCCCACCGGTCCTTAGTTGGATTTGCAGTGAGTCGATCCCCGAGCTTTCCTTCAAACTACTAACGAACTTCATTGTCCCGTGAGGAGACCTGGTGCTTCATCTTAAAAACTAAAAGTTTCCGCATATTTTTTATTTTATATGTTTCAGACACCAGTTTGTATCCGAAATATTCCTCTTGGTAGGGTTAATCAACTGACTCCACCACCAGTTTGTATCCGAAATATTCCTCTTGGTAGGGTTAATCAACTGACTCCACCACCAGTTTGTATCAGAAATATTCCTCTTGGTAGGGTTAATCAACTGACTCCACCACCAGTTTGTATCCGAAATATTCCTCTTGGTAGGGTTAATCAACTGACTCCCCACCAGTTTGTATCCGAAATATCCTCTTGGTAGGGTTAATCAACTGACTCCACCACCAGTTTGTATCCGAAATATTCCTCTTGGTAGGGTTAATCAACTGACTCCACCACCAGTTTGTATCCGAAATATTCCTCTTGGTAGGGTTAATCAAATGACTCCACCACCAGTTTGTATCCGAAATATTCCTCTTGGTAGGGTTAATCAACTGACTCCACCACCAGTTTGTATCAGAAATATTCCTCTTGGTAGGGTTAATCAACTGACTCCACCACCAGTTTGTATCCGAAATATTCCTCTTGGTAGGGTTAATCAACTGACTCCACCACCAGTTTGTATCCGAAATATTCCTCTTGGTAGGGTTAATCAACTGACTCCACCAAATGACACGGGGATAAGCCCAAGGAACTTTCTGGATGCTTCTGAGTTGGTAAAATACGGTTTGATTTAAATATTTCATCTGCTTTTTTTTCTTCGACTCTCAAAGAATCAGGGTTATCAAAGAGATCAAGTAAATTTTAATCTGCAAATACCACTTTCCTTTAATCCTCTCCCCTCCACTTGCAAGTCTCGGTATTTCTTACAAAATCAGAATTTATTATGTCTTCATATGGCAGGAAGTGCTGGGATTTTATTTTGGTTTTTTTTCCTATAGTTATTCTATCTTTTTTCTTGGGGGGGGGGAACAGTACCAAGTTATCATCACAGCCATTCCAATAATCCTGCCACACAGTTCTCCACAGAAGACCAAATGTACGAACGAGATTACTACCGGTTGGCTGGCACTAACCACTAACCTGCCAACGAGCTCCTTACTTTTCGACTGACCCCCGCTGTGGTAGCCGTTTAGCATTAGGACAAGGGAGCAACAATGAAAGTAAAAGAAGATTCAGGCTCTCTTATCTGAAAAGCCTTATTATTATTTTATTATTATTATTATTATTATTATTTTATTATTATTATTATTATTATTATTATTATTATTATTGATTTTCAAACTGGCATAACTCGCATTTTCCCCCCACCTCCACGTACCCGTGAGTGTAAGAGATTATGTTTCTCAGGATGCATTTGTATCACTTCTTCTCATAGATAAAATGCGAATATTGTAAAGCTTTTTACAAAGAGCAAACTGGAGATCAGCCGCCGAGGGATTAAAGAATTCTAGCCGGGTCCTGCCGACTTCAAATAGTTCCCTTTCCCCCCGGCTGATAAGACCGCATCCTTCTCAAAAGGTTTTCCAAAGTATTAATCTTTGTTTCTCAGTCACTGCATTTTTTTTTAAAAAAGATACCTAATGAAAGTGTATTAGACGTCTTATTAAAACCTCGGGCAATGAAATTATCATTAAAGAGAGATTACTTTGGCTTGCTTCTAAGAGTGATAACTAACCAACTTTATCAAATTATCTTTAGGGATTCCAGCTGTTATGGATCCCTGCAAAAAACCAGGATGCCACGCAAATGTTGTTTTTTTTATATTCTAGATAAAGCCTAACGCTTTAAACCGGATTCTGTTGCGAGGTAACGGGCCGCTTAGGACAAACAAAAACACTCCAGAATCACGAGCACAGCGAGTATAGTTCTAATAACAAAACGATAGCAGTTATAGCGACGATAATGAAATACTAGAAATCACGGTAACACAACAACATTGCACACTGGCGGTCGCAGTGCCAGCGATCGCTAGATCGCAACGGTGATAGTATGTGACAGAATTAAGGCACCGGCAGAGCTGGCGCCATGGTAGCAATAATGGGAATAGTTACACGGGATATAAATACAAACTCTAACGGTAAAACGTGCGGCTGTTACGACTGTTATTAATGTCGGCGCAGCTATTTGCCGTTGGTCTCGTGTTGCGGTCCTGCTGCCGTGTCGAGTATCGACAGCCCGGTCCTGGCTACCGTGTCGAGTATCGACAGCCCGGTCCTGGCTGTCGTGTCGAGTATCGACAGCCCGGTGCTGGTTGTCGTGTCGAGTATCGACAGCACGGTCCTGCTGCCGTGTCGAGTATCGACAGCCCGGTCCTGCTGCCGTGTCGAGTATCGACAGCCCGGTCCTGCTGCCGTGTCGAGTATCGACAGCCCGGTGCTGGTTGTCGTGTCGAGTATCGACAGCACGGTCCTGCTGCCGTGTCGAGTATCGACAGCCCGGTCCTGCTGTCGTGTCGAGTATCGACAGCCCGGTCCTGGCTACCGTGTCGAGTATCGACAGCCCGGTCCTGCTGTCGTGTCGAGTATCGACAGCCCGACAGCCCGGTCCTGGCTACCGTGTCGAGTATCGACAGCCCGGTCCTGCTGTCGTGTCGAGTATCGACAGCCCGGTCCTGCTGCCGTGTCGAGTATCGACAGCCCGGTCCTGCTGCCGTGTCGAGTATCGACAGCCCGGTCCTGCTGCCGTGTCGAGTATCGACAGCCTCGGTCGTCGCGTACATTTCCGGTGCTGGCTGTCGCCGGGTCTGGCGCAGTCCCGCCCACACCGTTGTTCACAGGAAAGAAAATTTAAATAAAAGCTAAACTGCCAATGCTTAGCACGGGTGGTTAAGCGCTTTTCTTTAATCCCTCCACGATGGATTAAGACCCGAGTCGATAATCTCTCTTGATTCCCCACCCGAAAGACGAGCGGCCGCTGATGTTTCGCCTTAAGAACTGGACAGAGGCCGCACCCGGGGTTTGGTCAATAAACTCCAGCCAGGAGAACAGGCAGGTTCAGCTATTCCCACATGGATTCCCCGTCTCATGCTCTGCGATTTCTGGCCACCGTCGGGCGGAAGCCGGACTTTAAGGTTTCTGTAATTTGATTAGGGTTATATTTGCCACCCATTACTTTTTCTTTTCCAGTCACGACACCAGACGCTGGCCGTCCGCATCATCGCGAGAGATGTGGCTGTGGCGGCGGTCACAATTTAGGACTATCTCGGGAATTCCTGGTCGCCCCGACTCTTAAGGAGGAAACCCACGTGACCGGAAGAGGGAGGGGTTGGGGGACGAGCTTAGGAAAGGGCTTAGTTAATGCGATGTGAGCCTCGTGGATAAATAAATTAGAGAATCGAGCGAACGACCAGGACGACGACAGAGCAGCTCTCGTCCGAATGCCACAGTCTCGTGAACGCCATCGCCCGTGAATAGCACCGAGAAAAACTAATTAATTAATTTACTTGACGCAAAACATAAAACTGCATCTATGAAGCCGTCTATTGTCCGGAGTCTCTAGCTTTCCCTGATACTGGTACTGTCCATGAAGCCAGTGGCAGTCAAACGTAAATCGATCCTACAAAATACAAGAATATTCGAGAGCCGAAGTACTTACGGACATCTCTTATATATATCTGTGGGCGATGTAAATCAAAGTTTTGGCTTTTTTACTTCTGGAACGGGGAGACTTTGTTTTGTCTTCGTATATCAAACGAGGGAATCTGGATTTGGAGCCTTGCCCAGTCATTAAATTAACAGGAAATCAACTGAAAGTGATTATATAAACATAAACATCCTTCAAGCCTTGACAGACATTTATGCAATAGGAACGCTAACAGGATAGTCTCTCTCTCTCTCTCTCTCTCGCTCTCTCTCTCTGCACTAACGTCATCTCCCTCTCTACTGACGTCATTTCTCTCTCTATTGACGTCATCGCTCTCTCTGTACTGACGTCATCTCCCTCTCTACTGACGTCATCTCCCTCTCTGTATTGACGTCATCGCTATCTCTCTGTACTGACGCCTTCTCTCTCTGTACTGACGTAATCTCCCTCTCTACTGACGTCATTCCTCTCTCTGTATTGACGTCATCTCTCTGTACTAGCGTCATCTCCCTCTCTACTGACGTAATCTCTCTCTGTACTGACGTCATCTCCATCTCTACTGACGTCATTTCTCTCTCTGTACTGACGTCATCTCCCTCTCTACTGACGTCATCTCCCTCTCTGTATTGACGTCATCGCTCTCTCTCTGTACTGACGCCTTCTCTCTCTGTACTGACGTCATCTCCCTCTCTACTGACGTCATTCGTCTCTCTGTATTGACGTCATCTCTCTCTGTACTAGCGTCATCGCTCTCTCTGTAATGACGTCATCTCTCTCTGTACTAGCGTCATCTCCATCTCTACCGACGTCATTTCTCTCTCTGTACTGACGTCATCTCTCTCTGTACTGACGTCATTTCCCTCTCTACTGACATCATTCATCTCTCTGTAATGACGTCATCTCCCTCTCTACTGACGTCATCTCCCTCTCTACTGACGTCATCTCTCTCTGTACTGACGTCATCTCCCTCTCTACTGACGTCATCTCCCTCTCTGTATTGACGTCATCGCTATCTCTCTGTACTTACGTCATCTCTCTCTGTACTGACGTCATCTCCTCTCTACTGACGTCATCTCCCTCTCTGTATTGACGTCATCGCTCTCTCTCTCTGTACTGACGCCTTCTCTCTCTCTCTCTCTCTCTCTCTCCTCCTCTGAAATAAGAAATTTTCTAAAAAAAAAGCAGAAAACAAACAAAAACACACTGAGACGATAACTTGCCAATCCAAGCGCCGTCCGAAAAAAATAAATCTATAAAGCAGATAAAATTATGTCTATAAATATCTCCTTCCTTGCAGTTCTGAAGGAATATATTCTATTTCCACCGAGTCTGGTCGATGCTCTAAAATTCTTTAAAAAACAACGGGATTGTTTGTTTTATTCTTGCTCTTCCCGTTTGTCTGTTTTTAGATTTCAATTCTCTTTTTTATTTAATAAGCAAAAATCTATTTGTTCTATTTTTTTTAAAGGGCGCTCGAGATAAATGTGTAGCACTGCGAACGCTGAAAGAGCGAACTGTCTCGTAGTTCTCTTCCATCCGCTTCGCGATCAACGGCGCTGTAACTAACAGATATGGCATCGTCAGCAGATCGTGCAGCCAGGTATGATAAAAGTTGTGACGTCAATGACTCTAGCAGGTGGGGAGACAATGAGGAGTAGGTGAAATAGCGGAGTAAGAGGAAAAAACAGACATTGCAAAAGCATAAACTCGGCGTATAAGTTGGATAGTGTAGAGATTTCTTTGTCCTTTATATCTTTATGTTCAAATTGAAAGAGAATATCGATCTTTACGATCGATTTTTGTCAATGCATGTTTGACATGACAAAGCTCAACTTCACAATCCGACTGTAGGAGTATCACAATATCACAGCGAAGGCGATGTTACACCTAATGAGGAGAACCCAAATCAGATCGAAACGAGAAAGAACAGTAAGAAAGTGACCCCAGAACCTTCCACTTACCATTGAAGATGAATGTCAGGTTGGCAGTCCGGTAAGAGGATGCTCAACACGAGAACTACAATAAAAGTAGGAAATGGGTGGTTTTACCTTTGTTTCTGTAGGCATTAGAGAAAAGGAAAGCTGATCATCGCTGAGGAAATAAGCGAAAGTAAACAGCATTGGACGGTTTGAATTGGGTTCTTCGTCGCTCTGTGAGTTCGAAAATCTACAAGCGAGATTTTAAAAAAACAGGAATCGTTTAGTTCGTTCAGGAGACCCCCGACGAGTTGCTAAAATCCCGGAAGCAATCGAAGAAACAGGCTTTTGCTAAGCGCGGTAATTCTGATTTTCCTCATATACTCTGCTCGGGGAAACCGTAGAACATTCAAATTAATGCGACCCTCGGGGCCAAATCTTTGCAGGAAATCACACTGTTGAAAATCGGTTTTACTAGGTTTACATCCCACCGCAGTGTACCGCTGAGACTTAGGTCTTTAGCCGTTAGCTCCTTGATCGCAGGTGATGCAGCAAAGAAGCGAGTAAAAACAAAAAGGAAAAGAAGCAAGAAATATTTGTATTTTATTCCTAGAATGTATATACTTATAAAAACGAATTTCCTAAGTATAAAAAGTCAATTATCGTCTATTTTCTAAATTTAAGTTTATCTACGTTTAGACAAAAAATATAACGGTTCATATTATTTTGCTTAATGCTAGCGAACATAAATTAATTTTTACCTGTATGAAGACAGAATTACAAGTTTCAAAATGTGTTCGAAAAAACGTTTTATTACCTTGATAGCAGTAAATGAGCTAAACGAGATCTCTTTCCTCATCGCTATCACTGAACTGTGGTTCTGATGCCCATTTCCAATCGATGTTTCGTATATTGGAACTTGCGAATGGTCTGGGCTGGTACTGACGCAGAATCAGTTAATCGCTAGGTTTTCTTTTACTGTCATTTAAATTCATAATCGGTTTCAGTTCGTCGTGGCAAACCCTCGCCGACTTTTGACGTCATTATCCGATAACAGGATTATCTGCTGAGACTGGAGAAACTCGCTCCCGTAATCCGAATATATTCCTGCTGTTTGGGAAGTTGTATTATATGTGTCGTATACCTAATGTTCCACTTTGTAGCAATACCTGATTATAGTATCTGTTCCGGGTCATCTGCCTTAATTCTCCTCCTGCCTCCCTCGGAGAACTGAAGGCGGGCGATCTTTTATCTTTAAATACTGTTTAAGAAAACGAACGTTAGGAATTTAAAGATGTAACGTATAAGGGCTTTTCCCCCTCTTCTTTTTATGCTGTGAAAGATAAGAAATTGCTTCGTGTTTTGCGAATTACAGCTATGATAAGAATGAGGGGCCATATTGTTGTATCGGGTCTCTTGATTTGGCGCTAGGATTTTAGCTAATCAGAAATATGCGTGGAGTTTGCAAGTTCATGCGGCCTTCTACATCTTTTCTGTGGCCAACTGTTCTTTAATCCAAACAACAAAATCGATTTTCCAATAAAAAGGAGAAAATTTAGCGTAATTAATGTGGAATGAAAGACGGGTGGGGGGGGAGACAAAAGGTGGACAAATCTTGGAGGGGTGGATTTCCCATAATGCCGATTTCCAAAAACTAAACACATGGCATAAGTTTCTCCTTCTTCTCTAGATCGCAGCCGTGCTGCAAAACTATCCGAGGGACGGCCAGCGACAGACTTCACCGCTGCCATTCGCAGCGTCCCACTGTTCTCCCTACATCGGCACAAGGGAAAAGCCGTGTTTCTTCCCCAGAGCCCTTGTCATCACCAGCCGGTCACGTGAGTCGCTCCGGTTTCGAGAGCCACGTTCTTCCTGTATTCGAAGCA
Organism: Nautilus pompilius; assembly: GCA_018389105.1. Taxonomy (NCBI): domain Eukaryota; kingdom Metazoa; phylum Mollusca; class Cephalopoda; order Nautilida; family Nautilidae; genus Nautilus; species Nautilus pompilius. Next base: position 20,343 of record JACATO010001518.1, on the reverse strand, counting down.
GATGAACTCGGAAAAGACGGAACCAAAATCGAACAAGTAAATAAGTAGAGAAAGGAGCCACACCGCGGCATCTGAAGTCTTGGTCGGCGAGGGACGGTTCGAGTTCTCTTCGTTTACCCACGTAATTCTTAGACTGGCCCCGGCGTCTTGGCACCCGTGCAACTCTTCTTTACCGTAAAAGATGGACGTGATGCGGCCCGCAACGAGGATATCTCTGTCTGCGGGAGGGCGGCGCCACCACGCCGAGTCACGTGTCGACCGGTCGATGGCGCTGCCAGTCTCTCTCTCTTCCTCTCTCCGTAAAGAGTTCGTCACGACGTCTAAGTGGAAAAATTTTCCGCTGACAACGATGAAGATGAGTAGCTATTTTTTCTCAAACTAGAAATGAAAAAAAAAACAATTTATCAGATTCGAGGTTAGGAAGGGGATACTTAAGGGACCAGACAGGAAGACGACCTTAACCCTTTCCCTTATTCACCGCGTCAGTACAGGTAATTATTAAGGCAAAGCCATGTTCGTTGTTGTTGTTGCTTCTATTCTTCCAGGATGGCGCACTCTCACGACAGGTAGAATTAATCGCTGCTTATGTTAAAGGAAACAGATACCGTTTTGATTTTTAATCAAGAACCCCCTTATAATCAGGTAGTGACAGTCTAATCAGAAGCTCGTGGTCACGAAGGCCCTTCCCAAGTCGTAATCCAGGTGCTCCTTGATTAACCTTATTGTTCAGTTACGGAATCCCACACGAACTTGATTTTGCTTTATTCTAATCTCCACTTATCCTGCGTGATGTCGGCGGCAAAATGTAAGTCGGGGAAAGAAGGCATCAAAACCGGTTTCCTACAGTGCCGTGGTGGCCGACGCGTTTCCCGAACTACCCGGCAGAGGGCAGCGGCATCGTCATCGCGCTAATAGCAGACGTTCAAATCGAGGTTAGCGCCGCATCTGCGGCTGTCGTAGAAATTCATTAAATTGTAGTAATCCGCGAATTCTAACCGGATCGCGGAATTTCGCCAAACATCCGTCCCTTCCTTACTCCGGTTTCGAAAATCGCTGGATAATAACAAAAGGGAGACATTCTTTTTCTTCTTGCGACTGGAGCCGGAGTCCCAGAAACTTTTAATTTCGTGCTATTGGTGTTTTTTTTTTTTTAATTTTAATTTTACTTTGGGGATTTATTTACTTTGCGTAGCTGTAATTTCTTCCCCAGCTTCCTCGAACCTACGGACTCTTTCATCATCGGAGGACAAGATGGCGCTACATGAACGAGCATCTTTTACCTACCGTAAATACACGAATCCGAGTCCAAGCGAAATAAGAAATAAAATAAAAAATATTTAAAATATTTAACTTTTAAAATTATTTTCCCAAATTCAATTCTAGAGAAAACGGAATTGAGTATTAAAACTGTTTTTTTTTTTTATTTTTAAAAATTATTATTATTATTATTATTATTATTTGGTGCAATGGGGTTATAATATTACGCCATGTATTTGTATGCACTATTAGCTTCAAACATCAATTACTGTGAGCCGATCGATTCGTCAGTTGCTGTGGAAACGTAGATCAGGACGAAGGATCGCCCGTCTCAGATTGAATCTTTTGGCAAATCCCCTGACAGCAGACATGTTCACCAGCTGCTTCTTGCTTTTGTCAACCGAATCTCATAAATACTTAACGGGGGTGGCTGCTACCCCTGGCTGTAGGCCGACTCTCACGGCGTCGGTCTGGCTGCTGTTGCCCTCGTCATCTACTGACCCGACTCACTGGGCGGAGGAAGCACCGACCGACGCCTGAACATTTTCCTTTTCTTTTCCAAAAAAAAAAAAAAATTACGCTTAATCTGACTTTTAAGCAGCACTGGGTTCATCCAGACAGCTCCGACAGCCGGTGGAGTACAGCCGCGGCCGAAAGTTTTGTGCCCCACCCTAGAATATATTTTTTTTTTTAATTTTGCTTCAGAAAGTCGAATTAAAGCCGCCGAATTTGCCTCCTATTGTTAGGTTAGCGAGTCCTTGCCGCTCTGTAGTTCTTCACAAAATGGCGGTAATTGTGAGATGTAGCAGTTTGGAATCTAACATGCAAATACCTTCAGCTCGAAGAGAGAGAGAGAGAGAGACACACACACGGGAAGTGACGTCACAACGTTTTGATCGTTAATGACGAGGTGCAGGTCCGTGGTTTCCGAAAAGACCTTACACTTCACGACGACAAGTGCGACTCCGTTAGAAGGATCAGACATTAAGGAAGAACTGGTCACGTGTACGGCGTCCACCTATAATTTGAGGGCAGATTTATGTTATTGGTAAGAGTTCCAGTGGAAGTGCTGGAGACCCACGTGACGCACGGTAGGCAGCGCTTCCTAACGGACAGTCTCAGCATGACGCTTGCTCGCCAGGTTTTCTCTCTCGCAGATAACGACGTACGAGTAGAGAAAAGAACAAAAAAATCCATTTTAATATAAAACGTATAACCCTTCTAAACCCTGAATCCGTATCTTAAACGATAAAGCCATACAACGCTTTCGTTGTCAGTAATTATCTCCAGTGTACTAAATTAAGAGTGGTTTTCTAGTTACTGCTTTTATTCGTGAAGGAAAATGTCAAATGAAATTTCCTCTCTTGTTCGTGGATATCGCATGAAAAACAAATGTGCGAGCGATATCGAACGCAATTCTTCAAAATAAATCGTTCTGTTCTTGTTTCTTATTTCTAACTACTGTTCTCTGAAGCTGGTAATTCCTCAAAAAATATGAGTATGACTGATAAACAGATGCCACTGTTTTGGCTTTGTTTGGCTTTGTTCAGAGATCCACTTCTGGTCGAGTCTCATGGGAAGCCTATCACTTTTTAATGCATCCGTTCTCCACAAATCGTATTAGCTTTGTCAGTTTTGGGTAAGGGGCGCGCGCGGGGGGGGGGGAATCGATAACGGGAGGAGGCGAGTCGTTAAACGGTAGCAGAATCGCGGCCAATACAAATCTACGCTTCCAAGTTTCTCCTTTTCCAACGTCGTACTGTGGAGCTGCGAAAACTTTGGAGAAGAAGGGGGGGGTGAGTACTTAAGATACAGAGTATGATCTCTTAGGACTGGAAAACAGCACCAACAGCCAGCACCGTTTAGCGATGTAAAGATGCGATTAATCTGCCCATCAGTAGAAAAAAAATAGGATTCTGCATTCACAAGATCCGACCACAAAAGTCACGCTGTACATTCTAGACGCCGCCATCTTACGATAATGAGTCGCCAAGAAAACTTCTTTGCTAAATAGATAAAAGTGTAGATGTGAAGCGAAATGATGACTCTAAGACGATTAAATGGCTGGCACGATTTTTCGTAGTAAGGATAGAACATACACACGTGGGGCCGTATATCAGTTGTTGTTCCTTAAAGGAGAAATTGGCCAGTTTCATCTGATTTACTGTAGTAATAAAATCATTTTGCTTTCAGAGAGTTTACACAAATCATTAGAGTATTAAATCTATCCAGTTTTCTTTTCTTTTTTTTTTTTTGCAGTGTCCATAGAAACGGATCCAATATTTAAATAAAGCCCATAAGGAAGGAGGGTACACCAGTGCGTGGACAATGGACGCCAACAGCCAGGATTTACGAGCTGGGGCAGAAATGCCAAACACGCACCGTTCTTTAGCGATCTCTCGCCAGCAAATATGTCTGCGTTTCATTGATGGCAACCGTCGTAAATGATCGCTTTCAATAAACAGTCGAAGGCGACTTTTAATGTTTACCAAGTCGACCAAACGAAAAACTACCCAACTTTCCATCGTCGGTGGCGACTACGCTATATGCCAGATACAGGCCGCTAGAACCCTTTCACTACCGCCATTTACAAGGCGGGATAACTCGCCAATCTGCGAACGCGGTCCGTCGAATGTCGACGCCAAAGCCACGTCTAGTGGAACAACTACTACTATCGGTGCTTGGTCCAGGCGAGGGAAGTACCAGAGCATATACATATCCGCCGAGGGCTCGTGGTGGAAGACAACATTTGTGAAGCCGTCAGACTGCCGTGTGGCTGCTCAGGTCTGTGACGTCCGTACATCTGTAGCGCGTTGTCAGGTCTCCGTAAGCGTCTCCTCATCCCTGCTGCTCCGGAACAAGCCCACATCCGGAGAACTGGCCTCTCGTTGTGGACCACCTGGCGCCTTTTGATAAGTGTCGTCCCCCAGTGATAAAGCTGAGCTGAACACCGGCATTTTACAACTGTCCATCTATAGAACGGCAATAAATTGAATTTTATATTTTAAACTTCCCCCACATAAAACTGTTTCCAAACAACTGGAGCCGATGTACGTCTCGTGGGTTTCCAGGTAACAGCTCTGAGACGAGAGAGGGGGAGAGAGATGTAGCGATGCAGACCGTGATTGTTATGAAGAAACTAAAAATATATATGTGTTGAATGTATAAAACCAGAACAAGCAGTAGTGGCTCTGATACACTAATTAAGTTAAACCCCACCTGGCAGGTAAAAGCCAAGATCAGGTAAATGGAACAGCCTTACTTTAAACAACTCTCGGTGTCACAGTTGATTCTTCAACGCATAAAAACCATTTTGTTTCGTTTCAAATGTAAATGATAAACTGGAGGGGAGGACGATTTGGCGGGTGCTCCAACTTCCGAGCCGCGACTTCGGAGCCAGTGTATTTCTCTTTGGTCCTCGGATAATAGTGGGATGAAAAGGAGACGCACTGTCGTGGGAGCATCGGTGGTGCAACCTCTCAATATTTTTATTTGAAATAAAACTAGTGACCGGTATCATCGAGGCTACCTCACTAAAAGACTTACATCTTGACTCTGTTGGGGAAAAATAAACTTCTAGTTGCACAGATTTTATTTCATAAGTTACATGAAAACAACTTTTTTCTTATTTTGTTTTCTTTAAAATCATGACAACAGCATTTTTGAAACATTCTCTTGCTCCAAAAAATAAATGGTTTTTATTGTATTGTAGCAGAATTTGTTTTATCGATTTCCGAATGTGGACGATCTGAGATGCTTTGCCGGTTTTCTATTGCACCAAATGATATGAGATGGCGCCACTAGCTTTTCGTTGTCTTGTGAGCAGGGAACTGGTCTGGCGCTAAATCAGAAAGCATGACGCAAGACGATGTATGGCTGGAAACCCTACTAAGAGTGAGAATTATAAGTTATGGTCAATTAATTTCAGTAGTTATAGGGTTAGCAAGAAACTTAGAAAACAGGGTTAAGATAAACGTTGTGGGTGAAGCAAAGTCATGATCGAGGCTATTACAGGTAAGTTTGGCGGTTAGGATTATGGCTAGGTTAGGGTTAAAAGTTACATAACTAAAATAGGGGGCATCGTTAATGTTAATAGATACAATTTCTGTGTGTCAGGATTTGAGTTACAGAAAGTAGAGGGTTAATCCGCGCCGTTTTCCATCATCTTATGGTAGTAAATAAACTAACTAAGCAACCTAAGTTTAGAAATCTTTTCCACTATCATCAAGGTTTAATTTTCATTAAATATTATGTTACGATTAGAATTCGAAGTTAATATTACAATGAACATCGTGAGGAGGGAAGAGTTAAATTTAGGTTTGGATACTAAAGATAGGGATTTAAATTAGGTTCAATGCTAAATCAGGGCCAATTTTAGGATTATAGTTAAGTGCTATGATTAGATTAAGATTAATTTTAGGATTATAACATAAGGTATCATTAAGGCGATTAAACATCAAAATTAGGTTTAGTGCTGAAATTTATGGTTATAACTTAGAATTATGACGAATAGAAAGTTAAAACCACCAGAGTTCTTCTTTCCAGATGTCGGTGGGCGCCATTTAGGACCACAGCCTCGTCTTGGCTGTAGAGCACCATCATCTACTGGTTATCCGTGCAAAACAACAGCAGACCACGTTAGACACTAATAAGGAAAAACAGGTGACCCCTTCAAGCTCGCTCTTAAATGTGAGAACAAACCGCATTCGCTGGAAAACACCTACCTTTCCAGAACGTCCGGCGGTGTATAGCGACCTCTCGTGGCCAACGAGGAAAGCAATTAGTTCCCGAAGAGAGAGAGAGAGATCGCAAATACCAGCCAGATAATTTAAAAAAAAAAAACCACAAAAATCAATTTTTGCGTTAGATTTTTTGTTTTTTTTTCTTCCCATATTGAATCGAATTCTCTAACACTGGTCAGATAATTAATATTTCTTCCCTTCTTGGTTATGGGAGCGAATAATGGCGCCAGCCATTACGTGTATTATAAACTGTCGCTTATAAAGAAAATGGCAGAGTATCCATTTCTGTGCAATTGCCTACAATACCTACAAACAACCTGTGTTTATCAAAAACGATAAATGTTAGGCTTTAGAGGGACCACGGGGTTGTAAAAAAGTTTGAGAAACCCTGATCTACTTTATAATTATTGTTATTGTTATTACCTCAATATTCAAGTATTAGTCTCCTCTTGCTTGTTGGCAAGCTGTCAGTCAACACAGGTGAGAGATTATCGTCGTCTTTCCTCCCTATTATTTATATATCTCTTATTGTTTGCTTGTTTTTTAATAATCATAGTAACCCTTTTAAAACGGCTTCAACTTGGATTCTGTCTCAGCTCCCTGCAACCGGAAGTTGTCTGTTCCTTCCGGCGCGCACGTGACTTTTGTTTCTGCTTCCTAGAGATAAGTAAAGGTCTGCTTTTCATAGCATTTAAAGGTGTACTTACTAAGAGATAAACTTTACCTGGTATCTACTGAACGTCAAATTTGTCCTGTATACGCGGCACGAAGATATTTAGTTCATACGAGCGGGTACAAAGCATCCAGACATTTTCGACCATTCCTCTCTATCTCTCTGTGCGTGAAACTGCATTCTTTAATATCGACGAAACGGCATTAACCAAGTTAAAGTACGACTCGGAATATTACTTTCTTTGATCCCCTTTGTAGGAAGAAAAAAACAGGTTTTCTAAGACCGACCAGTCTCTGAATCTGGCTAAAAATAAACGCCATCGAGTAACTTTCCCTAATGCGATTGAATTTTAGCGTCGGAAAACTAAATATAAAGTAGTTCCTTAGGAAGTGTGAAAAGAGAGAGAGAGAGAGAGAGCACAAAAAACACCCCAATTCATCCGCGAAGTTTTCGTGTGAAATCTCGAAAAAAAAGAAGAGAGAGAGAAAAATCAAAGCTGTCAGTTGCGTCAACAAAAGCCTTTTACGTTTTGATTTTGGTTTTTAGAATTTCTTTTCAAACGTTTTGATTTTATTTAAAAATTACTCTTCAGGGGGAAACTGCGTCAAAGTCGCATTCATAGACGTAAACCTGTCACCACGTGTCCAATATAAAGAGTTTTGCCGATGGTTTTAAAGCGAAATAATTTGGCGCATCGAAAAAAAAACATAATAAGCTTTGCAACTTTAACCCTAACCCTAAGCAAAGATTCTGATTTATTTGCCCTGATACTGTAGCAGTGCAGTGGCAATCTTATCCTTTCTTCTTCGTCTCGAAGAACGTACAGAAAATGTCTTTCAACCACCATCGAAATCGGAGCGGATTCTTGAAGAAAGAAAAAGTGACCAAGAATCTTTGGTTGTTTCTTGTTTCCCTTTGCGTTTGACAGCGGATAAAAGCGACTGGCTCGATCCACTTGTATCTGACCACAAGCGTTTACAAAACTAACCTAATATTTTCAGTGGTGGGAGAGATGGAAAGAGTCGAATAGTCATGAGTGCATCTGCCAAGTTTTTTTGGGGGGGGAGAATAAGGGATAGTATAAATAGTTAATAGCGTGGGCGGATGACGTTAAGAGTGATCGATCTCAATATGTAGGTCTTGACACATTATGGAGTTTTGGCGAAATGTCAGCATATCAGGTGACGCGGTACGCACATTTATTTTAAGAATTCTTCTCTATCCGCGGCAACAGAAAAAAAAAGCAACAACAACACAATTTGCCATCATCTAGCAGCTCGTTTATGAGTTATTAATGATCCTGTAAACATGGCATCGGACTCTTGGAAGTGTAACACTTTGACACACACAACTCTCTCATCTGTCCAAAAGTTTTAAAGAGATCTCTGTGATGTCGCGGATAAAATTAAAGGGGGGGCAACTCGACTGCGATTTCCCGGCTTGCAGTGCGCACGAGAGGGAAGTTGGTCTGGCTGGGGAAAGAGCCGAAAACAGTGACTCGCTTGCTCACCCAGTGATCTGCCGGTCGGCCACGCGTGGACTTACATACTTCCAATGTTATCGACTTTTGAAACAATGCATGCAAGCGAAACGATTGAAGCAATCACACGCTGGACGAGACTGGGTACTTCGGGAAAATAAAGCATCTTTAATTCCTTCTTCGCTGTAGTTGAAGTCGAAAAGAAGGATCCAAGGAGACAAAATTTATCGAAAACCGCTTTTGTAAATAAAGAAAACAACAACAAAAAAATAGCGAATTTAAATTGATTTGATTTCTACTTAAGAGCATGTCGTTACCATGGTGCCGCATCTTGTCACTAAATGTTTGCACGAGAAAAATGTCGCCTCTAAGTAGCGAATAAAGACAAACAATGAAAGCTTCAAAAGATGGCCTAGCTAGAGTATTTCAATCTTTTTATGGAAAAGAGCAGGTGAACGTAGAGGGAGTTTTTTTTTTAAAATATTCTGTCGTTAGAATCTATAAGAGAATACAAGAGAATCGTTATTGGTTAAACATTTAAGAATATTCTCTGTTGGATTAGTTTCCAAAAGTAGGCGTTGGAGACGGTAAGAAATGCTTACAAAAGTGGACTTAGTTTTAATTCTTAACCAGGCGAGGTTATTACATCTTTCTAGAAAAAAAAAAATGGAATAGAGTGAAACAGAGATTGATTACTCTAAACAGTTGACAGGAAAAGAACCACGCCTGCGGGGTACCTTAGCACTCAAGCCCCCCCCAGTCATAGTTGTCCAGTTGACAAATATTCTTCAGACCCTGTGTACCTGGCTAAGATCGCCCATACCGTAGCTCAAGACATTGATCTTTTGCTTATTCTTCTTGCTTTGAAGAACAACTACGTTTCGTAAAACCTCAGTTCTTATTTTGGCCTCTTTTTTTTTTCTTTTTGTGAGCATGAAAATAAATATTCACCGTTCTCTGACGGTTTACGAATAATTAACAAGAACCAGAATATATTTTAGTTTTCTCAAGAGTTATTTATCTCCACAACTTAGCTTATCGTGAGTTCCATCCCTTCCCTTTCATCTTTAATGAGGAGGGGGGAATAACTATTATGGAACTTAAAGCGGCAGTATCTCTTTTGTTATGCACTACAAACGTATGCTGGGATTTTATTATACTAATTGCTGCTGTGGTTGCTCTCGATACATTTTTCGAAAAGAATCTATAAATATTCTTAAAGCATTCACACGTGATCTTAACAATAAATTGATTTAAATTAGACCGTAACTCCACTCAGATAGCCCCTAATTGTAATACTAACACTAAATTTAAACCTTAACACCAACTGAATGATAACTGGTAATTTAAGTTGAAATCTAACACATCAAATAAGTAGCACCAATTAACAAATAAAGTCAAATATTAACTCTTTAATTTAACTTCTACATAGAACTTCTACAAATGATGTTACGATAATTTGGATTCTTTAGATTTTGCGCGTGTAAATGTATTTTGTAGAGTATATTCAATGATTATTAAAAGATCGAGGATCTATGGGATTAAGAATGGCGTCAGGCTTTCTCGCCTAATTTGCAGGTAATCTTCCACTTGATGCTCCAAAGCTGACCTTCACCTTTTGGCTCTTAGATGTGTAACGAAATGCTTAGATAAGGGGTCTTTATCGAGGCTGTGAGAGTCGAGAAACCGACTCTTATAGTTCTTATGTCGTATGGCATTATGCCCCAGCCACCTGCCGGGTACGACAATCGTAGTCGGGGGGGGAGGAGTTCCTTGGAGAGTTATTGCAAAGGATAATACAGACAACCGTCAGTGAATGCGGAGAGATAACTTCACCTCCATAGCAGATGTCGCCCCTACCCCAGCATCCCAACTCCACCTGTCTCGGTGGTTGCCGGGGCTTACTTCTCGATGACTCTTTCCTTCTGGGAGGGAGTTTAGACGATCGCCAAAGTTCATCTCTGACGGAATGGAAAATTCTTGCACAATAAACAAAGTTTCCAGTAAAGTTTTGGCATTTACTCTCTGATTAACCTGAACTTTCGAAACCGTGTAATAAATTAGCTAATTAATTAGAAACGAAATGTTTCGGTATAATTTGGATTGTTTAAAAACTATCTTTTTTTGGGGGGTTGGCATTTTTGTTGTTGTTGCTGTTTTAATATCCTTCATTTTCCCTTTATTGTCGAAACCTGAAAGGCCGGTTATCGTTTGGCGTTTTGCAGGAAACCTTGCACGGCTCTGATGAGAGCCGGCGTTAACGAGGCCGACCCACAACTCTAAATGTCAGCCTAAATCACTCAGTCAAAAGACTTACGCTTATTTCTAATTTCCCCGGTTAATTAGAATGAATTTTCGCCAAAAAAAAATTATTATTAGTTTGTTTAAAAAAACAGCAACAACATAAGAACTCCTAATAACCCAAAACTTGGAGAAAACTACCTTTTATTCTGTTTAAGATTTACCCCGCCGTGGTTTATAGGGAACCTGGAGGATTTTAAAAAAAGAAAGACAACTCTGCAGGTGCTGCTGCTGTTTGGAAATGGCGGACAGAGAGGCACGAGTCATGGTTTTCTCTGTCTACGGAAGGAAAACCGAAATTCTAAATGCTGCATGACGTCTGTGACGCTCTGCTCTGTACTTACAGCGAGGCCTCGAGTAATTCCAGATGAATGTAAGCGACAGAACCCAGCCAGAAAATCCCCGAGTTGGAGAAACCTGTCTTTAAATCCCGTTGGTTTAACGAGGCTGACGGTGCAGCAGGTCGCAGTTTATCTTCACGATGCGAACCTTGGCTGCTACCTTGCGAAACGTTGCGGAAGTCGGATCAGCCAACTGGTCTTGCAGATTGTTTAATTAAGAAAGGGAAGCAACTACTTGGTGGACAAACAAGCTCTCGTTTTTGGGGGTTAATTTCCAAAAGATGGAAAAAAAAAGAACGGCCTAAGTAGATTTTTCTACGTTTGTTGAAGGCGCGAATGGTATAGCAAAAAAAATATAATATAATAATAATCATAATAATAATAATAATAATAATAATAATAATAATAATAATAATAATAATAATAATAATAATAATAATAATAATAATAATAATAATAATAATAATAATAATAATCATATTAATAATAATAATAATAATAATAATAATAAAATAATAATAATAATAATAACGTTTCAATAATTTGTATGTATCTATTATTTTTAATTTGCGACTTCACGTGAAATATTTTCCAATGACGTTCGGGTCTAAGTGTAAATCTGAACAAGAGTTTCCGCTGGTCTGGAACCGCCCAGGAGACATCTCCCTCAGGGAATTTATAATTAGACCCCTGGCATTGGCAGCTGTAGAGAAACGAACGAAATAATTTACCGCAGTCCATATCTTGAAAACTTAATTATTTTGAATAGCATATTCTTGATCTTTTCTAAGACCTAAGCGATCCAAAGAAGGTAAATCTAATTCTTTTAATCTTTCTCTTAAATAAAATAAAACTCGAGCAAAAAGATTCTCTCTCTCTCTTCTCTCTCCTCTCTCTCTCTCTCTCTCTCTTCTATCTCTCTCTCTCTCCAGTTCTCTCTCCAGCATCCATCATCATCTCTCTATCTCTCTCTCTATCTCTCTCTCTCTATCTCTCTCTCTCTCTCCTCATTCTCTCTCTCTCTCTCTCTTCTATCTCTCTCTCTCTCTCTCTCTCTCTCTCTCTCTTTCTCTCTCTCTCTTCTCTCTCTCTCTCTCTCTCTCTCTCTCTCTCTCTCTTCATCTCTCTCTCTCTCTCTCTCTCTCTCTCTCTCTCGCTCTCTCTCTCTATCTCTCTCTCTCTTTTCTCTCTCTCTCTCTGAATATCATATTACCAAAACAATCATGTAAATTAGATTATGGATTAAAAAGGTTGGTTGGTGTGTATGGCATCTCTTTCTTTTGTTTGCCCGCATCAGTCGACCACGAACATTACTCCGATGGCCATCACTCGGGCAGTATTCTCAAGGAAAATTCCCCTCAGGCGTCCTTTCGCGTGCCGCACATTGGTAGAAATTCCAATTTATTTCTTAGATTTTTCGTGTCTGTGTTCATCTTCTTCCGGAAAACCATTCCTTTCATCGCTAACGTTTAAAGTCAAACTTTGAATAGACAGGAACCCTAACATACAACTGTCATCCAGACAAAGGAGAAAACTGAATCAAGCAAATAAATGTCTATTCTGAATTATTTCCTTGGCCCCTATAAATGATCGGGCAGATGGGATGATAGAAGCGCATCACCAAGGCGCTGCAAAGGTAAGTAAAGGTCCAAAGGATGGAGTGCCATATAATGCTATCATTATTACACGTATTTGTGGAACTACACCTTGTATTTTATGATCTTAAATATTTAACTCGTAAACCTTTCCCCGAGGTTGTTTTGTATCGTTTGACGAGCATACACCACAACAGTCCCTTAATTGTCTTCCGGGCTGGAGTCTTAGACTGGTGATGTTTTCCAACTCTCAGCTGCCGGACCGCGCCGGATTTTAACAACGAAGTCTCCTGTGAGGATAACTCGAATTCCACTGATTAATAAACACGGCGACATCAACGGAATCGGACCGCGGCGGGGGAAAGGAATTTTAAAAACATTAAAGATGAAACGGCTCGTAATTGAAAATTAATTTCATTAAAATATAAATATGTAATTTTTAAAAAAAAAGAACCTGCAGGGGAGACTGGAAAATTGATCTGCTTCTCAGTAATTAATCACACAGCATTTTCCAGAAATACGTCCACTGTCCGCGTTCGCACCGACTATGAAGTGTCCGTGGTTTCTAATTAATTTTACGATTAAAAACTATCAATTAATATTTGAGAGCGGGCTCGGCGATCGATACTAACAAATCAATCAGCAATTATCGCTGCACTAATCCGTGTTGTCGCAGGAGAGACACCGAGTTTGAACAGTACTAATTAAATCGGATTTTTAATAGCAGACCTCGCCGGTTATTTATTATAAGCCTATCAGCCGACATTGCAGGTCTTTGATTATCACTTAACTTTTCGGGGAGGAAAAGGGATTTCTCTGCCGAATTTAGCTAACGGGCAAAGGGAGGGGGGCCCCGACCGAACCCCTGCCCACGGGGTGGTTGAAACACACAAAAGTTGTTAATTACAGGGGGGAGCTGCAGCGCTATCGCCTTTAAATCGCCACTGGGCGGGGAACCGATCGGTCCGACAGCCGTTAAAGGTGCGGTTTTATTTGTCGATGCGGTTCCAAAAAGATATCTCGTCCAGGCGAGTTACAACAGGGGTCGGGGAGGAGAGGGAACAAAGGTGGATCTCTGTAGCGGGTCCGCGTAGCGCACTCGCTCTTCCAGGCTGCGGTTTTGGCCAGCGAAAGTCTCTGGGCGGACGGAGTTTCGTTGGGCCTCCCTCCCCCTACTTTGGCGAGATTTGTCGGGTACCAGCCTGGAACCTTCCTCCGGACGCTGCTCGATGACTGATCACTGTCCTTCACCTTTCTGACGGCTTTTTTGGTTGTTGTTGTTTTTTTTAATCCTGCTTTCAATCGGACCATTCCCGAAATTCTTTACTTGAGTTTACGCAGGTTTAAAAACGACTGGACTTCCGTCTGCTCTATCGTAAAGCCACGTGCGCTATCGGTTCGTATTTTCTATTCCAACCAGCGCACTGTGGACCTAGAGAAGTCCCCACTTCGCTCCTCTGATGTAGCTCATTTACTCGCGCCCTACGCAGTTTAATATGACGTCACAAGTAGATTTTCGACGCAAACGACGGACTCGACGTCACGATAACTTCTCGACCTAACACATCCACAAGGAAGAGTAACCGAAAAAAAAATAAACCCCAAATTTCTTTCCAGCTCAACTGAAGTCCCTTTAATTCAAATGCAACCAAACGCTTCCCTCTCGCCCTTTTTTCTGACGTCAGAAACTTCGAAAGAAACTGTTGGGGAAAATCAAACTGCCTGCTATGGGACCTGTAAATATTCCACTGTTTGGGCTTCCTTTTTTTATTCTCGAGGAATAAATCCATCCAGAATTTGCCTTGGTGATATGTCATACACGCCACCCTGTCAAAATATTCACCGCTTCCATTTCCCCTCTTTCCACCACCACCCCCCCAAAAAAATCAACTTATCACGTGTTTTAAAGTTGTTTGTTTTGTTTTTTAGTGCCATTATTTGCAGTTATATGGTTTATTATACTTGACAGCGCCGCAAATAAACAATCTCACGGCTATAAAAGAATTATCCGTTGACGCTTATATGGCGCCACCTGGGGTGATGAAATCACGGTGACTGGGAAGCGTCCTGGGCTGGAGATTAATGAAGACAATTGGACTGGGAGTAGAATACGCTGAGGTTAAATGAGAACTACTCGAATGTGTTTTAGGAGTAGTAGTTTTAAGATTGTTTATATATTTGTGATTATTCGAGCAATAGGCCGGAAATATTGCGCGTGTGGACCATCAAGCAGAGGGAAAAGCCTCAACAGGTTTTTAAACATCGAGAAAGGCAAATGATGCGATATTTTTTTTACCGAGTTACACCCAGAATCCGTAAGAGCTGAAACACCGGCAAGTATAGAAACAACACATCCATTAAATGGTCTGGTTTATTGTCACTTCTTCTCTCTCCGCTTCCATGTCGCTATACTCGCCAAGCAGGCTCGCCCACCATGTGCCGTATTACCCGAGCATAAAGGGAGATCACCCGTCGCTTTAAAAATGGAATCATATCGGCGGAAGAAGATACTTATTGGAAACAACGTTATCCACCCGCACACTTATCCACAGAAATAATGAGATATATACCGGTTCTGTAAAACCATTCCCAGCAACAACAACAACAACAAAAAAGCTCAGAGAGCCAAATGAATACATGATTATTTTCAATGTTGGGCGTTGATCAGCCCGATTGCGTTTCTGAGCCGATAGGTGTTTCGAACGAGTGGACGCAATAAATCATTTCCGTGTATCCGGCTCTGGTCAATGCAGGGTCGGAGTTGCGAATAAATCACCGGGGTTGGCAGGTGGGTGATTGGCTATAGAACAGGGGGCGGAAGAGTGGGTGGGGAGCGAAAACGGGATCAGTTCGTGCCAACGCGGTTATCAATGCCGGCTTAGCGGTTCATCGACATCCGGCGACAGTTTCCATCAATCACCGACGGGGCTCACGACCGTAATAAGATTTCCGGGCCGCCAACAGCGACAGGTGATCAAGCTTGCTCCATCACCGCCAGTATCCTGTTAAAATATTCTTTAAAAGGGTCTAAAATACCCCCCCCCAAACACACACACACAAAAGGCAAAAACAATAGCAAAGGCAGCAGGAATGGTTGTTGTTTTTTTTTTCCATTTTAAAAGCTCGCTGCGCCCTCCGCGACCTTGACACAAGTGAAACTCATCAGACACTTCCGGAATCTGTGTCACAGATGTTCGTTGGAGAACAAAGAGTTGGGTAGGGGAGGGAACCCCTTCCTCGTGTGGGCCGTCGTCATCACAAAACGAACAAACGGCAACCAACGCGAAGGAAAAGCTCACGGAATCCGTTTCCGTCGGCATCCATCCCAGGAAGTCCTTCCGACACCGACCGGAAGGACGAATCTCGAGGCGGCGGTGGTTAGTGTGGCCTGGAGCTGAGCGAGAGCCGGCCGGGGCGGGTTTGGAAGACGGAGGCCGATCCGGAAATCTATTAGAGAAGCAGCCGGCTCCATTTAGTGTGTGGGGGGACGGAATAATTATGAGACATGGTTGGGTAAACTGGTCTCTCTGGGAGCTTCCTGATAAATGGGCGTTAAGAACCAGGTTGACTATTTCTTTTCCCTTGTCGCACCAGCCACAGAGGAGCGACGCTTATGGCGAGGATAATCAATACGGGACAAACGTCATCATCATCATCACCCACCAACAGGAAGTCTAATCTGTTACTGACAGTAATCCAGCCACTGGTTCGTCGCCTACACGACTTTGACAGCAGATCCCGATGACTGTTTGGCGTCGTTCCGCCTGATGGAGATTCTGGTACCTGTGCTACTAACTACTCTGTTTACTTACCTGGCCGGCGTAGCTCGCGCTATCTTCTTTTCTGTAGCTGCTGAAGGTGTTCATGATGTCTATCCAATAAAACGGTCTCTCCTGGTCCTTTGAGATCGGATTGTTTTTTATTTAATACCGTTAATTTTTCACCGATATAACGTAGATTTCAACTGTTTTCGCCATTCATAATTCACTTACTAAAGAAGCATCTTCCGTGTAGCTTTTGATAATCTTCCTTTCTCTTGTCAGACTCGGTGCTTATCCATAATTCTTCCTTAACATCAGTCTACTTGGATTATTCTCCTAAATGGGGAGTTACTTGAAGCTTGAAACTTTTGGAGTCGACTTAAAGATGCTCACAAAATCTTTTGTTAGTTTTCCCAAACAAAGAGCTAAAGCAACGTGAATTGTTTGTCTGATGGATGGAGTTACTCGCAACTAATAAAAATACACTTCCGGCTAAAAGTTTCCAAGCAGACGAAGATTGGGTTAAAATAAACTGAAAGTAACGAAACTTAACATCACCAGCTGCAATAATAAGTTGATTAAAAAAATGGCACAAATGGAACAAGAAATTTAGCATATTTGTACAAAGACACCACATTCGTCAAAACAGCCAGCTTCTAAGTAACTGCCTTGCACACTTTAGGCATTCTAGCAATTCATTTTCAAAAAACAAACTGCTACTGGGTTCTAAGATGTATTGAATGAATTGATTTAAGTGGCATCGTTTGTTTACCTTTCTCTCAATTTCTCGCCACAGAAGTCCAGGGCATGACTAATGTGAGAAGGGTGCTGACCAAACCGCGTATCAGAGAACACCTCGTTTCTTGCTTTCCACCTATTTTTTTTTGCATAAGTTAGATGAATACTCAGAGGCTTTATCCTTTTGAATAACAAACTTTACACCGATAAATCGCATAGAAGAAAGTATAGCATGCAATTGGGAAATATCACTCCAATCCTTCTTGAACACTGTTTGTTCCGTTAATTACGCACAAATCATCGAACTCGATACAAAGGGGTCGAAACTTTGATTCACCGGTTCGGAATATCCACCAGTCTTCAGTAGCCCTGGATCTGTGCAGTTCTGCCCACTGAAGCCTTTTATTGTGTATACACAGCCCTCAATTGTTTCTTCATGGCGACAGGCCCGCGTAGACCAGCAGATCGAAGATGTTCTTTCACTGCTTAGAAAAATTGGCTTTGTCCTCACGATATTCGGCTCGCTGTAATTTCGAAGCTGTAAATTGTTCGTTACGCCTGTTTGATAACTTAATATATCTGTCCCGGCCGATTATACGACTTCTGCAAGTCTTCTTTTGGTTCCAGTAAGCTGTTATCTCGTGCGGTCTGTAATGAACCCCTTTGTTCGATATTCCAGATCCCTTTCTCGCTATTTCTCTGCCGGACCGAATTACAAGTGACAGAATATCGGAATTCCACGCCATTTACGATCCCACTTCTGAATAATAAAAAGAACAAAACACAAAAAAAGCGATAGGATGTTAGAGAGAACAATTTATACTTCAGCCAGATCAGTCGATGGATTTTATTCCGAAACCTTATAAAAGAGAATGACTTCCGAAATTTGTAGGGGGCACCTCCCGAAATTTTAAAAGAAAAACTATTGGGGATGGCTGTCACAGGGGGCCGTCTCAATCGTCCACGCACTCACCCGGTATTGCTTTTCAGCTTTTGTATCAAGATCGCGCACTGACGTAGGTTTAGAAGCGGATTTCTGGGGCTTACGTATCTACCGAGAGTGCGCCAGGGATCTCAGATGATGCAAGAACTGCGTGGCAGCAGGAACTTTGCAGGCTTGTAGTCTCTCGTCCTGGATCGCGATCCTTGTTTGTTGATAAACACATTTTGGTCTCACAATTCTTTGGACACCCATAACTAGTCCAGCCCTTCCCCGCCCCCCCTCCGACCTTCCATCCCCCCTATATTTCATCACCATGCGGCGGCAGCGTCTTGACGCTGTCTCTGAAGCCGTGGTTCATAAAAAAAACCGAACTGGAAAATCGACCGACTCCTGGTCCATAGACGACGGCCCGTGGATGGCTTACGTTTTTCTCAGTCGCGATAATTCTTCTTATACGTGCATGACATACCAAACGATCCTACATTTTCGTGGCCAGGATGTATCTAATTAACAGGTTGTTTAGTCGAGCTGGCCAGTGCGCACGCATCACATAAAACCGGGTACGGAAGGACAGCGATTACGTACATCGAGGGATCGCTCTTCTCTGGGGCTTAAGGAAGCCTCCAAAAAAGTTCGTCAGGCTCAGCATAGCGCAGTTCTGCTGGTTGTATAACTGTAGGATTACTTTGTAAAACTATAAAGAAAATAAAGGGAGTTACTTTCCATGCGTAAGTGAACAGAAGGAAGCCCATAAAGGTGTTTGTCAGTTCGCCTTTCTAAAGTACATCGAATCCCACCAAGGAACGGTTTAGCTGTGTCGGCGTATTTGGCCAA
This sequence comes from Nautilus pompilius, assembly GCA_018389105.1. Lineage (NCBI taxonomy): Eukaryota > Metazoa > Mollusca > Cephalopoda > Nautilida > Nautilidae > Nautilus > Nautilus pompilius. The sequence continues at coordinate 1,678 of JACATO010001518.1, read as the reverse complement.
TTCCCCTAAAAGGTATATCGACAAAGCGCCACACTGTGAGAGAATTGGAAAGTCGGATTCCAAAAATCCCCCCCCCCCCGTGAAAGTATCTGATAATGTCAGACCTATTAAGCTTTTCAATCCCATTACAGCTTGGACGCCATTGCCTCCAAGCCCTACCTTCTCCCCGTGGGTTCTTCGTTTGATCTTCGTTGTGGAATCCTATTTTCATAAAACAACAAAAAAAAAACTTTACACACGGAAAAATGTGTTTCATAGGTTGCGATAAAACCTGTATCTTTCTCCATGTTGTTAGATCAGAACCACGCGTTAAATATCGCTATCTTATTTTTCAATTCCATTAGCAGAGTTCATGATTTCGTCTACCAGGAATTTTGGCTTCATTAGGTTCTTGCAGTTAGGAAAAATGTTTTGGCTTTAAGAAGCCGCATATCAGACATCTCTTGGGGAGGATCCGGCCAGTGATGAATGCACTTTAAGGGGTCAATAAAACTGCGCGGAAGATCAGGCGGACGAAATTCCGGAGAGAAATGTCTAAACTTCGACAGTCTAACAACGTTTGGGAAACACCTCAGCCTCTCGGATAAAGAGATTAACCTTTTTTTTGTTGTTTTGTTTTATCATAGTTACAATTGGCGTTGGCTTAACTTTCCCGGTGCCCAACGCGTTTGTTAAATGGTTGACGCAGTAAATCGTTTTCGAAAACCCGACCTTTGTTTTCCTCTTCTCATATAATTACTTCCCTCCCAGTTACAGGTCTTCGACCACGGAATGATCACCAGTGCGATTTGGGCCTAAATCTGGAGAAGGTAAAATTCGCAATTAGCTGTGTATCTCATGCAATTGCCTTCGCGAAGCCCAATAAATAAAAACAATATTAAATTAAGGTATAGCAACTACACTACACCATCACTAAACATAAAGCTGTCTTCGGCTTCCTTTTTCTTAAATGTCTTATATAATAAAATGATCCTTCGTTTGCTTTCTTAAAAGGGGTCATTAAAAAAATAAGTAAAGATAATTCTGCCCACTGTAAACTGCGAGTCTGTTACAGAAAGAACAAACTTGGAAATATCATCTTACCCTTTGATCCCAGCTTTTCCTCGTTTAAAGTCTGTTAAATTGTATATATTATTATTATTATTATTATTATTATTATTATATTATTATTATTATTATTATTATTATTAATTTATTATTATTATTAAATTATTAAAGCTAGGCAATCATTTCATAAAATGGCGAGAGTCAGTTCCATTATCACGTTAGTTCTTTAATAGAAGAGACTTTTTTGAAAAATTCTCAGCGTTTCCACGATGGCTACTTATTTCCATGAAATGAACAACGACTTAGGGATCTGGAACCCTTTAAAGCCAGTTATACTTCCCCTTATTCACTATTCTTGTGTATTGTTTCATCCGCTACATTCTACTGCATTCAGTTTGCAGGTAAAAAATTTCTACATCACTTTCTTATTTGTTGACAAGTGCAGACAGGGCCGAAGGCTTTTCATCATCCAAGAAATAATAATAATAATAATAATAATAATAATAATAATAATAATAATAATAATAATAATAATAATAAATAATAATAATAATAATAAATAATAAAATATAATTTCCAAAATCCTGCTTATTTCAGGTTAACATAGCACCAATGACCACTTCTTAAATAT